>JANZLD010000235.1:36615832-36628633 GCA_026413575.1 Erythroxylum carthagenense | reverse complement strand
TCAACTTCCAAGGTGAAATGGGTTGGGTCTTTTAGCAAAAAGAAGGAGAAGACAATGAATCTTGAAGAAACAAAGTGCAGGAGTCGGATAAAAATCAACATAGTTAGGTGAGAGTGAGTTTTGTAGATGGAGAGAAGAATGAGAAGATGAGAGCAAATGAAAAAAATGAAGAAAATAAGCAAGTGTCGTAAATGATAAGTGAAAAACCACAATATGGTCTTTAATTTAGGTAAAAGAATGGTAGGTGGTGAGAGGTAATGATACTTGTCACTTTCCTGTAGTCTCATTTTGATCTTTTAATAAGCTAGTCCATTTGTCTCCAATTTTCAACCTAATTTTCTCCCAATCTTCAGTGAAACTTGTCATTAAATCTTAATGTCACTTACAAAAACTTCCACTACCATTAGACTCTTATTTGTACTACTATTCCTCAATTGTTTTATGACTTGGCATTTTTCCTAGTCCAAAAATACCTAAATTCTAGAAAAATTCACAAACTTCATTGAAAATTCTAAATTAATAAAATGAACTCTCCAAATCAATTTCTGGCATATAAAAACCACAATTCTCAATGTAACATATTTATAATTCAAGTATACCCGGAAAATGTCAAATGAGTGCTTGTACAGTCATTTTATTATGCAACAATTCAAATTCATATGCGTGTATGCTAACATTATGCATGAGTATGAAATGCATTTTTCTTAATTTCTCATTTATCTCACATGTACTAAATTTTAGGGTTCTAACCCTTAGTATGGGATGGGGATGTTACAACCTTACCTTTAACTAATAAAGAGGTTGTTTCTAAATGAACTATAAGAAGAAGAAGTAAGAAAAAAAGAAAAAAAAGTTGCTCCATATGATCCAACACCATGAGATAAAAATAAAACAGAAAAAGAAAGTATTCACTTGCTTCTGTCTAAATAAACTATTATGCAATTTTAAGCATTGCAGCAAGAAGAGGTATAAACAGAAGTTTCTCAAGTCAAGCAAAAGGTGATGCATACTTGGGCGCAAGTCTTCTGCTTATTTTTCAAGGCCTTCTATTTTTCCCTTGGGAGGTAATAAGGCTTCATTCAGCAAGGACAATTAAATGATGTCAAATTTGGAATATAACCTTTTTGCATTCTATATCAATTAATTTGCAATTATCTATCCTAAAAATATGTACTACATGAGTATTTATCGAAAATGATGATAGGACTACACTTGTACTCATAAAGTTGATGATTAGGGATTCTACATATATACAAACATGAAATAAATTTACATCCAAAAGAAGTGCCCACATCAATTGGGCAATTTTGTTAATTGTGCCAACCATTAAAAGGTCCAACTACAAAAAAGGTATCTGACCTGTACATGAAACATTTGGTAAATCGAAGACAATAGACTCTTTAGAAAAGGGAAGGAAGCACCTAATTGGCATCCTTATAAATCTCTATTTAGAAACTTAGGAGATCCTGCATCATCTTATGGGCAATAATTGTTGTAATAATTAATATCATTTCCTTATTAACTTTTTTTGTAAAAATTAGTTTGAAATAGAAATTAGAATTCAAAAATTCCTTTTCTTTAGACATCAGAAAGTAAAGTTGTATTTCCTATTTATCATTGATGACTGCAAGGTAAGATGTGTACAAAGAAGTCTTATTTTTTTTATATTGATCTTGATTGCTTCTTCACCCTCTCCATGAGATCATAAAAATAACTGATTGTTTCCATCATATCATCAACCAGGCAAAGTACCCTCACCAAAGACTTATAAACTATGATGACAAATTGACATTGGGACCAAAATTTATTATCTTCAAGTATAATTCTAGAAGCGTACAATTCAACATTAAACTTAGCATGTTGAGAAGAAACTCACTTTTTACTTGTAAATATTTGTCTCAACTCCTTCTTTATTAAAATAAAACATTGAAGTTATAAGAAATTAGTTGCAAATTTTGTAATAGCATGATGACACAAATTTCTACCATTGGTGAAATTCTTTCTCGTTAAATTCACAAAACATGCACGATTGTAAATGAACTTGGTCACCTGTTTTCTTTCTGTATAGTCTCATTAATAATAGGAAAAATACCTAGCATCTTTTATATTTCCAATATCAGGTCAATACAATGCGCAATATAAGGAGTCCAATAAAAAGAATTATACTTACTTTGCAATCTTCTTCTAGCTGATTTACAAGCATAATCATTGTCAGCAATAAACTGAATAATATTTTATAGTCCAACTTCAACAAATATTTGAAATAGAGTATTATCATTTCTAACAAGGCCAAATGTCTTAATAGGCTTTAAAAACATTGTCCCCTTCATAAAATAAACTAAAAAATTAATAATAGGATCATGTCTTTTATTTGTCTAATCATTAAAAATGATTGAACAACCATAAGTAGCCTAAGTCATTTTTCTTTCATCCAAATAACTTTTTATTTCATAAATAGAGCTGTTTAAAGTTTTACCTCTGTAGTCATCAATTAAAGGAGCTTTCTATCCTAGACCAAAAAAGGTAACAACATCCACCATAGACTGATAATAATAAGATTGGGCAATGTTGAATTTTATACCTGAATCATACTACCATCTAGCCATTGCCATGTCCATATTACTCTATATTATAAGGCATGACAGATTGAAGGCTAAGCTTCAAAGGTTGTTCGTAGTGCAAAAACTAAGACAAATGTCTTCTTTTTTTTTTTGCTAACATTAGGTGCAATATTTCCTTTTTGTTAGGTAGGGATACAATTACCATTAACATCCTTACTATCATCTTAAAAACCAACAAAAGAACTTCCACTACCAATTTTGTAGTTTAATCTTTACCTTCTATCTTTCTCATGTTGATACACCTCTCTTTATTTTCCATTTCACTTCATGATTCACTTTCTTACAAGGCTCCACATTGCCTTTGATCCTAACTAAATGCTTCTTTGATTTGTTGATTCGCTTGTTACAATACAAACAACTAGTATGATTCTTCATTCTAGGAATGAATCTTGCATAAGCTCAAGCTAGATCATCAAATCTTCTTATACCTGAAGCGATTAAATTATCAGGTGTATTTGAACTTATCTCCATTTATTAGTAAAAATAAATGAAGAAATATATTAAAATTAACTTAATAACTTAGTATTAAAATCAAATTGTGTATAATAACATGAAGAAATAGAGCAATAACAATTTCTTAACAATTATATGCTATATAAATGCAAGTGGCCTTTATAAACTTGTATAAAAGATTCCTTAAGAAAATTTGACGATTAAGCACATTCTATTCAAAAAATTCTCATATTTCTTAACCCAAACTTCAAATATATACATTGATTGCTACACTTTCACAGTTATGATCTATTTTGTGTGATAACATATTTTAAACACAAAGTCATAACTCACAACTACAACCTATTTTGAATAATTACGTAACTATACCATAAAGTCACAATTATGACCATTTTGTATGATTAAATAATTCAACCATAACTCATAATTTGTTCATAAACCCATGTTATATCTATAACTAAATTTGTGTAATCACATAATTTAACCATAAATTCATAAATAAAACTCAATTTTTTGTAATTATATGATTTAAACATAAACTCACATTTATAACCTATTTTGTATGATTACCTAAATTTGTAACTATAACTCATTTTGTATGATTGTATAATTTAACTATAAACTTATAACTTTAACTCATTTTCTGTGACCATATCTAACTATCATAAACTCACATCTTTAATTTAATTTATGTAATTACATAATTCAACCTCAATTAACTAACCTATTTTGTATATTACAAGATTCAATTTATAATATATAACCTAATTTATAATACACACTAGCATTTAATTTAATTTTTTCAATCCAAACTGGACTTAATTTAAAAAACATTAATGACAAAACATATCCAAAATTCCAAATTCCAAATATTGCAATTCTATATAAAATCCTCAATCTCATTCCTTAATTTCCAAAATTCAGATAAAACAAACACATCTATCCATTTCAATATCCAGTTATCCTTAATTTCCAAAATGCAAAGTCTAAAATCATAGCTATAAGTCACTTACATATGCAACTACTACTCAAGTAATAAATCACTTAACAATCAACACAACAAAAATTAACTATTCAATGCTCAAGCACACTACACACAATTCAGTTGTCAAGGCTGATTTGCATTTTGCAACCTTGAGGCTTAAACTTTGGAGCTCCACTTGACATCAGTAGGGTTGATTGGGATGGTATCGAGTGAGGTAAGTTAGGCAACTGATGAATGACTGTAGTAAAGGACAGGAGTAGTGGTTTGTTGGTTGCTTAACTATGAGAAAGTGAGGCTGCAGTGACTGTGATGGAGGGGAAACTACGAGAAAGAGTGAGGTGGTTACACTAGAGCGGGGAGGGTGAGGCGAGGAGACTATGCAAGTGAGAGAGGGTGAGGAGAGGTGAAGTGACTATGCAAGCAAGGTGAGGTGAGGCAACGCAACTGTAGATGTGGTGTGAGTGAGAGACTAAGAGTGAGAGGTGAGATGAGAGACTTAGAATGAGAGGGTGAGAGAGTAGATAAGGTTAATTTTTTAAAAATTGTAACTCAATCCAATAAGTGGCTAGTATTTTGATACTAGCCAGTGCTATTTGATACCAAATCATCATATGAAATTACTTGGTATTGTACCATTATCTAGCTAGTATAGTAGGTTCCACTAAGTATAGTACAATACCTATAACCTTATATATAGATGAAGAAAAAAATTTATAATTTGACATTGTAGTAAATAAAAAGGTCATTTATTAATTAACACAAAGTGCAGTCTTTTTTTAAGTAAAAGTGTTTTTATTAACATTATGATTGGCACCAATACCAGTCAATATTGGGTTCATTTTAGATAAATTTTTAAATTACAAAATAGTCTTTGTAATTTTTAAAATTACAAAATTATCTCTCAATATATTATGACATATAATTTTCAATTATATATCAACCTTGTCTCTTAAAATCATAATAATATAAATTTGAAATAAGTATTATCTTTTTAATTCTATTAATATTACTTTTAACATATATTTTTTTATATTTTACATAAAAACAATAACCATAGTTAATATTAAAAAATCATTTAATCATCATACAAATATAACAAAGCAAAATGCAAATAACTTAAAATATTGCAACTTACATCATATAATAAAGAATAATTACATCAAAATATCATATTGTAAGAATAATTAAGTTTTATGATTCCATAAGTATTACAACAAGAGTTTGTGCTAAGGAATATAACAAAATAGAATCGAAACTTGAAATAAAATATTTATAGTTAAAAGTTTTGTATTTATATTACATAAACCTAATTGAATATATACATCAAATACAATTGAAATTAAAAAAATAAGAAATAAAAATATGGAACTTTATTCAATAGAATATCTACTCAAATCTTATTGACCTTAATTCTCTTTTGATAGAAAATCTACATCATTGAGAGCAGTCTCATCATCATTGTCATTTAAATTCATTGCACTAAATGACATGTCAATACCTTCCTATCCAAGCTTATTTTCCAAGTCACTCTCATATATCAAACTTGGTTTCTTAGAAACTTAATCCATTAAAAGGTCAATATGATCAGGGTGAATTGGATCTATATAACTATTTGTTTTATTAAGAGTCCATGTAAACAAATAAAAATTATTAAGATATTACATTCAATTTAATAATGATAATAACATAATTTTCTCGAAGCTTTAAATTGTATCAAAAAAAGATAAAGTTGTTCAATCTTTTGTGTTATGATCTATTCCTTTTCTTAGAATAGATGAATTCAAATGTATTCCAATTCCTTTCATACCTTGTTGCATTCACATAATGAATCAAAATTCAAATTACAAACCTTTGTAATTTTGGAACATCACTTTCAAATTGGTCCTACCAAGCAACTGCAAGGCAACAAGAGTAACATTATAAGCAAAACAAAGTGATGATTAACATCCAAAAAGCAACAAAATTAAAAAAATATACTTGAATTAAGTTTATATCTATGACGAATAGCAATGGGCATACCGAAATCACTAGACGCATCCTTATAAACCTCAATTTGTAAGGTTAGGATCTTACAATCAATAATTGCTATAATAGTTAATAACATTCTCTATTAACTTATGTTTTCTTTGTAAAACTTGGTTTAAGATCGACGCTAGAACTAAAAAAATGTCCTAGCTACAAACAACAAAAAGTAAAGTTTCCTTTCTTATCTTTCATTGATAATTGCAAGATAAGGTGTATATATGGAAGACATATTTTCCATATTGGACTTAATTGCTTCTTTCACCCTCTCTATGGAATTATAAAAATAACATATTGTTACCTTCTTATCACTATCATCCAAATGAAGTACTGACAACACATGTCAAGTGCACTGCAAAATTTACCTGACTTTTTACTCTAAAATTTGTAGTTATAGTGAGTTGGGATCGAATCCACAGGGAATGTTCTGTTAATTTTCATAACAAATTTAATTGATGCAAGGAAAATATAAAAAGGGAATTTTTTGGATTTTTAGCAATTTAGAAAATAAAATAAAATAAAAATATCAAAAACAAATTAAAACAAGCAATAAAAAATAATTAAAGTGTAGAATATAAGTAAGGTCCGATTCTAGGGTCAATCTCAACCTAAACACGATCAAGCATATTCCATCATCCTAACGTCTTTACAGCTCTCTTCAGACTATTGATTTGAGACTAACAGTTTGCTTTGATAATCCTAGTTTTCCCTTAGGTTGTGATTAATTAATATACAATCGATAATTAAACCTAGCTACTAAATAACCTAGGATACGATCTTTATATTCAATTTGGCAGCAATATTACAAAGTGGAAAATGATCAGTATAGGCAGCAATATCACACGTTTGGATTATGTAACCTAAGTTATGTTGTTCCTAACAATTCAAGATCATTACGTGCTACTAACAAACATCAAATATAATGATTATGAATTACATTCAACATTATAACAATAGGTTCATAATAGAATAATCAAAACAACATATTAAGATCATCTACTTAAAAGACAACATAATCAAAACTAATAACCCAACATTCCGAAAAGAGATTACAACGTTAATAAAATGAAATAACTTAACTGTGACTTGTCTTTGGTATCCCCGTTGAACCAGCATCAGGAAATTAGCCTTCCATCTCCATCTTCAAGCTCTCACCATCAGCCATCCTCTCCATCACCACTATCGGTGTTGAAGAACGAAGAAAACTTGAAGAGAAATGAGATAAAAACGTTTTCGGCTAGGTCTCTCCCAAATATCTTATTTCTTCCGTCACACTCTTCCTTATGTAGTAAAGATTTAGGTTTTAATCAAGGGAAACCTAGCCATAATGGGACACCTGGCCTTCTCACACCCGTGAGAGTAACTCACAGGTGTGAGAACACTTCTCATTACTGTGGGAAGCTCCTCACAGTTGTGAGAAGCATTTATACCTTGTTTATCATAGAAATGCAACTGGAAGATGGCTTCACTATGAGAAGGCATGGGTTGTCAAGAAGCATACATGGGAGCTAGATAGTGGGTTTGAGATGCTTGGCTGATGGGTATCGTCATAGCATTCATGGGAGTTGCATGGTGTTAGTTGTTGGCATCATCGTGAGAAGGCAGCTGGTTATCCATGGTAAGAAGTATGTATGGGGGCTGTCAAGAAGCATGCATAAATGTGACTCACTTCCTAGCTGCTTCTTTTAATGAATATACTCTTGGGTCACTTTAGCTCCTTCAATTCTAAAATGTACCTAAAATCAAATATAAGCTAAAGAGAGTATCCTAAGCATCTCTAAAACATTAATCACTAATTGTAGTAAATCAAATGAATTAACATTTAAACATATATCAAGTTCCCCCCACACTTAGCTTTTGACCGTCCTCATGCAAATCGTCAAAATCAAAGTCACAAACTAAAACTTTTACTCATTTTCTATATTTCCTAAGAATAGAAAATCATAAGCAAAGATGAATGACTTTCAAATCCTATAACAATAACTCAACATTCAAAGCTTCTACTCATGATTAATCAACATTCATCACCCTTAGAAACTAAGTACTCTAGAGGTTGACTTGGATAAAATATGTTTAAATAAGATATTTCCATAGGTTCACTTAAGCATCATTTATAATCACAACAATCTACAACTTTGCTTATCATTTCATTTCTCCACCACTAAAAGTCACATGCATAATCATGAATCAAAGGACTTTTCTAGAGTTTGTAATGTCGGCAAGGGTAAGGTGAGATGTATTTTGGGTAATGTAGCATAAAAGCCATTAAGCTATTGAAGCAAAAGTAACACTCAATGAGATATCAAGCACAAAGTTAACATGCTTTCAAAACTAGGTACTGGCAGCCATGAAGAATGCAACAACTATGTTTCATAATTCAATTCAGCTCTCACACCATAAGCCACGTGAACATAACACAAAAAGTGCTCCATCCAAAACAACATCCTCCTCATATGCAATATATTCAAACCTCCAATCAATACAACTTAAGGAGGATAAACTATAAATTAACAACTTTTGACACAATTGTGTTTCCTCCTTAATACTTTTATTCAAACTCACATTTTTTTTCTTCTTTTCTTTAGCCTTTTGTTACTTCATAAATATAAAAATGATAGAAGTTACATTAAAATAAAATTCATATCATAAAATTTTAACAAATATAACCAACTCACATGTATGCATACTCCCATACTTAGGATTTTGGATAATCACATTCATCAAGAATTAACAAATGCTTCACTAACTTTAAGGCTTAGGTCGGGCATTTGGTTAGGTGCTTGTAATGTGGTTTATATAAAAAAAACGCTAATAAAGCTCAAAGGGGGTTAGCAAAGGAAAATTCACATAATTGGGTGGACTATTTGGCTAATGTACCTCGTAATCAACAAAGAACACCTAATAATTTTCATAAGAATGCATGTGATAAAAATGTGGTCTTGAATAGAAAATCAAAGAATGTAAGGATATATATGTCATGTAGGTCAGACATAACAAAAGACAGTAAAACTGATATGAATATGTCAGTCTAATATAGCTCAAAACCTCATTGGTTTTTGTCTACCACAAGTCATTGCTCTCTTCTAAGAATAATACACATTAACCAATCATATAAGAAAAAGTACATGCTAAGGTTATCATGAGTTTTTCTAGTCAATTCACACTCTAATTATGACTAAATAATCTTAAAGGCAATAGAAAATAAGAAAATTTTTTAATTTGTTTGTTTGATTTGAAAACCACCTAAGAAGTCACATAAGCTACACTTAAGATCAAAACATACATAAAAAGTAATATCGTCACCCCTACATTTAAAACTTGCATTATACTCTATGTAAAATCAAATGTAAGAAATGGAGCATTTTATGAAAATAGTAAATGTGAAAATGTAAATAATAGAAATTAACTTAACTTAGGTTATCTCCCAAGCAACACCTTTTTTTTTTATTGTCATTGGCTCGACTCCCCGTTCTGTGCATCAAGTGACGCTAATCACATCCTCTAGCATCAAAACTTCCAAATCCTTCATTTGGAAGCCTTCATAATATGACCTTAAGTGATGACCATTCACTCTAAATGTCTTCTCAGTTTTGAGAGTCCGTATCTCTGCTGCACCAAATGGAAAGACATGAGTGATAACAAACGGACCAACCCAACAGAAATGTAACTTACCTAGAAATAGTTTTAGCTTTGAGTGATATAGTAGCACTTTCTAGCCCATCGAGAAGCTTTTCCTCGAAATCATTGTACCATGAAAAACCTTTGTCTTCTCCTTATATATTTTGATAGGATTCATTCCTCATCTCCTTTAACTCTTAAAGATGCAACTTTTTATGCACGCCCACATCATCCAAATTCATATTTCATCTTCTGGTAGCCTAGTATGCCTTAAGCTGTAATTCTGTTGGTAGATGACTTGGCTTCCCAAACACCAGCCTATATAGAGACATCTCAATTAGTGTTTTGTAAGTCATCTTATAGGCCCATAATGTGTTTTCCAATCTTACACTTTAATCCTTCCTATTCGGCTACACAGTTTTCTCCAGGATTAACATGATTTCTCAATTTAAGATTTCAGCTTGCCTGTTGGTTTGGGGATGGTAAGCAATGGAAACTTTATGTGTGATGTGATATTTTTTGAACATTGCTTCCATCAATTTTTTGTAAAAGTGGGTTCCTCTGTCACTAATGATTGCTTTTGGTATCCCTAACCTAGAAAGAATGTTAGCTTTAACAAAATATGCAACAACCTTTGCATCATTTGTCTTGGTGGCTTTAGATTTCATTGATTAGAAACATAATATACTGCAAGTAATATATAAGTAAATCAAAAAGATAGAGGGAAAAATCTCATAAAGTTAATACCCCAAACATAAAAATTTTCACAAAAAAACAAAGGAATTTGTGGTAATTGATCCTTAGGGGATAGGTTACCTAATTGTTGGCATCTACCATAGGATTTATAGAAGGTATATGCATCTTTGAACAACGTTGGCTAGTAGAAACTGCTCTCCAAAAATTTAGGAGTTGTTCTTTTCACTCCAAAATGTCCTCCACATGCATATGAATGCAGAAGGCTAAGATTGAGGATGTTTCATTTTTCGGTACGCACCTCTTGATAACTTGATATGCGTAGTGCCTCCAAAGATATGAGTTATCCCATATATAATACTTTGCTTCACTCTATAGCTTATTCTTCTAAGCCGTTGACAAACCAACAGGTAATTCATTAATAGCAAAAAATTGATAATATCTGCATACCATGGTGGTGTTATATCGGCAAAAAATAATAGCTCATCTAGAAAGGTTTCTCGTAGAGGGATATCATCTTCTTCCTTTATCAAATGGTTGAGATGGTTTGCCATGATGCTTTCTACCCCTTTCTTATCTCTGATCTCCAACAGGAATTCTTGAAGGAGGAGAATTCATCTGATCAACCTCAGTTTTGTTTCTTTCTTTGTGAGCAATTTTCATAAAGCTACATGGTCAAAATAAACAATCACTTTAGCACCAAGCAAATACGTTTGAAATTTTTCCAAAGTAAAAAATGCATATAAGAGTTCTTTTTTAATAGTTGAATATTCAACTAGGTTGGGATTAGAGTTTTGGAAGCATAGTAGATGGCATGCAAAGCTTTTCCCACTCTTTGTCCTAGAATTGCCATTATTGCATAATCACTTGCATCATACTTGATCTCAAAACGGAGGTTCCAATATGGTAGTTGAATCACTAGTGGGGATGTCAGAAGCTTCTTAAGTTTATTGAATGCTTCCTTACACTTTTCATCGAACTCAAAGGAGACATATTATTGTAGAAGGTTGCATAGTGGTGCGACTATCTTTGAAAAGTCCTTAATGAACCTTTAGTAAAAACCTGCATGTCCAAGAAAAGAACGCACTTCTCGTATAGTAGAGGGGTAAGGTAAAAGAAGAAATAAAATCAACCTTAGATTTGTCTACCTCAATACCTTTAACAGATATAACATGACCTAAAACTATACCTTGTTCCACCATAAAATGACATTTCTCCCATTTCTGTACAAAGTTAGTTTCTATAGATCTTTCCAAAATAATAGCAAGATTGTCAAGGCATTCATCAAAAGAAGATCCATATACACTTAAAATCATCTACGAATACCTTAATCATCTTCTTAATATACTTAAAAAAATATTAACTATACAACTTTAGAACTTAGCAAGTGCGTTACATAATCCAAATGGCATTCTTTGATAAGCAAATGTATCGAAAGGGCATGTCAATGTGTTCTTATCCTCATCTTCCAGTGCGGTTGGGATTTTAAGATAACCTGAAAAGCCATTTAGAAAGCAATAATAGTCATAGCCCACTAATCTCTCAAGCATATGATCAATAAAAGGAAGGGGAACGTGGTCTTTACCAGTTGCTAAATTTAACTTTCTATAATCAATAAATACTCGCCACCCAATTTGCACTCGATTGGGAACCAAGTCACCTTCCTGATTTGTCACGATGGTGATTCCAGACTTATTTGGAACCACCTATAGAGACTTACCCACTTACTATTAGAGATCGGGTAAATCACCTCAGCATCGAGAAACTTCAGCATCTCCTTTTTCACAACTTCCATCATTGGAGGATTCAACCTACATTGGGCTTGCTTTATGGATTTTGCATCCTCCTCTAATAAATTGTGATGCATGCATATCTTATCCCTTGGATATCCCCGATAGTCTAGGCAATGGCCTTCTTATGCTCTTTCAGCATTCGAACTAGCCTCTACTATTGATTTGAAGTCAACTCCACTGAAATGATGACTGGAAGAATTTACTTATCTCCCAAATAAGCATACTTGCGGTGTGTAGGGAGTGGCTTAGTTAAGTCAAAATGACTTTACGATTAATTTTGATGAAAAATAAATAATGAGACGGAAGCAAATAATGAGACAGAAGCAAAAGAAAAATGAGACGGAGCGAAAATGAGATGGAAGCAAAAAGAAAAATGAGACGGAAGCGAATAATGAGACAGAAGCAAAAGCCAAATGAGACGGAGCAAAAATGAGATGGAAGCAAAAAGCAAAATAAGATGGAAGCAA
Source organism: Erythroxylum carthagenense (assembly GCA_026413575.1). NCBI lineage: Eukaryota > Viridiplantae > Streptophyta > Magnoliopsida > Malpighiales > Erythroxylaceae > Erythroxylum > Erythroxylum carthagenense. The sequence goes on along the minus strand of JANZLD010000235.1, from coordinate 36,615,981 downwards.
TATGAGATGAAGAGAAGCCGAAAAGAAGACGAAGAAAATGAGACGAAGAAGCAAATTAGTTTGAGTTAGTTGCAGAACTCAACTGAATAACCGTTTCTTTAAAGATCAAGAATCAAGAAGAAAGAAGCAGTTATCAAGAAGCAGTTGAA
>JANZLD010000235.1:36556084-36576189 GCA_026413575.1 Erythroxylum carthagenense | reverse complement strand
ACTTTCTATCTCCAAAAGTCAACTTTCTAAATTTTTTTCAAATTCTCTCACTTTCTTTCTTTATTTCTTGATTTTCAGCTTAATTTCAATTAACTTATCCACTTTTAAATATTTCTTATTTTCACTCAAAAATCGGGGTCCAATAACATTGATCTCATGTTTCTATGAACTCCAAAATATAAGCTTTAAACATATCTCTAACAGTTAAGACCCTTGACAAAATCAAACATTCAGGCACTTGATTCTACATTCTTAACCGCTAGATATTGTTTTGGTGAAATCCTACTTAGATGTATGTTCAATATTTCGAGAAAAGATTAGGCGTTAAAGCTAGATAATGCTTTATACGCATATCAAACTACCTTAAAGACCTTGACTAGTACAACACCCTTCCAACTATTTTATGGAATGGCTTATCACTTTCCATGGAGTTAAAAAATGGGCATATTGGGTGATAAAGACATTAAATTTTTATTAGAAGACAATTGATAAAAAGAGATTTATATAATTAAATGAGTTAGTATAGTCACAGCTTATTGTTTATGAGAATGCCAAGTTATATAAGGAGAAAGTTAAAGAATTGCATGATTCTCATATCAAGAAAAAGGAGTTTAAAGTGGGAGGCATAGTTTTGTTATGCAAATCATGATTGAAATTATTTTTGGGAAAGCTCAAGTCACGTTGGTGTGGTCCTTTCAAAGTGACCCAATTATTCCAAAATGGAGCTTTCGAATTGGGGAAGGATAAAAAGAAAACATTCAAAATGAATGAACATCAATGTAAACCATATTTTAAAGAAGCATAATCATAAGAAAGGGAGCTTGTAAGATCCCACATTGGTTGGAGAGGGGAACAAAGTACACCTTATAAGGGTACGGATACCTTTTCCTTAAAGAAGCGTTTTTCATGGCCTAACGCACCGGATCTCATCAGAACTCCGAGGTTAAATGTGCTTAGGTGAGGGTAGTTCTAGGATGGGTGACCTCATGGGAAGTCCTTGGAAAAAGCAAAACTGTGAGGTCTTGGCTGGGCTAAGGCCCAAAGCGGACAATATATATAAGCGAGTGATCTGGGCTGTTACAGAGGTAGTATCTTTTCTTTCTTTTGATTAAAAATAATGGTACTAAAATGATGAAACTAATGACTTTAAAATTTGCATGTTATGCTTTATTTAGGTTTTTCTTTGTAATTTTGTGGTTGATAATGCTTTGTAATTTTTTTTTGATGTTTTATGTTTAATTTGGAGTGAGTTTGAATGATGAATGTTTATAATTTAAAATTTGTTAAATGGTTAGGAAAAATATATATGAGGTTGCTTGATAACATGGTTATATGATCATGCAATTTTAGGGGAGCAAGCTATTAGCATGATCATGCATATTGTGCATAGTTTGTTCCATCGCATGATCATGTCAGAGTTAAGATGGCATTGAGTGTTAAGTAACTTACCCACAAGTCTAAACCCAAGAGAGAAAGAGAAGGTATCCAAAAGTGATGTATGAGATTTGGCAGCTAATTTTAGCACTCATTTTCTGATATTCTCCATAAAAGAATGTGAGAGGTTCTACAAACTTCATTCCAAAAATATTACTGCACCTAGATATTTATATTTTGAAAATTTGGAAGATTTGAGTTTGAAAGAAAAATTTGAGTCTTTAAGTGATAAAATTCATTGAGATAAGTTCATTTATTATGATTATATTTTCTTTGAAGAATTAACTCTTGAATTTTACATTACATTAACCTATAAGCAAACAAATTTAAATAATTTTTAGTTTAGATTAAAAAGGAAATCATGTAATATGGATTATTTTATTGTGGAAGAATATTTTGTTTTTATGCCACTTCTTATTGGACTAAACTGACTAGGTTGAATGTGTTTGAACCATATAATGTAGCAAGCAATGTTATATGGAGTATAAAACAGTTGTTACTCCATATATTTATGTCATATAGTGTTTTCAACAAGTCAGAGTAACAAATGTTCCAAAATTGATTTATTTTTACTTCGTGTATGGATCATAAAATTAATGTTTGCACATCAACTCATATTTTTCACACTATAGTGACTTCACTTATAAAGAATGGTAACTATATAGGCATGGAATATTTAGTTACTACTTTGGCTCATTTCTATGGTGTAGATTTGTATGGAGTAACCCCTATTTTGCCTAAGAAATTAAGTACTTACTTACAGAGGATTGAGATCTTGAACTCCCATGGTATGGAACTCTGCGATCCTATCCTTAGATCTAATGTTAAGAATAGCATAGGATAGGTGAGCTCTAGTTCCACATAACCATGATAACATCAGTCGATATCATCTAGTGAAGAGTTGAAGTCGATATCATCTAGTGAAGAGTTGGAAAGTGAAGAAGAAGGCTATGAGACAGTGCTCAACAAACTTAAAGGGAATAGCAAGCACCTAGAGGGATGCATGAATGCCATGAAGAAGCAATTAAAAGAGGTAATATGACATCAATGCTACCAAAGAAAAAAGTTATTGAAGTTCTTCTTAGTGCAAGGCGTCTATATGCTATCTTTTTCTATATCACCTCCGCAATCTCCATGAGTACTCTCACCTTTCTATTCTATTTTTCATATTTTTTTTTGTTTCACTGGTTTGTGTTTGTGTTTGTGTTTGTTTATGTTTGAGTTTTGTTTTCCATACTAAGGATAATGTGTTGTTTAAGTGTGAGGAACTATACGTGATTACATATCATTTATGTGTAAATTTGCATTCACATTGTGTTAGTTTTTTATTAGATTGACATCGTTTTGTTACACGATGTGTGCATTATGTGAATGTGTCAATGCCATAAAATTGAAAGGAATTAGTTTATCTATAAACATGATCATTTAATTTATGAAGAAACATTAGCTTGTGAAGTTTGTGCTTTAAGTGTTTTTGAGGTGAATAAGTGTGTTAATTAGAATATTGCACTTATTCTTTAATTTTATGACTTTTTTGGTACACTTAAAATTAAATTCATTATAATATGTAGACATCATCAGTAACATTTCATAAGAGTGATTGATTAAAAAGAAGTGATGTAGGTAAAATGTAAAAAAAAAAGAAGTTTGTGATATAATTGTTTTATATAAATTCCCCATTATGTAAACATGTTAAAAAAAATATGAGTTAAGAATAGAGTTATTAACTAGTTATGATTTGTGATAAAATTGAGTAACTAGGGGCATTCATGATAAAATGTTTATCTTTGCTTTAAGAGGCTACAATGACTCTCTAACTAAACTTCTTAATGTGGTGTTGACAATAAATGTGAACCTATTGTTCTTCATGTTAAATGTCAAAATAAATTTCATAAACAACTATTTAGTGGTGGTCTACCTCTTTAGTTGGTATATAAAAATGGGTGCGTGCTTACAAGTTTCATAGATGTATTAATAGTTATCAATATTTTGGTTGACATGTGTATTTAAATCAAAGCATTTGAACATGAATGGAATAAGTTAGTGTGTTATAACTTTTTAAGTTATTCACATGATGGCTAAGGGATTGACTATAATTTGTGAGTTAAGTTAATATTGTAATAACCTCAAGTGCGGATCGACTCTCGTTTGATCTAAAGATTAATCCCTTGGAAACCGAATTAAAAATTTAATTCCAAGGATTGCAATATAGGATGCAACCTCGAGTCATCTCACTTAATCGGAACCTAGCGCAAATGGTCTAAGCTAGCCTAATTGTCGAATATGCAAACTAAGTTGATAAAAAAGGGGGTTTGGATCATTGGTAAAAATTAAGAAAACTGAACTAAATGAAAGAAAAATGTATAAAAAGAGTAATTTTGGATTTTTAGGAAGTGAAAAGTGAAAAATTCAAACAATGATCAAATATGATAAAATCCTCTTGAAAATGAGCTTTGGCTATCATGGTTCAAAACAAATCTTTCGGGAGAGAAATTCACTAAGTCTCCGAATGATAAACCTTAAAGAATTCTTTAAGTCCCAGGTTTTAATCAATGATCTTCATTTTGTAAAACCTTGTTAAATGCATCTTAGTGTGTATTAATGGATGAGATAATGCAAGTGGCCAATATGGATCAAGCTTAATTTCAATATTAAACACAATTAGGCAGATAAAAGAGAGTTAACAAAATCACCACAAAGACATATATGAGACTTCATATATTAAGAATCAAAGTTATACATTAGCAAATCTGTAACACAAGCATTGTTCAACCCTTGATTAAAATCTAATCAAGCTAATCTAACTACACGGCCATAAACCCTAACTCAGAAGTTTACGACTATGCAGTTAAACTTGACAATGTAAAACAACTCCCTTTTGAAGCCCATCGAACTCAAGCCATCGCTACATCTTCAAGAGGAAACGATGTTTTAGCCAAGCATAATGTCAGGAATCCTCACAATTGCAAGAGTTCCGATGTCACCCATGGCAGCAGCAACGACAAATGGTGAAGTTGACAGTGAAGGTAGTCGGAGTTGATGGATGAAAGTCAAGAGTGAGATGATTTTTGTGGTGTTAGCCAAAGTGTGTCTCAGTATTACTACTCAAAATTCGTCCCTTATGAACTAATTTGGCATGATTTTAAATGTTGGGTTATAGGTCGGGTCGGAACAGTGAGAGAATTTTCCAATTTTAGTCTAGGTTTCCGACAGTTTTTCACGGCGACAGGCAAGTTGCATTGCGACGTACACTTACTGCATCCTTCACCACGATGAAATGATTAATTTACATAGCGGCGAGATTTTCCTTTTGCGCCGCGGCGGACATCCTGAAGCTCACTTCCTCATGTTGAGTCCATTTTAACTCATTGACTCCTTTTCCTTGAGAGGCTCCTACAATCAAAAATAGCAATTTGCTGTATCAATTGTCCTTAGAAAAATTTATAATGCAATTAATGTCAATTTGTAACAATTTTTACTATTAAATTGCATTAAATAAAAGTGCATACTCAAGGATCAATTTAAGCACAAAATCAAGAATTAAGAGTCAAAAAGTGTAGTAAAATTCATGAAATTGTTGCCAATTTAGATAATAAACTTAGGCTCAATCAAATTCCCCCACACTTAGACCTTTGTAGTCCTGGACAAAGTTTATAAGAGTCAAAGAGACACAACTGTACAAGAAAAATTCTAATGCTTAAAACAATAATAGGAAATTGACAAAAATCACTTTCTCAGAAATCAACCAAAGTAGGTTGAAAGAGTGCTCAGAAAATAAACACTAAAAGAATTTAATCCAAGAGATTAAACAAAAGAGATGTCACTCAAGGTAAAGTTTTTGCTCTCATATCACTTGTGTTAAGGATATTGTCACTCTAAACCTGCTTAATTCATTCTCTACGATAAACTTGTGACAGTCCTACTTCTCCACTACAAGAATTATAATTTTAAAAATCAAGAGGACTTTTCAGGGTTGTAACGTATGGAGGGCTAGATAAAATGGATGGGAAGAATGAAGAAAGAAAGAGTATGAATACATGCTTTACAATTATGAAATGGATGTCAACAGTAAAACAATATTGACACAATTTTTTTTATTATTATCCATACACACATATATATATAATTGAAACTGCTTGTACTTATTCTTTTTATTTCTTTTCTCTTCTTTTTTTGTTGTTCCTTTCTAGAACACTTTTTTTTATTTTAGGAAATGTAAAATAAACTATCGACACCATAGAAGGATGTGTGCATGTGCTCATAAATAATGGCTCAAGGGGCTAGCAAAGGATGAGTGTTTATGGGATTGTGTTTGGGTAAAAAGGGTTTAGAAAGAATGCCTCTATCATATTAACAAAATTCTAGTTCTTAAAGCTTTGATTAAAAATTGAAACAAGTTCTAGAGAGATATGAAATAAGCAGATACACTTAAAAATTGAAGAAAATTTGGGCCCAAATATCCTTCCAACAAGGGTAATATCTCAATGAACAATCTCAAGTCTCGAAAACTTAAAGTGCTACTTTGTTAGCATGCCTTCATTTACTTTGTTTTGAAAACATCGAAAGTAAAATTAGCTAATACCGACTATCATTAAAAGAATGGGAGGTATTTTTCAAAAACTTGAGTATCACTGTGAAACTTATAATCCTTTGAGAAGCAACAGGTACAAGAGTCGAGTGTGGAAGGAGTTTGAATTGAGACGAAAATTTTCAACAAAAATCATTTCTGCGAAGGGTGTGATGCCACGGCGAACTGCATGGTTAACCAACTTTGATGTGATGAACTCTAAGTTGCGCCATGGCAAAAAACAAGTTCATGGTCACGGTGAAAGATCTGTCACCGTGATGAAAAACAACAGAACTAAATTTCACAATCACCAAGTTTAAAAATTTGTAACATTATGCATGATTGACTAAAACCAACCTGTAAATTGTCAAAATGGAGCACAACAAGAGTAACAAAATGGAAAAGCTCCCCCACACTTAATCAACACATTGTCCTCGATGAGAAAGAAGCAAAACTTGAAGAACTGTGAGAATAACAGGGCAAAGAAAGATATAGGGAACGTTATTAAAATGTAAAACTACTAAAGAAAGTAAAAACACAGCTATCTTCCTACTGAGATGATGTCTCCCCACACTTGTTTAGGAAAACAAAACATTAAACATTGCATCACTAGTTATAGGCCTAGAGTAAATAAATAGGTGAGGGAGAGAAAGAACTTGATATTTATGGAGGCCTTTGGTTCTCATGGTAGAGCTTTAATAGGTGGACATTAACTTTGAGTTTTGCTTCAGTTTCTTCATGAAAAAGCTCGACCATACCAAAGTTGTGTACTTTAGTGACCACATATCTCCCATCCCAATGAGTATTGAATTTTCCATGTTTAAAGTTGAATCGAGCCTTGTATAACAGGACCTTGTCCCTTTCCTTGAAACTCTTCCTTTGAAGAATCTTATCATTCATCAGCTTTATCTTCTCCTTGTAGAGGTGAGAATGTTCATATGCCTCGAGCTTTAACTCCTTTAGTTCTTGCAGTTGGAGTTTCCTTTCTATACCAGAAGATTCCAAGTCCATGTTGCATTGTTTAACCGCCCAATAGGCCTTATGCTCCAACTCCATAGGCAAATGGCACACCTTTTCATAGATCAATCAGTAAGGGGACATGCCTATTGAAGATTTATAAGCAGTGAGATAGGCCTATAATGCTTCTTCTAGGTGAAGGATCCAATCCTTTTTGGATGGCTTGACTATTTTCTCCAAGATGTGCTTTACCTCTATATTTGAAACTTCAGCTTGACCATTAGTTTGTAGGTGGTAAGCAGTGGAGATTTTATGAGTAACTCCAAACTTGGAAAATAAGTTACCTATGACCCTATTACAAAAATCGGTCCCTCTATCACTAACCACAGCTTTAGGAATCCCAAATCGACAAAAGATGTTGGACTTAAGGAACTTGGACACTGCTTGCATGTCGTCTTTTCTAGTAGAGACAACCTCTATCCATTTGAATAAATAGTCAATAGCTAAGAGGATATACACAAGGCCAAAATACGGGGGAAAGGGACCCATGAAGTCAATTCCTCACATGTCAAAGATTTCACAAAATAAAAGAGGTTATTGCGGCATTTCATGTCACTTTCCTAACCCTCCAAAATGTTGACATTTATCACATGCCCGAAAAAAATGAAATGAATCCTTAAACAGGGTAGGCCAGTAAAAATCAGAATCCAAGATTTTCTGAGATTTTCTCCTAGCGCTGAAATGCCCACCACAAACCATAGAATGACAACCTGAAATTGTAGCATCAAAGTCTTCATTAGGCACGCATTTTCAGATTACCTGGTCACTGTACATTCTCCAAAGGTGAGGGTCATCCTAGATGTAATGCCGAGCTTCACTTTTCAACTTGTAAACCTACGCCTATGACATGAAAGGAGGAGTTAGTTTAGTCATAAGGTAATTGAAAATATGTGTATACCAAGGCTCTTTGAAAATCGAAGGACATAGAACTGAATCAGGAAAAGAATCATAAGTCAGTTCAGGAGAGTCTACTCCCTGTGTGCCATCGGGTGTCCTACTCAAATGGTTAGCTACGTGATTCGTTGCGCCAGCTCGATCCTTTATCTCGAGAAACAATGTCCACCGTATCAATCTAGGCTTCTACTGTGGATTCTTTAAGAGATATCGAATAGCTGCATGATTAGTGAAAATGACTACATATGAGTTTAACAAATATTGTCTGAATTTTTCTAGAGCAAACACTATTGCAAATAGTTCTTTCTCAGTGGTTGTATAGTTGGTTTAAGCTGGATCTAGTGTTTTCGAGGCATAAGTGATCACTCTTGCCAATTTCTCCTCTCGCTGGTCCAACATAGCCCCTACAACACAATTAGAAGTGTCACATGAAAGTTCAAAAAGTAAGTTCCAATAAGGGGCGACTAAAATGGGTGGAGAAATGAGTTTTGATTTTAATGTGTCGAGGGCATTTTTACAAGAATCATCAAACTCAAATTTTTCATCTTTTTGTAAAAGCTTGGAGAGAGGTAACACAATTTTGCTAAAATCTTTTATGAATTGCCTGTAAAATCCTGCATGACCTAAGAATGATCTAATGTCACAAACACAGGCAGGATAAGGCAAAGAAGATATGACCTCAATTTTAGCTTTATCAACTTCAATCCCCTTGCTAGAAATTAAATGACCCAACACTATACCTTCATTGATCATGAAATGACATTTTTCGAAGTTCAAAATCAAGTTCTTCTCGATGCACCTTTTTAAAACTTTTGCAAGGCTTGAAAGACAAGCATCAAAAAAATCACCATAAACTGTGAAATCATCCGTGAAAACCTCCATGCACTCTTCTAAAAATTCATAGAAAACAGCCATCACACAACGTTGAAAGGTCTCTAGAGCATTACATAAACCAAAAGGCATCCTTCGATGTGCAAAGGTGTCAAAAGGGCATGTAAAGGTGATTTTATCTTGGTCCTATGGTGCAATAGGCACTTGCAAGTACCCAAAGAAACCATCTAAAAAATATTAGTGCGATTTTCCAGCAAGTCTTTCAAGTATCTGGTCAATAAAAGGCAAGGGAAAATGGTCTTTGCGTGTAGCATCATTTAACCTTTGATAATCTATACATACATGCCATGAATTCTGCACCCTAGTGGGAATGAGCTCATCTCTATCATTTTTAACCACCGTGATCCTACTCTTTTTTGGCACTACGTGTATTGGACTAACCCACTCACTATCAGAAATTGGGTATATTATCCCAGCACTTAACAATTTGGTGATTTGTTTCTTAACTACATATAAGATGAGTGGGTTTAGTCGCCTTTGAAGCTACCTTACAGACTTGGAGCCCTCATTCAACAAGATCCAGTGTATGTAAATAGCAGGGGAAATTCTAAGAATATCTGCCAAAGTCCACCCTATGGCCCTCTTATGTTCCCTCAAGACACTTAGGGGTTTCTCTTCCTTTTTGCCAAATAGGGAATTGGCAATTATTACAGGTAATCACTCATTAGCTTCAAGAAAGGCATACTTTAATATGGCGGGTAAGGGTTTTAACTCAAGCACAGGAGGTTGCATTATGGAAGGAATCAAATTATGAAGTTCAAAAGAGAAAAGATCACTCCCTCTTTCCTCCAACATAAGGCTCGGTTCTTAGAAATCCGGTTCAATAACGGCTTGGGTCAAACTTCCCTACTTTTCTTCAATGAAGTGTTGGTAGTTAGGTCAAGTTCTTTTAGCCATTTCCACATCAATGTCGGTTTTTGCAAATTCTAAATAACCTGAAATATTATCAAAAAACCTTTCCCCAAGTTCAAGTGAACATAAACCAGAATCAAAGGAATTCTCTGACAATTCAATTTTGGGGCATGCATCATCAAACACAACATCGAGCATATTAACTCCTAGGAGAGAATAGTCCTCATGGGGGTGCTACATAGCTTCATACATATTGAAGCTTGCCTGTTGTTCACCTACTTCCATGGTGATCGTACCTTCTTTCATGCTAATCATGGTACTAGCAGTCCTTAAGAAGGGTCGATCAAGAATCAAAGATGTATCCTACACAACTTCATAAGACATATCAAGCACATAAAAATCAGCAGGAAAAATTAAACCCTTGACCTGGACCAAAATATCCTCTAAAATGCCCATAAGATGCCTAATTGATCTATCAACCAATTGGAGAATTACAAATGTAGAATTAAGATTTTTAACTCCTAATGATTGATAAACAGACTTAGGCATAATGTTAATGGTTGCTCCTAGATCTAATAAGGCTCCCCCTATGGTAACTTTACCTGTAGTGCAAGGGATAATGAAAGATCCAGGGTCTTGGCATTTCACAGGGATTTGAGACTTAAATAGGGTTGACACATTCGAGCTCACTTGGACCCTCTCATTGGGCCTAAACTTCCTCTTATAGGTACACAGGTCTTTAAGGTATTTAGCATAAGTAGGAACCCGTTTCACTAAATCAAGCAAGGGAACATTGATTTCAACTTTTCCAAATAGACCAATTATATCCTTTTCATGCTTAATTTCTGTCATACGCTTGCTCATTAAATATGAATTTGGAAAAGAAAGGTCTTGAAGATTTACCTCCTTATCTTTAGCTTCATTGGCTCCATGCTTGCTTGATTCCACAGGCTCATGTGTTGGTGCTTTTTCCTTGTAACTCTCTAAAGTAGCACCTTTGTTCTCTGATTCTGACTTCCTTTCATTCAAAAGTGATTTCTCCTTGGAGATCTCAGATTTCTTGATGTTGTTCTTCAGTAAAGGCAATTCTCCACTATCAATCTCCTCATCACATTCTTCTTCATCTTGATGGTTGAATCTCACTTATTTCCCACTTCGGAAAGCAATTGCATTTAAGCCTTTTGGATTCATCATTGTGTTAGAAGGAATTGTTCCACTACTTCTTGCTTGGGTCTCACTCATGTTGTTGGACAACTGAGTGATATAGGAATTGATATTTTCTGCTTTGGTCTCCCATTGTTCCATTCTCTTCTTCAAAGCATTGAATCGAGCAGTGGTTTTAGAGGAATCCTGTTGAATGAGATTTCTTATGACATTGAATTGATTGTTGTTTGAATTCCTTTCCTCCTTCATAAAAGTGATCATATTGTGAAGCAGTTGATTGGTGTCCTCTTTTGTTGGGATCGTTAGAGCTTGTTTTTGGTTGGGGAACTGGTTAATGGAAGTACTAGCTCCTCCTCCTTGTTGAAATCTATTCGGAACTCTACCCTCTTCATTTCTCCAACTGAATCTGGGATTAGTCTTCCATCCCTCATTGTAAGTGTTGGAGTATGGATCCCATTTCTGATTTGTCCTCCCTGGATATACTGCAGACTCCTCTTCATACCGACCTGGACATACACTAGATATGTGTATAACATTCAGAGCCTATTTAGAATCAATTGTCATAGACATATCATTAGCATAAGATATACATTGGTGAATTGTCAGAGATAAATATTTGGTCAACATGGGATGACTTTGATGACGCACATCTAAGCATATATGACAGTAATTAGGTTTACTACTTTACTGAGCTCTAGTAATTAGAACATTTTGACCTTGTAAAAATGCTAAAATTGGTCTTTTTGTGGCAATAAGAATGGTTGATAACACGATGATAATAATAGTTGATTGATAAAGATTGTATGAACAGTATAAAAGATGGTTGACTCGAAGCCTTTTGTTTTTACCCTTGGAGGTGAAATAAAAAATTTGATTCCAAGGATTGCAATATAGAATGCAACATCGGGTCATCTCACTTAATTGGAACCTAATGAAATAGACCTAAGCTAGCCTAAATGTCATGTAATGCAAGATAAAGTAGTAAGGAGGGTGGTTTTGATTCTTTTACAAAACTAAACAAAATTGAATGAATTGTAAGAGAAATATGTAAAAAATATTTTTGGATTTTGGGAATAGAAACTTGAAAGTTAAAGACAATAATCAAATGTGATAGAGTCCTCTTGAAAAATGAGTCTTGGATATCATAGTTCAAAATAAATCTTGATGGTAGTGAAAATCACTAAGTTTCAAATGATAAATCTTAAAGAACTCTTTAAGTCCAAGGTCTTAATCAATGAACTCCATTCCTTAAGACTTTGTTAAATGTCCTTAGTGTGTGTTGTAGCTAAATCAATGTAACAAGTTATTTTTTATCTCAAATCAACTCAATATCAAACACAACTATATAAGATAAAAGAGATTCAATAAGATCACAAATAAACATTTACAAAACTTCATATATTTAAGCTCAAAGTTCTACATCAACAAATCCCAACAACACTATGAGTATCCAATACTTGTTTAAACTCTAATCAAGAATGTTCAACTATAAGTTACAAATCCTAAACCTATGAATTTATAAATCACAGCTAAACATAGATAGAGTCACTCCCCTTTTTAGCCTATTGAACTCAAGCCATCACTACATCTTCAAGAGGAGGGAGGTAATTAGCCACACATAACTCCAAGTGACTTCAAAACTAGGAACCTATTGAGAGCATCCATGACAGCTGTCGACGATGGAAAAGAAGAGCAGTGACATGGACGATGGTGCATGTATAAGAATTTTTGAATGTTCTTCCAGGTGGTGTCTTCTCCAAATGGTGTATGTTCTGTCGGTTCTCTCCACTTAACCTAAAATAGGTAGTTTTTGGAAAAACGGGTCGATGCATCGAGTTGCATAGTACGTAGAATTTCAAAAATGGTTCAGGTATTTAAAGGTTTTCCGCGGCAAACATTTTCTGAAAGGTTCTCGGCAACACATCTTTTTTTCCATGGCGAAGTTTTCTCGAAAGCTTTGTTGACTTGTTGAACCATCATTTCCAGCATCCACTCCTTGCTCTAATTCTTGAGTCTCCCGCAATAAACAAATGATAATTTGCGGTATCAATTGTTCTTAGAAAATTAATTTAATGCAATTGCTAATTATTTGCGAAAATTTTACTTGCAAACTATATAAATTAAAGGCAAGCACTCAAAAGTCCAATTAAGCACAAAATCAAGAAATAAGAGCCCAGAAGTGCAGCAAAAACTATGAAACTATCATTAATTTAAATAAGAAACGTGGGTCCAATCAAATTTCCCCATACTTAGACCTTTGTACTCCTGGAAAAAGCTTATAAAAGTCAAAGATCCACAAGTGCAAAAGGAAATACCGACCATGTTTAAAAATTAGAGTAGGAAATTGGTAAAATCACTTTCTTAGAAATCAACTCGAGCAGACTGAAAGAATGCCAAGAAAATAAACATTATAAGAATTTAATCCAAAAGATTGAACAAAAGAGATTTCACGCAAGGAATGGTGTTTAATCTCAACTCACTTGTTTTTGGGATAATTTCACTCTAAAATCTGCTCAGTCCATGCTCTACCATAAGCTTGTAATAGTTCTACCTCTCCACTACAAGAACTATAATTTTTAAAATCAAGAGGGCTTTGCAAGGTTGCAATGTACAAAAGGCTAAAGAGATGGATTGAAGAGAAGAAAGAAAAGTGAGTACATGCACCACAATTATTTTCCTTATGAAGCAACATTAACACAACAAACAAAATCTAACTCTTTTTTATGCACTTTTCTTTCTTTTCGGTTTGAGAAAGCCCTTTTGATTGTTGTTATTATTATTTTACTTCCTCCCTTTTCCTTGGTTTTTTCTCAATAACCAATCTCTTGTGAAAAAGCTCTCTATTTTTTTTAAATAAACTCAAATAAAAGAACTGAAAATGAAATATTATCATTAAAATGAAAACATGTGCATGAACTCAAAAATATGGCTCAAGTGGCTAGCAATGGTTAAGTGTTTAGGGTTTGTGTTTGGGTAAGTAGGGTTGGAAAGAAATGCCTCTGTCATGTTAACAAAATTTTAGTTCATCAAGCTTTAATCAATAATTAAAAAAAGTTTTAGAGATATATGAAATTAAGAGATACACAAAAAATGAAAGAATTCAAGCCCAAATATCCTTCCAATAAGGTTAGTATCTCAATTAAGCAATCTCAAGGTTTAAAAACTTGAAGTGCTACTTTGTCAATGTACCCTCACTTATTTAAGTTGAAAACATTGAAAAAGAAATTAGCCAAACAAACTACTATTTAAAAATCATAGAAAGAATTTTCAAGAACATAATGAAACTTTGAAATTAATAAAATCCTCGAGAGTTAGGAGTGAAAAAAATCTAATTGGGGAGAATTATTGAAATCAGAGGCTCTAAAATAGTTTCTGTTAGAAAAATGGCATCGCTATCGTGAAACCAAGAGTTCACTGCGGCGAATCAACAATTGCACAACATCACTGCGGTGAAGAAACAATTCATTGCGGCGAATCAATAATCAAGCAACATCGCCGCGGTAAAAAATGATAGAAACATTTGGAACAAGAGATCTTACCACAGTTACTAAGTTTAAAATTGTCAAATTATGCACAATGGAGTGGAAAAATGGTGAAAATGGCCAGAAATGATGCACAAACAAGAATTGCAAAATGGGAAAACCTACCCTACACTTAAACATCAAATTTTCCTCAATGATGAAATAATCAGAACACAATCAAGCATTGAGAACCAGCCATGAAATGTGTACATAGCAAAATGTAACTAAGTATCTAACAAACTAAAAATGGAAACAAAAAGAAGAACAGAAGAATAAGCAACTCGAGCTAACCCATAGGATGATCAGCCCCCGCGCCAGAGGGACCTGCCCCCCAAGTGCCAGCACCGCTTAATGGATCATCTTCATCAGAAGGGAGTTGGAAGTGCAAGTGCTCAGTGATTAATGCATCCATCCACCGACGATACCGCCGATCTCAATCTTGTCTAGCTATATCCTGAAGGAGGGAATCCCAGAGAGTAGCAAAATCTGCACAGAGGCCATCGACCCAGCCAGCAAGGGTGTGCAAGGTCACAGGCCCAGGGGGGACCTAAGCTGGAGGCTCATCCTTACAGGGTCCAGCAGTTGTAGAGGTGGTAACAGCATCAGGAATTTGGGTAGGGGATGGGGTGCGTGGAGGAGGGGTTGCTTGAGGCAAGTATACCTAAACAGAGGAGCCGTGTCAAAATAGCTGTCATTATTAAATTTTGGGACATTATGGGCCCAGAATATGTCGGTGATGCGATGAGGAAATGTAATGGCATTGGTGAATTTGGCATTGGAGATGGAATCATGGAGGGTGGAGGCAATGGCATTGGCTATATCGACGGGGCGACCCATCATGAGAAGGTACAGGTAGAGGGTTTATTGTTTTGGGATGTAAGCGAGATAGGTGGTCGGGATGATGTTGTTACTAACAAGGTGGAGCTAAGGATGAGCTTTGGGTCGAAGATCAGAATGTTTAATTTAACATTGGTAAATTCTAGGCTGATGTCATACAGCGCCCTCTTGACAGAGGGTGGGAAGAAATCCTAAGGATGATGGTGGATCAACTGATTGTAATGGCAGTGAAAAATAGGTGAGAGATCATAATGTCGGCGAGTGCTAGTGGATGTGAATACATTAGGTCCTTCACACCATGAAAATCAAGTTCCATGGTGTTATGGAATCAAGCATAGGTATAGAAATAGCGAACGAATTTATCATTGCCCTGATTCTGTGGTTTGACTAATCCCATAAGTTGAGAATTGACTAATTGTGGAACAAAGGGTTTGTCGACTGGAGTTAAAGGAAAAGAACACTCCCTAATGTATGACTTAGTGTCCACTTTTTCAGCTAGTTCGGCAAAACTTGAACCGTCACTTTTCGAAGAACTAAAATCACTAGGTGAGCTAGAAAGGTTATTGGGTGGAGTATAAGTAGCCTTTTTAGTTCGAGGCATTATCTTGCAGAAATCAAACACATAAAAATAAACAATTGAAATAAACAAAAATGAATGAAATGCGTAACCTTCGTCGTAAGGATGAGGCGAAAGCATTATGTCACCGCAACGAAGAAACAGTTCACCAAGGCAAACTTACCCTATACAAGACAAGAAAGACTAGACAAATGCTGAATAAATGCGAAGACAAGAAATACTTACGAAAAAGGGGGAGAGCTTTGCAGAGGAGGTTGGTGAGCATGAAATGGGGCAAGGAGAATGGACAGTGGCCACAGGGAATGAGGAAACGAGAGATTCTTAGTTAACAATGCAAGAATGGCCGTGGTGAAGAAACGATAAAGACGATAGAAACAAAGGGGAAGTCTAGGTTTATGTAGGTGTTAAGAATCAAATGACAAAAAAGGACTAACAGAATACGAAGAACCAAAAGAAAACAGGGGTGGAAAGGAAATTTCACCATAGAAATATCGCGTAGATTGGACTTTTGCCGTGGTGAACTAACCCTAATCATGACATTCAGCAGAATAGAGATGTGCACCGCGGCGATAGTTGCCTGAAGGTGTTTGCTGTGGTGACATAATGAATTACGCCGCGACGAATTTCTTGAGAGATTTCTGAGGAAATATTACCACGACGACGTGAACCACGCCGCGATGAAATTTTCCCGAAAGCAACAAAATTAAAAGTACGCTAGGTTCTCCGCGGTGAAAATGATTCATGCCACAACGAAAAGTACTCAAAAGCAAAATAAACAAGACAGGAATGAAGAATTTGACTTAAATGGACTCAAATGTATACTTAGATCATTTAGAATGTACATGCAAGGCATTTAGGCTTGAGAAAACAAAGTCCAAGCCGATTATTAACATCAAACTTCTCAATCAGGGAAAATGCAGTATGTATCAAGTCAAAAGCATAATGAACATAAAAAAGGGAGAGGAACTTATTAAATTGAAATTGCGAAAATAAATCCTACGTTTTACTGAAATGGTTTTTCTCCTACATTTAATCAACATACTAATGCATCCACAATGTCATATGCAATTACACAACAAAAGTAAGTAATAAGTGAAGGAAAGAAACCACCTAGAAGTTATGGAGGTTTCTGATTCTCCTGGTTAACCTTCAGCAGATGGCCATGTTGTGGTGAAATAACTTCATTAATTTCCAGCTCTATGTCAGCTTCCACGATGCCAAAGTCACCTAAAGTATTAACAGAAAACCTTTCCCCAAGATTAAGTGAATATAATTAAGAATCAAAGGAATTATCTTGCAATTCAAATTCATGGCAGGCATCATCAACAGCAATATCAATCATGTTAACACCCAAAAAAGAATAATCCTTATCAGGATGTTTCATTGCTTCATACATATTGAAACAAACCTTGTTATCCCCTACTTCCATTGATATGGTACCTTCTTTCATGCTATTTATGGTACTAGCAATCCTTAAGAAGGGCCCACCAAGAATTAGTTTGGCATCCTGCACAACTTCAGACGACATATCAAGCACATAAAAATCAGCAGGAAAGACCAAACCCTTGACCTGTACCAAAATATCCTCTATAGTGCCCACCGAATGCCTAATAGACCTATCAGCCAATTGGATTACTACAGTTGTAGGTTTATGAGTCTTGACTCCCAATGAAGCATAAACGGACTTAGGTATAACATTGATAGTTGCCCGTAGATCTAACAAGGCTCCCCCTATGGTAACTTTACCTATAGTGCAAGGGATAGTGAAAGATCTAGGGTCTTGGCATTTTACAGGGATTTGAGGTTTTAATAAAGCAGACACATTTGAGCTTACTTGAACTCTTTCATTTGGCCTAAACTTCCTCTTAAGGGTACACAGGTCTTTAAGGTATTTGGCATAAGCAAGGACCCGTTTCACAAGATGAAGTAAAGGGATGTTGACCTCTATTTTTCCAAATAAGTCAATAACATCTTTTTCATGTTTAAAGTCAGTCATCCTTTTGCTAAGCAAATATGTATTCGGAAAAGGAAGGTCTTTGATACTAACCTCTTTATCGGTTACTTCCTGGGTGCCTTGCTTGCTTGATTCTTGGTGGCTTTCAGAATTTGCTTTCTTGCTCTTCATTTGTTTTGACTCCTGTGTAGTCAAAAGTGCTCTCTCCTTGGAGCTTTCTGACTTTTTAATTCTGTTATTTGTTGAAGGCAAGTCTCCACTCTCGATCTCTTCTTCATCTTCTCCTTCATCTTCATTACTGAACCTCACTTGCTTCCTACTTCAAAGAGTTACAGAATTCAAACTCTTAGGGCTCATAGCAGTATTGGAGGGAATGTTGTTGGACAATTGAGTAACATAAAAGTTAATATTTTCATTTTTCGTCTCCCATTGTTCCATTCTCTTTTCCAAAGCATTGAACTAAGCAACATTCTTTGAAGAATCTTGCTAAATCAGAGAAGCTATGGCGTTAAACTGGTTGTTGTTAGAATTTTTCTCCTCTTTCATCAACGGCATCATATTGTGCAGCAGCTGGTTAGTGTCCTCCCTTGGTGGGACAGTCAGTGCTTGTTGTTGGTTTTGGAACTAGTTTGTGGAAGTACTAGTTCCTCCTCCTTGTTGAAATCTATTCAGACCCCTTCCTTCTTAATTCCTCCAACTGAACCTCGGATTTGCCTTCCATCCCTCATTATAAGTTGGAATAAGGGTCCTATTTCTGATTGGTCTGACCCTAATATACTGCAGATACCTCTTCATACCGACTTGGGAAAACACTAGAGATGTGCATTACTGACCCACAAGTATTACAACTGGGTACAGTTAGACCCAAAAGTATCACTGTGCACTCAAAATTTTCAATTCTATAGTGATGAAGGACAGCTGTGAGTTCATTCTATTCTCCAAAGAGTCAACTTTAGACTGTAAACTCTCCATTCTTTGTAAGTGGGTTGTTGAAGCTCCCAATTCATGTACACCTCTAGTATCTCTCATACTGTACTGTTGACGATTCAAAGCCATCTTCTTGATTAAGCCCTATGCCTCAGTTGCTGTAAGGTTTATCAAGGAACCTCCTGATGCCACATCCAACATACCTTTGTCTTGACTTTTCAGCCCATCATAGAAATATTGCACTAACTGTTCGTCAGGCATCTGGTGGTGGGGGCATTTGGACAACAGATCTTGGAAGTAGTTCTAATAGTCATAGAGAGACTCATCATAATCCTGATGTGTCGAATAAATCTCCTTCCTCATCGATGAAGTTCAGGAGGTTGGAAAGTACTTCTCCAAAAAAGCCTTCCTTAGATTGGCCCAACTATGGTTGGCATTTGCCACATGCCTTGGAAGACTCTTGCTTTTCCTTCCAAAGATAGGTGAAAAACCTTCCATAGTACTTGATCAAGTGAAGCTCCCACTGGTTTCATACTCTGATAGATCATGGATAAAGATTGCAAATACATGTAGGGATCCTCTCCTGTCAAGCCATGAAATTTAGGAAGAGAGTTAATGAGTCATCCTTTAGCTTCAAAATTAACATCAAAATTAGGACAAGCAGTTGTAAATGGTTCATAGTTCACATCAGAAGTTGTCGCTTCCCTAAAAGTCCTTCTTCTTTGATTCCCATTATTCTCACCTACTCTGTCATGCTCCCCATTACCTCCATTATCACCATTTCTAGGTTGCTTAACATTAAAGTTAGGGTTTTGTAGAAAGGCTGGGTTCTCGACCATATTCACTCCTTCTAAAGAGTTGCTCTCACTACTTTGCCCACTAGACTCTTCTTAAAAAACTACCTTACTTCTCTCTTTTTTGTTAATTACTTTCTAATCTTTCTCAAACGTCTCTCAATTTCAGGATATAAAGGCAGAAGTTTCGCTTTCCGAGGCATGCACAGGGACAATTCAAAGGAAATAAAAAATAACAAAATTTACTCGCAAGCACATAAAATCAAATAAAAGATAAGATGTTATAGATGCAAGTGTATGGTGTGTTAAAGTATGTATGAAAATATGTATGTATGGATCAAAAAGTAATCAAATGAAAGACTAAAAAACTATATGAGTGCAAAAAGAATGCTAAGTATGAATAGTCTAACTGTGGACGTATTCTTTTGTTTATGTTTTCAAAATTGAAATACTATGCAAAGAAAATAAAAATCCTATACTATTGACAAATATGAAACTAAACTATATAAAATGAAATCTAGAAGAAAATGTTCCTAACCTCAATTAGTAGCAAAAATGACAAAAGGTAACCTAGAGAACCAATTACTTGGCTCCCCGACTGTAACATCCCGTCACTGACGGGAAGGTTATAATGGTAAATTGGGACATGCTAGGTTGTTATATTGCATATGTGTTA
>JANZLD010000235.1:36307440-36321528 GCA_026413575.1 Erythroxylum carthagenense | reverse complement strand
TCCGTAGTGCACCCTCATTGTAGGTTATGTATCGGAATGACCTACGGGTATTTCGGTGCGTGCTCTACGGTAAGGGGACGCTACACTAGTGGATCTTGCAATATCTTTTCTCCACAACCTCTCATAGCATCCACTAAACCAAATCCACCTCTTTATAAGCTTACTACGATGTTAATTAGGTAGATTGATTTTCGGCTCCCATCTAGATGCTATATCTTTCTTGGCCCTAATATCATTTCTTGGAGTGCCAAAAAATAACCTACAATTTCTAGATCTAGCATAGAAGCTAACTATAGAAGTACTACTTAGGCTTCTATTGAGCTCTCTTTGATACCTTTTCTTCTTGTCGAACTTAGATTGTCTCACCTTACACCTTCTCTTTAATGTGATAATCCTTGAGCTATCTTTCAAATATGGTTTCTCATGCTTGCTTCAATCACATTAAAATAGATATTCACTTCGTTCATGATTTGGTTGCTTATAAGGCTCTCCATATTCGGCTTATTTTATCTTCTGATTAGCTCGTAGATGTCTTGACTAAAGCTTTGTCCTCTTCAACATTTCTTCGACTATGAGACAACCTTACGATCTCATTTGATTATGAGCTTGAGGGGTATTGACAAAATTATCTTATCTTATATATTCTCAACTAGTCATATCATTTAAATTTCTATCAATTATACTGATTGCTTAACATTTCAGTTGTAATTCTCAGTTCATGTTTATCGTGTACGCTACAAACATGTGTATTAAGAACTGTGTAATTGATAATTAATTCAATAAAACACGGCAATACATCTCACTATTTCTATACTTTATCACTAAAGAAGATGCCTAATGCCGTTACCTTACCGCGGCAGTAATCTTCTTTCATTTTTATTAACATTTGTAAATTTAAACATTTATATATTTTCCTAAAGCTGCCGCAGCAGCTGAGTGCCAAGGGAAGTTTGACTTTGGATATCTAGATGCCATAACAAACAAAAGTTTACTTATCTTAACTTTGATTTAATCAGTCAAACCTGAAGTTAGTAGTATTGAACAACCTCCAAACAAAGAGAGGAAAAGATTGTTGTTTCGTGGCACAAGATCATAACTAAAAGAAATCAATTTTTAGGTGCCATTCACCTCCGCTTCCTCCGCCGTCGGCGACCTTTTGGAGATTGATTTTTCAACTTTCAATTTTATATATCTTCTAAATATCACCCTTACATACGAGAACGAAAAGCTTCAAAACAAAATTTCAGATACGAACCAGAAGAAACTAAAGCCAAAGCAGATAAACTAGAAGAGTGAGAGTAAAGGCGTGCAGAATATTCAATAAAAACAATTAAAAAGAAAACAAAATGCCACATAGCAGGTTCTCTGGTTCTCTAACATCCCCCAAGCTTGACGTTGCTATCGACATGGGCAATCCTTTCTTAAACCTCACCATCGATGGCTTCTTGAAGATTGGAACTGTACGCATTCTTTCTTTCTTGTCACCTATAATCTATGCATTTCGGGTTCTTGTTCACGTTTTCTTCTGAGAAATGATTGTGAAATACTTGTCATTTTCCATCAAACTTAATTAGGTGGCAGCTGGTAGAGCACTTGCAGAGGATTCGTATCATTTGGTCAAGCGAGGTCATTTCTCTCCATTCCATTTAATTATTTTTCTTCAATTTTCTGAGCAAAATTGAAATATGATAAGCAGATGGCACTCATGCTTTAATAATCGTATATCATTTAAAAAACGAAATTCTGGACTAATAGAATAATGGTATTAATTTAACAGGGAATCTTTCAACTCACAGCTTGGAGGGCACGGTGAATATCTACGACTTTTTCCTTTTGTGGACACCAACACGAGTGATTGAACGTGTTCATTTCTAAGGGATTCTTTTTTATCAATAACTTTGGATTCCATGACTTTGCATTCTTAGCTCGGTTTTGAGGTTAACCATTACGATGCTCCAATAATTTACTGTTCATTGTGTAAGATTTAGATGTCATTTTTCTTAGTTATGCAAATCGCAATCCCTCTTTACATTTGCTGCTCCTTGTATAAGGTCTAGATCAACGTTTCGTTGGTCCTCAATTTACCACTTCTGATCTTCATTGGGATCAGAAATATAGCCAGATGGCAATCTTAGAGCCTCGAATGCATCTGAAAAAGGAATTCTCAAGTTAAATCTTTGGTTAGGGACTTCTTGAAGAGTTCATCTCCTTATGAGCCATCCACAAAAGAATTTATGAAATTCGTTCCCGCATTTATAATCATGTTCGAATTTGAAGTCTAAAAGGCAGTGCATCTTCTAGCTGAAGCATGTAGCGATGAATATCCTTATGTTTCTATATTGTATGGTGATTAGTTTAGAATGAAATCTTGGTTAAAAAAGCATTGATCTCTTTTTGTGCTGATTATGGATGGACATTGTTATGACAGCTGAAAAAGATGTGCAAAGAAGGAGCTTACTGGGGTAAGTACGTATATCATATAATTAATTTGCAGACCTGTGTCAGAAGTCAGAACTCGTGTAATAAGTGAGCTTAATCATGTTTTGCCTTTGAACTGATGATGTCGCTTGCTTGCTTGCTGTTTTAGGAACAACGGCTGGAATATATGTAGGAATGGAATATGGGATGGAAAGAATCCGAGGCACTCGAGATTGGGTATGTTTTCTCGTACTGGAATACTAATAATTTAGACATTCTTTAACCGGAATATCATGTATTTATTTTCTGAAAAACAGTGGTCGCCAGCACGCAGTTTAAGTCTGTTTTATTTGAGTAAAGTTGTTTTATGTAAGAGACTATTAATTTTAAAATCTCCTTCCAACTTACAGAAGAATGCCATGCTTGGTGGTGTCTTGACTGGGGCTCTGTTGTCGGCTGCCAGTAATAAGAGCAAAGACAGGATTGTGACGGACGCTATCACAGGAGGCGCCGCCGCAACTGCAGCAACATTCCTCAACTATTTCTCTTCAAAAGCTTAAAATTGTTTTCACTTCTTTTAATAAGATCATGCGTTGTCTAGCAAGATCGTATCATGTTTGTTGTATTAATGTCATTAACCACGTGCCGTAATTTTTATCAAATTACCGACTTTTATGTGGCAATAAATACACTATTTTGCTGTTCTATGTTAGTAAAATTATTTTTCACATTCATCTAATTAATGAACTTAGTTTATGATCTTTTATAAATTAAATTATAATATTTATATTGTATTTAAATATTTTTCTTAAATTTTCATAATCATTACTTTATTAACTTAAAACAATTAAAATATATATTGTAGTCGATATACATTTTACTTATAGTGTAAAAATATTTTTGGTTCTGTCAAAATCTCCGACGATAATATATTAACAATACCATAGTTTTGGAATATGTTAAAGAAAATAATTTTCTTTTTTTAGTAGCCCTTTCGTTAGCTTTAGTACAAATTATTGACTGCTTCCTGCCAAATTCCAAAACTATTATCTATGTGCACCGAAATATGTTAGGAGACCTCCTGGGGGTAACCTGCCAAGGAAGGAGATCTTAACCAAAGCAAAAAACAATTATCATGATGTTTTGGAATTGCAGTTCGCCAGTTGGAAAACTTGCCAATGACATGAATGTCAATCTTAATGTAACAGATCGTAGTTATTATTGATAAATTAGAGTGAGATTTGATCTCAAATGTAGTGAAAAAAATAATTTTTTAATTCAGTTTTTTGAAGTTAAAATTACTTTAAAGTGTGTGATTTAATTAATAAACAAAACATAATAAAATACGAATCATAGGTTTATACCTTATTATGAAACTTAATCAGCAACTTTCTTTGAACAGATTTTTAAATTAACTTTACTACCATAAATTCATACTACTATAATCACACAAGGTTAAGTCTCTAATAATATATACGTAATATTTTTGAGAAATGAATAAATTGTATTAACATTAGCAAAAGCTAATTCAACAATACAACGAATTCTATGAAACAAACTATTTGTTGGTTTACAACATGATTGGAAAAGCTAACTAAAGATAAAAACATTTTAGCTCAGTTACAAGATAAATACAACATATGAATTATAAGCTCCATCTATTTTTCATGTCAAGTGAGAGAGAATTTTGTGCATTTTTTGCAATAACAGTAGCTTTAATCCAGTTGAGTATCTTCAAGGTTAGCTGGTACTTGTCTTCTACAATCATCTTGAACAATATGTTGTTTCTTTCTTTCCAAAAGTGTAAATGGTGGTGATGAATGTTGCTTTTAGTAATATGACATTTTGCTTTCCAAGATTTGTGTGGTTGATGAGCCAATTCAAAGATTCCTCCTATACGTATGTGTAATTGTCCATTACTAACATACGTAGAATTTTGCTCCAAACTAATTTTGAATAACTGCACTAAAAGAAGATTTATATCTTCAACAACTTCTTTGCATGATTCAGAAGTAGTTTCATTGGTACCAAACCATCTACTCTTGTACCTAAGCTTGTTTTTAATAACTAGCCAAGTGACTATTAAGGCCTTAGGATTTAGAGTTTGTTTCCATAGAAGGTTGTACCATGGAACATCTACTGAACTACTAGTAATTACTCTATGACAAGATTTAGTTGTGAATCTTCCATTCAAATTGAGAGTCCAAATGATGAGGTCTTCCCATTTCATTTCGATCAATTGTGGTAAGTGCTCAACAAGTGTGTGAAAACCTCTAAAACTCCCATACGAATCACCATTCAAAATTACAAAGGATAGTTTGAGTTTCTAAGGAATTCTATTAATCAAATGGCTAATATTAGTTCTTTGTATAAAGGAGCTTGCATCTGACCAATTATCGAACCAAATCATGTATTTTCACTATTTTCCAGCTTATGCTTAATCTTTGAATACAACATGCCTCTCATTTTCAAGAATTGATTGAAAATCCAAGAAACCTCTCTTGTATACTGTATGTAATCTACCATAAATTTAGGTTTTTAAGGTTCCATTTATAGATCCATCGGATCCAAAGAGCCTTATCGTCTATATAGAATCTCCAAATTCTCTTGCTCATCAGCACCTTTTTTATTATTAAGATGGATATAATTCCAAGTCTAACTTGTTGCTTGGGGATAGTGATCTCACTCCACTTAACCTTAACATTTTTAAAATTTTTTGTTTTTCTAGTCTATAGGAATGTTTTCACAATTTTGTCTATCTCCTTTATCACCTTCTTTTGCAAAGCAATATGTGTTATCTAGTGCATATGCAAACTACTTAGTAATCAAATAATGAGAGTTAGTTTAGTAGCATATGAAAGTAATCTATTTTGCCAAGCATTTATTCTTACATTTATCTTTTCAATGAGAGGGACAAGTAGAGAATTTAGGCTTAGAAGTGGTAACTAGTACTTTAAGGTATCTAACGGGAGTGGGATGTACATTTAGCCCTACAATTCTACTGAGTTCTTCTTGGTTTCTTACATTTGAGGAGATATATAAGCAATTCTTGTCAGAGTTAAACTTTAGACCCAACCACTCTTAGAACACTTTTAGCATATTGAGCGTTATGTTTATAGAACATGGATCTGTATTACAAAGAAGCAATAGATCATCTGCATAAATAAGGTGTGTTAAACTAACTTCTCTATATTTATAGTCAAATTGGGAACCTCCATTGCAGGATATCAATTTGCACAGTAATCTTGACAACCTTTCCATTGCAAGGTTGAAAAGATAGGGGGATAAGGTAAATGTAGTAAGAAAACCATTAACCAGCACTAAGTGAAGAGGATTATATGCAAGTCATCATCCATTTCACAAATCTATCTGACAGTTGCATTCCTTGAAGACATAATTGTATAAATCTCCAACTAACTATGTCAAAGGCTTTATAAAAATCAATTTTCAGTAAGCAATTTTGGATTCTCTTCCATGAGTTATACTCCTTTAGTAGCTCTTGTAAGAGTAGAATGTCATAACCAATGTTTCTCTCTGGAATGAAAGCCCTTTACAAAGTATTTATGGTTTCTCTAAGCACCTTCTTCAATCTTTTAACAAGAAGCTTAGTAGTTACTTTGTAGATTATGTTATAAAAGGATATTAGTCTAAAATATACCATGCTCAAGGGCTTTTACTTCTTGGGCACCAAATAAATATAGGTGGGTTTAATTTCCCTTAGCATTTTAAAAGAGGTGAAAATTTCCAATACAGCCTTAGTGAATAATTTGTTTGTAATGTCCCATTTTGAAAGAACCATGTTAAAAAACCATCCGAATCAGATGCTTATAATGGATGTAAACTAAATATAGTTAATTATGACATCATGACTAAAAATGGGCAAACCAAAGACTTCTTTATGCACTAATCTATTTAACAATATAATACTCTTTGCACATTATAGCTTGGCTTAACAAATTCCTCAAATCCTATCAATTGAGCAAAGAAATTTCTTGCTAGCTTAAGTAAGCTTTATTGGTTTGAATCTGCAACTTCTCAGCTATCATATATTTCTATAATTTTATTGACATTCCTTTTAGAAAGTAGATAGGAGTATAAAAATTTTATGTTGGAGTCCTAATCCCTCATCCAATTAAATTATGAAGCTTCAAAGCCTCTTGATACTCTTATAGCCTTTGCAGTTCTACCAACTTCAAGTCACCGTTGTGAGGAAAGTTATAGCAATTCTCCTAAGCATGAGTTAGTTTATTCTTGAGAGCAATGAGATTCTATGATTTAGCAAGAATATATTACTTTAAATTTGCTCCTACCAACTTTAGTTTTTGCATAAGTTGGTAAGATTTAAGATTTAAGCCCATCAACTTCTTTATTACAGCATCTGTTGATTAAATCCATGAATCCTTCCATGTGAAAGATTCCATTAAAGAATCTGAATGGGCCCCCAATATTTATGGTTTCAACAATTTTTTTAATTATCATGTAAGAATAGTATAAAAATATATTCTCTCTATAATGAACATAGGATTGAGGAAACAAATTTAGCCAAAATGAGTTAACTAATGATCTCTCTAGTTTTTTCTAAAATGCATCTTGCCTTACTGATTGTTTGTCCAAGTAAAATGTACAACAATCGAGCTAAGGTCCATCAAATCCACCTTGTGAGTAGATTAGTAAGCTCTTTCGTTGATCCTAGAGTGAACTTTTTACCACCATCAATTTCTATCGAGTTTAGGAAAAAATTGAAGTCTTCTACCAAAAGCCAAAGATGCTAGATTCTCATTTGTATCCTTTGCAAATCTAGCTAGATTTTATTCCTTTGAAATCCAAAATTGGATGTATAGATTAGAGACAAATCGAAGTTGTGAATCATACCACTCAGTTGGCATTTCAACTGAATAAGTTGATCACTTTCTTCGACAGCTTGGAATTCAATCAAATATGTGTGGTAAAGAAAAATAATTCTCACATTGTAATGTGAAATATGGTTTGAGATAAGTTGCCAATTTGCACCCAAAAACTTAGAGCCAATGAGTAACTAAGGTTCTTTTATTTTAGTTTCAATAAGGCCAACTAAACAAGTCTTCTTATCGTTCACAACTTGCTTTACCTTTTCTCTTTTTAGAGGGTCATTAGGCCCTCTAATATTCCAAACAAGGACTGCCATATGGGGGAGATTCCTTTATATTTTTGTTGTTATGCTTCCGTTTTTTTTCTTGTAGATTTTCTTCTAGTGTTAAAAGTTTGAGTTTTGAACTCCTTAAATTCTCCACTATTCACTGCTTACATTTCAATTACTTTGTTCACCATGTTTGATATTTCAATAATGTAATGGTTTATTTCAACATCATTTTCTCCCAACTTCACAATTTGTGCTTCAACTTCTTCATTCATTCTGTTAGAAACTTCAACTTCTAACTTATTCATTTTAGTTTCTTTCCCATTTGTATTATCAATTTCAACCTAGTTGAGTGAATCAACCAGTACATTAGTGTTTAACTAAATGCTCTATAGTTGTATCATAATTTTCAAAAGTGGAAGTGTGGCATTGAGTTGGAAAGAGGTAAAATAGATACATTTCCAATGTGAGTGAATTTTTACAGCTTGCTTATGGAATTTTGGACCATTAAGGGACTTAGTTTTCTTGCAAGATTGTTTTATAAACCAATTTTTATGGAATGTCAAACAGTTTTTATAGAAAGAATTTTCTATGCCAAATTTTGCATTAAAATCAATAAAAACTCAACATTTCTTGACAGTATGGCTGTTATGAGCTTAGGGAAAAATGGTGAGGTGGAGAAGAAAGGAATCCTTAAACTTACCCTTAGAAACCAAGCAATTCTATTAAGAAATAGGTACCAACTGTAAGGTCTTGAAAACTAGGTGGCAAGAAGAAATTATAAGGATATAAATAAATAAAATGAAGTAGGAAGAAGACTTAAGCTACCTCAATGAAATGATATCTATATAAATTAATTAAGAGAACTCTATAAAATGGATATAGATGAGTAAGTAAGAAATATTAGTTCCTTTAAAGCATATATCTATTTATAATAGGATTTGAAAAGTTTACTAATTTAGTTCAATTGAATTGAATTTTTAATTTAAATAATTTAGTCTAATTAAATATGAATCAGACTTAAATGTGATTAAATATATACTATCAATTCTTATTTATCAAATATCTTATATTTAATTCTAAAGTTTCTCAAGTTTTACAATCAAGTATAACTTGATCAAATACTTTTTCTCTTTAACTATTTTTTATATACAATTCATTAGATTCCTAAATATACTAGTAATAGGTATAAATTATGAAACAATTCCTAAATATATTGGCAATGGATATAAACTATATATACAAAATCTTATTTATGATTAGATAAATTAAATTCTTTTAATTATCTTTAATTCTTTAACAAAATAATTTATAATCATAAATCATGATTGATGTCTAACAACGAATTATAACTACCATGTAGTGGCTTCTCTGATTTATGAGGTATATAATGGTTTCTCTAAGGTGTGTAATGGCTTTTAGCTTTGCATCCTAGCTAATGGTATCATTGCTAGCTACTTCTCTGTCCTCTTCCCACTTAACCCCTTTTTTGTTAGATCTATCTCACCTCCTGCTCTTTCTAATTGCATCTTCTTTAGTCCTCTTCCCTCTAAGTTCCTTTTTTTTTTATATTAAGTTGTCTCTTACTTAGTTGTACCCTTTCTAGTTGCTTCTTTTTTTAACTAACTATTAATTTTTCTTCTTCCTCTTAGGACTATTGCCTTCTTCTCCTTGTTTCTTACCTTTTCTTCTAATCCTAATCCTACAAATTAGAAGGTTTGGCAATTAACTGCTAAGAAAAATTTTCCCTAAAAAAACAATATATAAACCTACTCTACTTATTAAGAAGACTTCCTCCTCTAGGTAGTGCCATCCCTTAACTACAAAGCTTTTGACCTAAATAATCTATCTCAAGTCTATTTTAAGCTCCTCTACTCTAATCCTATCTTGTAGGTACCTAACATCATTGTGGCCTTAAGATTTATGCCTTGCAACTTCTATAGGAATCCTCTGGATAAAGCCATTATAAGGAAATGGAAATAAGTTTTGGATGATGTTGTTTCTTCTCTATAACTCCACTTTTGCCTCCGGAAAAGTTCTAAAGTGAAAACTACTATTGCACTAGATATTGATATTCTTAAGGAAAGAATGAAGAAATGGGAGGCAACTTTACTAGAATTCTTTATAGATAGGAGAGACCTATTTTGTTCTATAAATATATAGGCTGCAAAACAATAGAGAAATATAGGATCACATATAATATTTTTCAATGATACTAATATCTTCTTATTTATATTTAATAATCCAAATGTTGCTCATAAGATACTAGAATCAAGACCTTGGTTCTTCAATTCTCAAACACTACTCATTACAGTCATGGAGATCAGTGACAAAGCTTAAAGACCTTATGGCAAAATAAAATCTTAATATGGACAAATATTTATAACATTCCCCTAGAGTATTAGACTACTAAGGGACTGAGCCAAATAGGAAGCTACATTGGGAATCCCCTCTATATTGAGGAACATATAGTCACTATGATAAGATTTAATTAAGCAAAAATCTATGTTTTAGTTGAAATCACTAAAGAGCTTCCTAAAATTATACCAATACTGAGATTAGATGAGGCATGGAATCTCTTTGAAGATTAGGTTATTATAACCTATAATTAGAGATGTAAACCCTTAAAGCCTAAAGAATACTAAAAACCAATTTTTAGGAAATTCAAGATTGAGGAATACAATGAATTGATCCTGATGGATTTAGGGAATGAAGTTGAAAAATACTCAGAATAAGGAGTAGACTAGTAATGACTTTGTCAAACACAACAAGATGGCATAAATAAGATTAAGATAGATAGAGGTAGTTTAGAACTATAATTAAAGAGCCTAATAGATTCTACAGATAAAGCTAAACTCAGCCTCACTAAGGTTAATGGACCTTGCTATCTAACAACTTCAAAATAGAAATTAAATGAAACAAAAGATAAGTCATAGGAGGTATTATAGGAAAATTCTAGTAAAGAGATGAATATTGGAACTAGTCTCTAGAGCGTTATAAGGAAAACTCAAAGAAGAAAAAGCTATATCTCCCATACCTTAATGTTAATTTTAGCCTGGAACATAAGTAACATTAATAATGCAAATAAACACAAATTATTATGAATTACATTAAAGAAGTTAAACCTATTTTGAAAGGAATTATGGAAAGTAGAATAAAGGAATACAATTGCTATGAACTACTTCATTTAAACAAGGATTTTATCTACCTCAAAAATCATACTTTGAAAAAGCAATAAGTAACCTCTAAAACATAAGCTAGTTAGTTTAATCCTCTTACATTTGCCATATTACTTGATGTTACCATTTATCATATTATTGTGTTTCAAAGTAAAGTTAATGCTTTCATAGAAAGGATGAAT
This sequence comes from Erythroxylum carthagenense, assembly GCA_026413575.1. Lineage (NCBI taxonomy): Eukaryota > Viridiplantae > Streptophyta > Magnoliopsida > Malpighiales > Erythroxylaceae > Erythroxylum > Erythroxylum carthagenense. The sequence goes on along the minus strand of JANZLD010000235.1, from coordinate 36,310,633 downwards.
TGATAAGGAGAGAAGGGATCTCCTTGTCTAATAACCCTAACACCTTTAAAAAGATTGGAAGGGAATCCATTAATAAACACATTGTTAGATATAGAGGAGATGCAAGCTACCACCCATTTTCTAAATATAAGGGGGAAATCAAATACTTTGTTGAAATCCAAATTGATAGCACAATTTTGTGAAGACCTTTTCCCTTGAATACACTTTCAAGAGCTTATGAGAAATAAGAATATTGTTTCTAATTTTTAAACCATTTAGAAAATCACATTGATTATCACTAATAATATAATGAAACAACTCTATTAATCTATTTGATAGAATCTTTGCAATGATTTTATAAAGAAAATTACAACAAGAAATAGGCATAAAGTCACTAAAGGAGGAAGTATTGGGGTCTTAGAGGCAAGACATATAATTATTTGATTGATCTTTTAGAGAATACATCTACTAGTAAAATACTCCTCAATGGTTTGTTTAATCATAAACTCAACTTTTTGTGAGTTTTTATGAAAAAAGAATACCATTTAGGCCATCTGGCCTTAGAATTTTTTTATTACTGAATTGGAAAATAACCTACTTTATTTCTTGATCTTTAACTTGTTTAGTGAGTAGGAGACTATCCTATGGTCTAATCCGAGTATCAATAAAGCCCCTAAGAATTTCCACTGGGGATAATCTATGAGAATAAGTGCCAATAGAGCTTTCTGAAAAATTATACTACATTTAATAAATCCACTTAACTAGTGAAAAGCTCCATTTTGAGAGATAATAGAGTAAATGTTAGTAACATTTTTCCTTGCTATCACTAAATTGAAGAAAAATTTAGTACTTTTAACCCCTTCCTTCAACCAATTAACCCTAGACTTTTGCTTGAGAAGAGAAGGATGATCCTCCATTTGGGATAAATCGATTTTTAGGCCAATCTTCTCTTTTACTAGTAACTCCATACACTATGGATTATTCAAGCAGATTTATTAGGTTATTAAGAGCTTTTCAATTGCATTCCTTGTGATGCCTAAATACCCCTTGGGAGGATATGTGGATGCCACACAAGATAGTACAAACAAACCAAAACATTTCACGGAAGCATAGCATTCAAAATCTTCCATTGGAAGCAATTTAGAACAAACATACATCATATTATACACTAAACTTAAAACAAACTTGTTTCAAACTAAAAATCAGCCTGAAAATAGTTATTACAACTTACAACAATTCAAAGTTATACACTTGAGATACAAGCCAACATAAAAGTAAAAATACATGTTTTATCATAACAACAACTCAGACTCCATTGGCCATTGCGGTTGAATTGTCCCAGTCCTTATAATCCTCACTCTGAACCTACATGGGGCAATTCCATAGTGCTAAGCATATAACTTAGTGAGTAATAACTAATCTACATTAAAAGACCGCTTTAACAATAAATTAGGCACAATGCATTTTAGAACAGATTTTATAATTAACAAAACTGCATAACACAAGAGGGTATAAACCCTTTAGAATCAGAACACAATTTAGTTTATGACCGAATCAAATAGATATTAGAATACAAAATTAGATGATTGCTAAATCCATTTACAAAAGTGGGTAATGAGACTTATACAAAAGAAACTGAAATCTCAACACTGAAGTGTCACAGAAGAGACCAAAGTCTTGACACCGAAGTGTCACAGAAGAGACCGAAGTCTCGACATCGAAGTGTCAATAATAGAAGACACCAAAGTGTCATTAACAAAAGATATCGAAGTGTCACAGAAGTAACTGCAGACCCTTATAGGCGTGCCTATTTACCCATAACTAGGACTTAATAGATTTACAACAAAAATGTCTTAAATTCAATTAACATATTAATCAATGTTTTTATACCATGTATTCAAGTATATCATGTTCTTATAGTTTTGCAAATCATTCAATGTTCTAAATCAAATGCAAACAAAACAGTCAAAGAAAAACTATTAAAAATTACTTACTAAATTACTTTCAAAATTAACCGTATAAATTACTTACAAAAAACTCCCTTTTTGCCTATTGCCTCAAAGTCTCAGTAATATCTGGAAGTGGTCGTTTTATGTGTTCCTCTATAACATTTAATATAAACACATATCACTATTGTGCATGATTATAAAATTATTTATGTACACTCGTGTATACTGAATATGTATGATGCATGTTCATGACAAATTCTGGGTTTCTTATCCTTAATCATATCACATTATCAATCATGTGAAACCATGCTTAATTTCTCAATCTAGATTTATCTAATAACCAACTTTTCGGGCCCACTTTGCTCAATTATTCACATCACGAAATTGAGGTAATTTGATAACACTTCCTTTTAGAAAGTTTTTCTCCCATGTCTTAAGTTTCTAATGCAACCAAGACCATTCCATTTGGTTTTGTATACTAAAAGTTATACTCAAAAGATCTCAGATTGTACTTAAGATTCATCATAATTCTTATCTCACTTCAAATCAGATTTTGGAATTCTTATAGGCAGAATTAGAATTTAATCTCTTCACAAAATTTATATTTCTATGTCTATAGTTTAATTCAAATCAAGAATCATCCCATTCTGAGCTCTACAGGTCAAGATATAAGCAAAATACTAAAGTATGTTTAGTAAAATATTCTAGATCATACTATTCCAACAGATTCCCTCACTTTGATTCAATAAATCTTTTCCAATTCAATTCAAAAGGCTAAACATTTTATGGAGAGGTAGAAAAATGTGTTAGGAATCTATTGGCTCCAGTCTCATGTCATTCGGAGGTCAGATGACAAAGTCATGGCTAAAAGAAGCAAAGGTGTTCAGGGTGAGTCAACTCTTCGGGTGCACCATCGTGCTTAAGAACGATGGTGAACTCCCAATCATACCAGCAAAGTCACCATCATGCTTAAGCACGATAGTGACTCAAAATACCCAGAAAAGTCACCGTAGTCCTTTTTAACCTCCAAACATAGTCTATCTCTTCCTCTCATCTCACAATCACAACATCCCAACTTTTTCAACATCCATTTTTCCAAAAACTCAACTACAGGTTTGCATCTTCTTCCTCTCTTCCATTTTTCTCCAGATTTCTCCCTTCTAGCGTATTCAATGAACACATATAACACTGATCGTCGGCTTATCGTTCAATTTAAGAATTGATCCTTGGAAACCGGTCAAATAAAATTTATACCAAGGATTGCA
>JANZLD010000235.1:36297121-36307340 GCA_026413575.1 Erythroxylum carthagenense | reverse complement strand
TGAATAAAGATGGTTATAAGAAAAAGAAAAGAAAAATTTATACCGGTTTCGGATTGGATCAGTCTTAGGGTTTCCAATGCAACGCAACAGTGATTCCTAAAAGATTTGTTCACGGATGTCGGAAATTGGTTTCGATTTGATTTGTATTCGATTCCTTTTGATTCTATACCTTCGTATTTGTATCGCGTTTGCTTCTGCATGTTGTGATTCGATTTATTCGGATTGGAATCCGCTTTATTTTCTCCGTTTTCCTTCGTTTTCTGGTTGGGGCGCCGGTCTCCTGATCGGGTCCCAACAATTCATCCTTTCACTATTTTACCCCCCACTTGGTTTAGAGTATGGTTAAAGTGTCAACCCCTACTAGACTAACTACGTCACATCTAGACCAAGTGATGTTAGTTCTTATCCCCTAGGCTCATTTCTCAATTAGATATGTCACTGAAGACTATCACGAGAATGAATTATCCATATGATTGTCTCACAGCAGGTCATTTAATATACTTACCACTCTTAGCAAGCATTCACATGTTAACTCTAAAAAACTCATGCTTACAACTTATGAGATCCACTACTTGATCTAATCAAGGAGTATAATATGCACTAGTCTATCTGGATTAATAATGTCCCATCTCATTAATCCTATGACTAGGGATAATTTACACTAACATAATTACACATGATAGGAATCTCATTATCATGATCTCATCATGATTGCCTTCATGCTACGTAATGTATCAAGGACGTCATTAATTTGATTTAAGATCAACATCAATTCATAAAGAATATAAACATCAAATTAACAAAAATGTCTTTTTATTAATCATAAAGATTTGTACAATGAGTGCTCAAGGCAATTACCTTTAGAGCACTTCTCTAATAACCTCCCACATTCACTAAAGTCAATCGTATTTATATCTAATACCATAGGCAAGTACATAAGAATCATATCTCTTTTTAGAAATTGGCTTAGTCAAAGGATCATCAATATTATGATCAGTGTGCACTCTCTCTATTTTGACATCATTTCTGCCATTGATTTCTCTAATCAAATGGTATCGGTTGAGTACATGTTTAGATTTTTTATGAGACCTTAGTTCCTTTGCTCATGCTATGCAACCATTGTTGTCACAATGCAATTGTACTGGGTCAACAATGCTAGGAGTCACTCCAAGTTCTATGATGAACTTCTTAATCCAAACTGGTTCCTTTGCTGCTTCTGAAGTGGCAATGTACTCTTCTTCAGTTGTTGAATTTGCAGTTATCTCTTATTTGGAACTCTTCCAACTGACTGCTCCACCATTCAGTGTAAAAGTATATCCTCACTAAGATTTAGAGTGATCCTTGTCGAATTGAAAACTGTAATTTGTATACCCGCTCACAATAAGATCTCCTTCTCTATGTACCAAGAATACATCCTTAGTTCTTCTCAAGTACTTAAGGATATTCTTGACAACCACCTAATAACCCTCACTAGGATCTGACTAGTATCTACTTGTAACACTTAAAGCATATGATACATCAGGTCTCATACATAACATAGCATACATGATTGATCCTATAATCGAAGCATTAGGGATCAAATTCATACAAGTCCTCTCATCTTATGTCTTCGGACACATAGATTTCGAGAGTGTAATCCTATGCATCATGGGAAGTAACCTCTATCGCACTACTTTATACTAAACCTCTTTAGCATCTTGTCTATGTATGTAGACTGAGAAAGACCAAGCAACTTCTTAAATCTATCTTTATAGATTCTTATCCCCAAAATATAAGTTGCTTCTCTAGGTCTTTCATGGAAAAATTCTTGGACAATCAAATCTTGACTGATTGTAAAACTAAGACATTGTTTCCTATTAGTAGTATGTCATCTAAATACAATAAAAGGAATACAATTGCACTCCCACTTACCTTTTTATACACACAAGGTTCATCTAGATTTTGCAAGAAATGAAACTCTTTGATTGTCTTATCAATTGGATATTCCAACTCTTGGATGCTTGCTTCAATCCATAAATAGATTTTTGAAGCTTGCATACCTTTTCACCATATTTAGATAAGAAACCATTGAGTTATGTCATGTACACATCCTCAGTTAGGTTTCCATTAAGGAAAGTTGCTTTCATATCCATTTTCCATATCTCATAATCATAATGAGTAGCAATGGCTAGGACTATCCTAATGGGTTCAAGCATGGCTACCAGGTTAAATGTTTCATCATAATCATCTCCTTGTCTTTGATGATAACCTTTAGCTACAAGCCTAGCTTTATAGGTAAGTACATTACCCTCCATATCAGTTTTCTTCTTGAAAACCCATTTGCACCCTATAGGTTTTATCCCTTTGGGTTGGTCAACAAAAGTCCATTCATGGTTTTCACACATGGAATCGATTTCGGATTTCATGACTTGAAGTCATTTGTCAAACTCTGAACTCTTTAGGACTTCTTCATAAATAGTAGGCTCATCATCTTCTATGAGCAATACCTCATTATGTTCACTTATGAGAAATCCATTTCGGATTTCATTACTTGAAGTCATTTGTCAAACTCTGAACTCTTTAGGACTTCTTCATAGGTAGTAGGCTCATCGTCTTCTAAGAGCAATACCTCATTATGTTCACTTATGAGAAATCCATATCTCTGTAGAACATGACATATCCTACTTGACCTATAAACTTCTCATTTTTCAGAAGGTTAAACTATTGTTTTATCATTATGAACAATAATCTCGAGTTCAGGCAGATGATATGCCTCTATTTGAGCATCTTAAACTTCCACAAGTTCAAGTTTGCTCCTACTATCTTCTTTTAGAAGAAGCTCTTTCTCTAAAAGGACAACATTCTTTGAAATAAATACCTTTTGTTCCAAAACATTGTAGAACCGATATCCTATTGTTTCTTTAGGATATCCTACAAATGGAAACTTGTCAAATTTAGTTTCTAGCTTATCTGACTGAATCCGCTTCATATAAACCAGATAACCCCAAAAACGATAGGGTTTCTTGGTAGTCCACATCTCAAATGGAGTAACATCAACTGAATTTGAAGGGACTATGTTAACACATAAGTAGTCGTCTCGAGTGCATATCTTCAAAAGGATTTTGGCATATCTGCTAAGCCCATCATTGACCTTACCAAGTCCAATAATGTTCAGTTTCTCCTTTCTGCCACACCATTGTGCTGCAGTGTAAGGTGAAGTCCATTGGGATGCTATCCCATTATCTTTGAGATAATTTAGAAAGTTTTAGCTTAAATATTCACCACCTTCATCTGATCAAAGTTTTTAATACTTCTGCTTAGCTATTTCTCTACTTCATTTTAAATTCTTTGAACTTTTCAAAAGCCTCAGATTTGTATCTCATAAGATATACATACCTATATCATGAATAATCATCTATAAAGATAATGAAGTATATGAAACCAACTTTTGCATGTATGGACATCGGACCACATACATTTGAATGTATTAAGTCCAATAGCCTAGTAGTTTGTTCACCCTTTCCCTTAAAGGTTAACTTTATCATCTTGCCTAATAAACAAATTCGCATGTGTCATATGATTCATAGTCAAATGACCCTAAACTACCACACTTATATAGTTTAGTCATGTGTTTGTCACTTAAATGGCTAAGGTGACAATGCCATAAGTACGATGATTTCACATTATCCCATTTTTGTCTTTTATTGTCTTTGATATTTAAAACTGGATTGGACATATCTAATATGTATATGCCATTGCATAATGTACCCATAGCCCATAGAATTCCATTCAAACTAATAGAATAACCATTATTACTAAAATTTAAATGGAAACCAGCTTTATTAAGACTAGAAACTGAAATAGTATTCTTAGTCAATACAGGTACATTAAAAAATCATTTAATTATATTACAAGCCCACTAGGGAATGTCAATATATAAGTTATTATGGCTAATGCATCAACTCTTACTTAATTTCCCATACGTAGGTCTAACTCTCCCCTGTTAAGTTGTTTACTATTCCTAAGGTCCTGAATATTAGTACATATATATAAGCCACAATCGGTATCCAATACCCATATGTTATTATTAGAAATAGTATTAATATCAATAACAAATATACCTAAAGTAGATGGGGTATTTGATGCCTTCTTCTATTTTAGTGACTCCAGATAGCCTTTACAACTCCTCTTCCAATGGCCATCCTTGTCATAGTAGAAGCATGTTTCCTTTGGGCCAATCTCCTTAGCTTTCTTCTTGACCACACCTCCCTTAGGCCTTGTGGACTTCTTCTTCTTTTGGTTCTTCCTCCTTGAACTAGAAGAGTTTACCAGCATCACTACCTTATTGTCCTACCTGACAGATGGCTCAACTGTTTTGACCAAGTTGATTAATTTAGGAATCATAGTGGATATCTAGTTCATCCTATAGTTAAGCATAAATTGTGAATAATTATCAGTCAAACCAGTAAGAATTAAGTCTATACGTAATTCATGATCCATCAGGAAACCCAAGGAGCCAACCTCTCAATTCATCTTCAATGCATATTGCACCAGAGATGCCCCCTCAGCCATTTTGGAGCGGAAGAGCAACCTCTTGGTCTTGAACCTTTCAGACCTCGCTTGCTCATCAAACAACTCTCTTAGATGATAAACTATGGTATGAGCATTTATAGCCTCATGCTGCTTTTGCAATTCTGGTGACTTGGTGGCCAGCATTATGCAACTAGCCATCTCATTATAATCGAGATGCTTTCTGTATGCCTTTTAATCACTATCAGAGGCATCAGCAATAGGGGGATTGGGAAGTCATTCTTCTAAGGCGTAGCATAGTTTTCCTGACTTGAGTGCTATTCTCAAGTTCCTATGCCAATCTAGGAAGTTGGGTCAAGTCAACTTATTGGCTTCTATAAGTGAGTGTAGGTTCACACTAGTGGTCATGGTTTCGATTCTTGCAACCTAATTTCAAAGAGGTAAATGGTGTTAGATTGTACGTAAATGCATGTTAATTAAGACTTTAATAGCATGCAGTATGCCTCCCATTATTTTCTTGCGAATCCATAACCCTCAATATGAATCTAAGAGAATTTGTATAGAAGTTCTATTAGTGGGTCGATATCCAATATCTTTATGAATAACTTTGGATTTGCCCAATAAGCCACTATAGGTCAATAGGTAGGTATCAGTCATACCAATTGCGTTTATAATGCAACTATCACATCTAGGGCTATCAACTATTAATGTGAGCATACACATTGGGCTATCAACTCTTGATACATGTACATCGAATGTGTACTACCTAACTTTGCTTCTGTCCACGTTGACCTTGAGTTTGTCCAATAAATCAACATTTCTAGCTAAAAATCGACCCATTAATCCAGAAATCATATTTCCATAGAACGAACATATTCGTGTAGAGTGGGCTTAGGTTTGCCCAGTAACCTTAACTCTAAAAAAAATATAATTCTCACCATATTAATCGAAGGTGTTAGTTTTAATATTCTAAGTGAAGGATTTCTACTTAGGTCTCATCTAACTAGAAAGGTCTTGTATATATCACACACATATATATAGTCACTATAACTATATGGCATGATATGGATACTCCAATCATATTGGGGTTAACTCCATAACCATCCATCATGCAAGCCCACACATACTACTAACATGCATCCTCTAATGCATAGTATTAAACACAACAAATTTGGTTGTGACAAGTTATGGATCCTACATTTTTTAAGTTGATTCAACTCTTGAATCGAAATTCTTCCTAATTGTTATCTTGACTAAACTTAATCTTGTATGTCATTTCAGTTTAGAATTTAATATTAATCAAATTTAATTAAACTCTTAATTCTAGAAATTAATTCACATTAAAATTGATTATTTGATGTCAAAATTAAACATTTTAATTTTGTCACATGTCAATTTCTAGTCTTACTAGAAAATAATGCTCTACTTAAATTAATTCAAAATTAATTTTCAAAATTTCCATAACATCAAATCATCATTCCAAAAGTTCGTCAAAATAATTTTGGAATCACCAAAAAATTATCAAGATAACCGAAACACCATTGAGATGCTAAAAAAGAAAATTTTGACATCTAAATTTTTTTTCTAAAAATCTTAATTCGATCAAAATCATTTTGGCATGCTTCATTCATCAAAGTAACACATTTTTTTCACACAAAAATATTTTTAAGGTTCTTTAACCGAAGCATACACACACAAAATTATCAAACAAAACAGTTCCATCAATTTCAACAAAACTGACCAAATATGTTTACTATTTGAAATTTTAATTAAAAAATTTAATTAATTATGTAAAATTTTGGAGAATTAAACACATTTTAAATATGTTTACAAAAAATTTCTAGAATCAAGTTCCATGCAAAACATGTTAAACCTCATCAGTTTAGCCAACCAACAACATATGTTTAGCAGAAAACAGTTTTCCAATATATTGTTGGAAATTCGACAATAAATATTTCAATCACTAAAACCATCACATATCATTAGTAGATCAATGAAAGAATATAGTGAAAATAAATTTCATAATTTAATTTCAAATTTTCTAAGAACAAACCAACAATTGTTACATCCAAGCAATCCTATTGCACATTTAATAGAAACTACATCTAATAGGCACAAGATGGCTCTGATACAATTGTTAAGTTTCGATCATACATCACTTACATCAACCATCAGAGTACACGGTGGAAAATAAAATAAAACCCAAAAAAATATAGAATCAAACATGTGCTTTTGAAGTAGTAAAACAAAACATGAACTTAAGATGTGTACTTTATAATCTCATTCATTCTTCATTGTCTTCACTTCTTTAGGTTGTCGTAAACAACAACAACCAAAGGTGGACATCTCTAATGATATCTACATGAAAATCAAAGCCTAAAACCTCTTAGGAAGAATGGCTAGAACACACACAAATTGCTAGCTTTGTGTGTTCTTTGAGAAAGTATTTTAGAAGATAGTGTACAATTCACAAAAAGATACTTTGTTTTCTTACAACTTTTGCATGAAAATGGAGTGTCTTTGACACCCTTTGGCCTCCCTCTAACCCCCAACATCAATGGAGAGCTAGTGGTAATTAAGTGACTTTTAATCCCACTTAATTTAGTATGAAAACATTCACCCCTTCTTTAAAGGGTAATTTTGTCGTCTTGTTTATTAAAGGGAAAATTTTGTCATCTTACCTAATAAGCAAGATTCACATATGTCATATGATTCACAATCAAATGACCCTAAACTACCACACTTTTATAGCTTAGTCATGCATCTCTCATATATTGGATCCCCATCTAAAACTATTTTACTCATCTTCGCATCTCCAATGCATGTGACCCATTAGGTTCCTGATTATGTTGGTTTCTTGAATTAACAATTAATTCAAGCAAGTCAGGAATGTTATCTAGCAACACATCATGACCCCTAATTGATTGAAAAGTCAGTGGTTTTACTACGAACCCTTCTATAGATAATGTTCTCGTGCAATTCGTCTTTTCACCATTCTATATACACATGGTTTAAAGTATTGTTAAAATGTCAACTCCCACTAGACTAACTACATCACATCTAGCTCAAATGATGTTAGTTCTTATCCCTGAGGCTCATTACTCAATTGGATATGTCACTAAAGACTATCTTCATGACATTTCCACTTCGGCCAGAGATTTTCGAGTAAAAACCCCGACAAGAGGACGTAGGTATCATCCTCTCCTATCAGGAATGATGAATCCTTTATTGGCTACTCAATTATCTTTGAATACCTCAAGCTGTACCCAATCACCACCTTATAAGAAACCTCTAAGAGGCAACAAGAAATGAAGTTAAAGTATAGGATTACTATCCCAGATATTCTTAGGCATCTTAAGTCTAAGGATATTTGTACCATTGCAATGATGAGACTATCACTGAATTTATAATAGATTATCCATATGATTGTCTCATAGTAGGTCATCTTATGTACTTACTACTCTTATCAAGTGTCCACGTGTTACCTTTAAACAACTCATGCTTACAACTTATGAGATCCATTGCTTGATCTAATCAAGGAGTATAACAGGTGCTAGTATGTCTGGATTAATAATGTCCCGTCTTATTAATCCTATGACTAGGGATAATTTCAACACTAACATAATTACACATTATAGGAACCTCATTATCATGATCTCATCATAGTTTCCCTCGTGCTATGTAATGTATCAAGGAATTCATTAATTCGATTTAAGATCACTATCAATTCATAAAGAACATGAACATCAAATTAACAAAAATGCCTTTTTTATTAATCATAAAAATTTGTACAATAAGTACTAAAGGTGATTACCTTTAGAATGCTTCTCTAATACCTAACAGATTTTCTTTTTGAGGAAGAGGTAACCTTTATAAATTTGCTTTTGGATGGATCCTTGAACTAAGCTAGAGATGGTCGAACTAATTTTAGTCCTTTCATATGACCTACCCCATCCTTCACCATGTTACAATTAGTGGAGGATTCTCCTATCATATTCGGTCTCCTCAAAACCTAAGAAGAGCCAAGTTTTTTAATCATAATATTTAAATGGATTAGAAAATATAATTGGGATAGACTCCATCTTATTCTCATTTACATATCTATCCTACTTAAAAAGGGAATTAGAATCCATTATTTCTACCCTTACCTTTATAGGAGAGCTAGATATTTGAATGATCTTGACTTCAGCTAATAAAGCTAGTTCTTCCTCCTAGACTTTCATATACTCATTATAAAGACTAGTGCTAAAATCATAACCTATAGTTTTCTATACCTTTGCTTTGTTAGGGGGCTTTTAGTTGTAAGATAGGTCGATTTAAATTCTAACAAACTCTTCATCTATATCTAGCTTCATTATAAGAAGCGTATTAGGGAGCTACTCTTCCATATTAATTTCTATTTAAAAAACCCCTATAGTAGCCTATTCTCTCTAGTTTTCCAATATAAGAACCTAAACAAAGAGGTTTTCTTATGGAGCTTGCTAGGAAGCTAAGTCCATCACTTGTCCAATATTTTAAGGGGACATTATGAGAATTAACTTATATAGGAATTGATTTACCTTTACTCATATCCAATCTCATTCTACGGCGCCATTTTTTGAGGAAAGGGTGACTTATGATGAGCCAAGGACCTTATTGAATAATATATCTTTTAAATACTTAAATGCAAAATTATCATCCTCAGAGAGCACTGATTCCTCCAGTCCCAATTGACCCTATTTTGGGCAAGTCTAGTGCTACACTTATGGGAAAGCTGGACATTTATCCATTTAATTTCAAACAATGAAGTGGATTAAATCGCAACTCCAACATAAAGTAATACCATAAGGGGAATAAAACCCCCTCAATCTTAAAATGACTTCAAATATGTCGAGAGTTAAGGGAAGCTTACAAGGTAAGGAAAGGAAATCTTCTCTTAATAAGTTTGGGAGCTAAGGCATTGCCACTCATTGCATTTGCTATGAACCCCTCTTGCAGGTACTCGGAGCTTCCCTTTAGAGGCAACGAAGGCAGGGGACTAAGTCCTGGGGGTTTTTCTCTATGTGGCGAAGAAACTCTGTCTAGAAGTGCGGAGGAATTGTGTTAAAAATTTATTGCTAGAAACTGTAATTCAAATTTAAGGAGCGATGGTGAGAAAGAATACCACCTTAATTCTAATCTTATTACTAGTGTAATATTGTTCTCATAATATATTTGTTTACAACTACTCTAAGCTTATTTTTAATTATGATGTTAATTTTGATTAAATTGTTTTTGAAAATTTGACTAATGTATGATAAAATTATCTAAAATTCTAAGTATTAAAGTTAAAATTTAATTAATCTTAAATTAGTTTAATTCTTCTTATATAAATGTCATCAATTCTTATCTTAAACTATTCCATGTTTTTGGGTTCTATTTAAGAAATAAAGGCAATATTAGAAATTCTGATTGTTTAGACTTTAGATATTACTTGCCACGTTACACGCACCTTAGGTTCTAGATCGTACCTTAAGCTGTCAAATATGAACTATTGGGTTATCCAACCCATTCTTGTCATAGTTAAGTGATAACAATATTACTTTTTTTTTTTAAGGTAGTTACTGTAGGTTACTCTTTCTAGAAATATAAACAAAAAAGTCAACATTTTAAAAGTTCAGGTCTTAAATATCAACATAAGTAGTAAATTGTACACAAGAAAAAACAGCTATACCTCTCTCTATCGGGTGTA
>JANZLD010000235.1:36170553-36186476 GCA_026413575.1 Erythroxylum carthagenense | reverse complement strand
GGATGACTGTAATAAATTAATATTTTGAGTTTTAAATATATAGTGATTTCTGCTATTGTGAGTTTTTGTGTTGCGATGCCATGCAGGTTTTTGTGTGATGTCTCGCGTAGTGCACCCTTATCGTGGGTTATGCGTCGGAGCGTACCTACGGGTATCCCGATTTATACCCTACGGTGAGGGGGCGCTACATAGAGCAATGCTCTCAAACCAAATGCTAGCTTTCTTCTCTAACTAGCTATAATGAACAGACTAAATACTATGGATAGACTGAATTCCTATCCTCTCCTAAGCACTGTATTCTTTACAATCTAGAGGAGGAGACTAGAGATCGCCTGTCCTTTCAGTGTGGGTTTGCTAAGGAAGTGTGGAATAGAATCTCTAATCTTTGTGACCTTAGAACTAGGCAATGCAGTCTCACAGATATCTTGTTAGAGATATCGCAACTGCATATCTCTAAATACGATAAAGAAATACTAATGCTAGCAGCTGCAACTTGCTTCTGACTATTTGGAAAGAGAGAAATAATAAAAGATTTAAAGGGTTCTCTAACAGTCCAAGCAATCTTGTAGAAAACTTTAAAGGGAATATCAGGGAACAACTAATTATTAACCAGTTAGGGCAACATAGTAGTAGAGGACTGGCTCTTTCTTGGAGAATATAGTCCTCAAGGGGTGTCTCTATTTAAATATCAGTATAGTAAATAGAACTTCCTAAGCATAAATATTCCTAAAGCAACTCAAGCAATTCAAGCAAGGCATAGCCATTCAAGCAGTTCTCGAAACAACCAAATCATGACAGTAGAGGAAAGAAGACTAGAAAGAATCACTCACCTTCAAAAGCTCCTGAAAGCACCTCTCTAGATCCATGGCTTACCAGACTAGACAACGAAAGAAGACTCCTCAACATGACCTGTTTGTTTGAAGAATGAAGAAACAAAACAAATAGTAACAAAAACCCTATCAGAGACGTAAATCTTTCGAGCTAGACAAGAAGGGAAAGAAGAATAGAAGGAAAGATTCACCTTTGAAAGATCCTGAAAGTATCTCTCCTGGAACTATTTCTCACATTAGGGAAAAAGGAATGAAGACTCATGTTTCAACATGAAGCCTATTACACGTGAAGAATGAGGAAACAAACTAAAAAGCTTCAAATATCCTACCTAAGTTGTAAATCTCTTAGAGCTGGAGACGAATCAAAAAGGAAGAGCATCGCCATCATTGCATCGTAGATTCCAGAGAGCCAACCCTAATTAAGTAATCTTTTGAAGAGCCGAGAAAGGATGGTAGTCTTTTACCGTAATTAGTACGTTTGTCCCTGAGCTGTCATTTTGTTTATTGTAATTGTAATGTTGAACATCATCGTGTGATGAAAGAGGAAGAACTTTTCCTCTCCTGAGCTATAAACTATTCTTTACTATTTAATGAATTTTCAAATTCTCAGAAAAAGCATAATGTGGGTTTAGGCATAATTTCAATAAGACTAGTGAATATGATGCTCTTGGAAAAAAGATTACTAAAATTATTAAAAAACTAGGAGTCTCTGTGTCTCAAATGAATCCATATTCAATCATTAAATAAAATAAAGTTTAACACATCACGATCACTCATACAAATTCAAAGTATTAGGGATACAATCAATACAACAACAACAACAATACTCATTATAAATCCCATTGAGACGCGGGAGTTGAGGAAATCTTGTAGTACACAACCTTACCTCTAACTAGTAAAGAGGTTATTTTTAAATGACTCACGTTTATGAAAGAAAATTAAAAATTAAAAATAAAAACAATACAAAAGGACAAAAATATAAATAAATAAACAACCATAAAATTAGAAAAGAAAGGAAAGAAAAAGAAATACATAATTAAAAATAAAAATAAAAATATTAGGGAAAATAAGTAAATAGATAAAAACAAATATAAATAATATGCAATACCATACTAAAAGAAATACATGAGAACAATCAACAACGAGCTAAAATATCTGAAAATGACAAAGCCACGTAGTTATGGTATGATAGCTAAAATAATCTAAAGCCACTGTACAAGCTTTCAAACTTCAATACGTTGAAATCAAGTATAGATAAGAGCTCTAAAGTAGCAAAAATTCATATAAGGTGGCTCATGGAATTGACTTTTGGTTAATTCCAGAAGGTTTGCCAACATTTAAAGTAATATCCTAAATTATAACCATAACTCAGAAAAGGAAGACAATAATTATATAACCAAGATATCCCTCTAAATCCTTCACCATCCAATCTACTTGGAGATCTTCACAACACCTCTTCATCCTACTACTTGGTTTAGTTTGGTATGGTTTTCCAATAATCCATTTACTGCCTCTTTTATATTATGGTTAGCTATTAAGCAAAAGCTCAATACTAAAGGTATATTAAAATTCACAATTACAAGCTCCAGTTTTTTTAATCTCTACAATCTTGAAACTGAGACAATCATTCATCTCCTTTTCAATTGTTAGTACTTTGTCAGTCCTCTGTAGTGCTATAGAATAAGTTCTAAAGACCTATAACAACTAGTATGAAGAGCAGAACTCATCCCAAATAATTGAATGGGCAAGCAATAAAAGATTTAGTGCCCGTTTGGTTGAGCTTTTATCAGTAGAGCTTTTATCAGTAGAGCTTTTCTAAGAAGAGCTTTTTTAAAAAGCCAGTTGACTATTTAGCTGTCAATTAAAAAAATAGCTTTTTTAAAAGAGCTTCATACAGTAGACTGTTTGGCAACATAAAAATAAAAAGCACTTTTATTAATTTTAAGTATATTTTATTTTATAATAAAATTATTTATGCTAAATAATAAAGTATACTAAAGAATATGTAAAGTACAATATATTATATTTACGGTTACTTAATTTTTAGATAACCATCTTGTAGGAAATTTTAGATAATCATCTTGTAGGAAATAATTCAAAGAGATGTCTCATTTTCTTGTAGGAAATTTTCATCCATAGTTAGCTTCTCTTCATGATATCAATGATCAACCTGTATGTCCTAAGCCTTTCCACTTTGACTTTGAGCATCCATCATGTACTGAAGAGCACATCAAAGAACTCATCTGGAGGGAAGCAGTGAAATTCAATCCAGATTCAACTTGCTAGATAAAGGTGATATTTATCCATGGATTATCATGATCATGTTGGCCATTATCAATTAACGAGTACAAATGACACTACACATCTAGATTCCTATAGAAGAAGTCCATATTGTTTGGTCTGTTGAAGCAGATGTAAAATGTGGATCAAACAAAAGGTTGTGTAATATTTGATACAGTTGCTTTCTCCCTATAATGCTAATGAAATCCAGATGCTAAAATGCGGATTTCTTAAAAGGTATTCTTGTTGTGACCTTACTTCGACGTTTTGGTTTATTGCTAGTATCTGTTAGCTATGTGCTCCATTGGCTGCTGGAGACATCTTACATGGCGACATGAATTCTTTATTAGATTTATTGTTATAGATTTTAGAAAGTAGAAAATTAAAGATTTATGAAAGCCTGATTATGTTAAACGTGCGAAGTTTATAGCCAAATTTAGCCTTCAACTGACAAATTAATAGGCGTGGAATTAACAGGTATAACTTTTGACAGCCTGACGGATAGATTTGACCCCTACAATATCAGTACAATTCCACTTAAGCTTCCTTGAGATTTGTGCAAGTCCAATGGTAACATTAGATATGCAGATTCCTGTGAAGGGATCACCAGAAATGCCCTCCAGTCTACCTGCCATTGTTACATTCTCAGCAACCATCTTATGATAGTTGATATTTTGAATCAATGGTATTGCATTAGGTTCATAATTGTGGTTAGGATGAGACCCATAATTGCCAGTCATCCAAAATGCCCATTTCATTGTACTCAGCTTCATGTCTCTCACGTATATGTCTTTCACAAATCCTCCTCTTCCCACAGCAGTTTTGATCCTTACGCAAGCGAGCCTTCTGATGACCAGCTGCTTTGTAGGCATCCCAAAGGCAATTCCATACTCATCCCAACCACTCTTAACAGCCACACAATCAGCTCCAGATACAATATAGCAGTCTTCAATTTTGGTATTTGTGCACGAGTCTGCAGTTCATATAATGCCAAAACACCCGCTGCCTGTTAAATTTTATTAGTTAAAAAGGACTATTCAATCTCCAGAGCTGATACCTGAGTTGATGCCATCAGTATTTGGAGATGTCACCAGAACAATTGTTGTCCTTCCTCTGCATCTACTTTATTTAACGTTGTCAATTTCGACCCCCAAAATCAGTTTTAAGAGTATGTAACCCAGATTTCTTTCGAGAATTTTGTTGAACAATCTTCTTCTCCTAATTGCCACCAAAGCCACAACATGTAACTGAAAGAAACAAACTTCTCCATGTAATTGTTTATTGTTTAAGTCACCAACTAGGCTCCGATAGTTAACCAGATTGCTCCAACAGCATTTGATCATTCGAACATAAACTAAAGAAGAAAAAAATTCAATCGAAAATGGAGAAACTAAATTGTCACCTGGGAACCAAGAAGAACGGCCTCCTTTTCAAGATACAGAGTGAAATGGGTGGTGAGATTGAAACTACCAGTCAACCATCTTCTCGGAGGAACATAGAGTTGCCCACCTCCATCTGATGAATATTGGCTCAGATAATTAACTGCAGCCTTGAAAGCCTGTGTGTTTGAAGTTGTTCCATCTCCAACTCCTCCAAATCTGTTATTCATTCAGAGAAGTAAGATTACCAGTGGAATTTGACATGGTCAAACAAAGAAAGAACAGGGAAAACACATGGATACCTGCCATCTTGCTCGACTTGCTCACAACTCTATAATTGAAAATAACTAGAGGCTTCGGTGCAGACCCAACAGCAAAAGATATAAAGAAATATAAAGAGGAATTGCCCTATGAGTATCGTGGGTGTTTTCAGAAGATAAGTTGTGAGTGATTAAAGAAGATAGTCGTGAGTATGTGAGTGAACTAAAGAAACGAAAGAGATGATTTAAAATTTGATATATACGTAACTTACGGAAAATCAGCTTCCCGAAAAAGCTCAAATTTGGGCTTTTCTGAAAATCTCCAAATTTTAGCTTTTGAAAAAGCTGTATTTGAACTTTTAAAAAAGTTATTTCTACTTCAAAAGTACTTTTGAAGTTTACAGTCAAACACTTACTTTTTTCGTAAAATAGCTTTTGTTGTAGAAAAAAGTACTTTTGAACCCTCCAAAAGCTCAACCAAACGGGTACTTAGTTTGTTACCAGTTTGTTATAGCCACATATATAGTCAGTACCTCATGTATATATCCCTCACAGGCAATCAAATCAGATACAAGAAATTCATTGTTTCTTCATCATCTGTCCCATTACTTCAGATGTTACACATGATATCCAGATGGAACCTCTGAAGGAAGTTGATAGAAGTTCCCATTTCACATTCAATTAAATTGGCAGTTGCTAAACTAAGAAACTATAAGAGATCAGGCGTGCATGATGATTTGAAGTGGCAGAGAACGCCAACCTTGGTAAAAACCGATTGGGGACATCTCAGTTGCAGTGGAGTTGTGGCAACTCGACGAGAATAATCACTTGAAGTTTTCGGAAGCTACGCGAGGCAGATAGTACTGTTGGAAGGATCCCTAGGCATATGCTGAAGTGGATGCAGAATATCATGTTTAACATTTGTCCTCCGAAGGGTCATTCTCCCTTTATTTTGACAGGATTAATATAATGTGGATCCCTGGCTTTCTTGAAGCTTGTCGTTTAAGCTGGTCCTTTTTTATCGAGCATGTTTTGTAAAATCACTATTATATTCTGACTTTTGACTACCAATTTTCCCAAAAGAAAGGAATAAATTGCTCAATTTGAAGCCTTGGATTGTGCATAGATAGGATACAGACATACAACTCTATGATTTACAAAGCCAGTCTTGTATGGCAAGGCGTAATGCACGGTTGGGAGTTAGATTTAAATGACTCAATTTCAAATTGGTCATGGGGGAAGTTTCACGTCCATTATCCAACCATCCGCGTATTGCTTCACCCTCGTACGTGAAACCGTCGGCAGCTACATTTGGATCATGCATAATTTCCTGCAACGAAAGCACTACTTGTGTAAGTCGCATTTTGGAGAACATGATTACTCCCCTCCACAAATACTTGAATATGATAGCAGTCACCGCCTAGGCGAGTGTTGAGCTCCACAGGATATGGTGATGGCATGTTTTGGATCATAAGATGAAGAATCCAGAGGTAACATGCACATTTATTCATTAGAAAATGGGGTGAAAAGATGGGAAAGAAGAGAAGAGCATGCAGAAAGAAAAGAACATGCTTAATATATACCAGACCTGAAGAATGGGGCACAAGAAGAAACTGGGCACCAGCCGCTCTTCCGAGAGATGTAATTGCTCCAACTCTCTTACAAGTGCTGCTGTTAACTCTGGTCTATTCCTACCATTGAGTTCACAAAAGTGCAGCCCCAGGTCCACTAAACGTCTTGCCACAAAAATTGGCCAATCTCCAGCTGATGGGTCCAAAATTGAGGCTAACTTCCCACGAGATACTGTTCTGCGCACCTCACCTACCAATCCAACTGGAGGCCTTCCGGTGAGTAGCTGAAGTATAATAACACCAAAAGAGTAGATATCAGACTTGGGAGTCAAAACTCCAATCCTCTGAAACTCTGGGTCTGTATACGGAAAAGCACCCTTTGGTTCAGTGCTCGTACGGAAGCTTGGGCAATAGAGAGTGTCCTCTGTTACCAGTCTACAAATCCCAAATTCACATATTTTGCAGCTAAGTTCAGAATCAAGCAAAATGTTTTGGGGTTTCAGATCACCATGGACAACCTTTTCTGGTTTGGATGAGTGCAAAAAGCAAAGAGCACTGGAGATTTCAGCTATGATACGTGACCGGATCTTCCATGTCAAGGGGGGAATATTACTTTTCGTGAACAAGCGGTCATGGAGACTGCCATTGGGCAAATACTCATAAACAAGAGACCATGCTTCTGGACATGCACCAAGCAAAGTAACGAGATGAGGATGCTGTAGCTTTCCAAGAACTTGAACCTGCACAAACAATTACTGGTGTTTACCTGATATTCACTTAAGGCCAAAAGCAGTAGAGAACTAGAGGCACACATTCCTATGTTTTGAACACTGAATACCTTGTTCCCTGTATTATTGGGTTGTATCTAAATTAGACCAATGATGTTGCATAGCATTTAATGCAGAAGGAACAAAATAAAAGCAAATTATGTGGTAAACAGGGCTTTTCATCCAAGCCCACAAAGAACTGTTTAGGAATCTTTGGACCTTGATGCATCCTTCTTCTGCCTATAATGCTCCATAAAAATTAAAATGGACATTCAAGTAACCGTAATTTATGTAGTTGACCAAAGTTCTCCCTTTTATTAGTATTTAAGTTGTTAAGACTAAAGATTTTCTCAGCACTTAAATCATACACGTTTTCTCACACTTCAGCACATTCAATGCATGTATAGGTAAACTCATGGAGAAATTGACCAATGAAATAGACCCGTATCGATTCACAAGTAGATGACTTATACAGAATGGATGCACCTTATAATCCTTTATTCCTGTCAGGACACCTTGTTAGCCAACAAGTTATATGCTTTTGGAGCAGGGACACATTATCTGACCTCTTTATGAAACTCTGACTGCCCTTGCATGTTGTGTGGATGCAGCTGCTTTATAGCAACAGTTCTACCCAACATTTCACCCTTGTAAACACAACCATATCCTCCCTGCCCTAGCTTGAAACTGTCAGAGAAATTGCATGTTGCAGTTTGCAAATCAGCCAATGAAAATTCTGCCAATTCAGGCAACTCATCAATAACCCCAATAAAATCGTTGCAGCTTGCAGCTCTATCTTGCCCACGACTTCTCCACCTTTCCAGCCAATGCACAGCTTCCATTTTCTGTAGTTGAATTCTATGCTTTTCCTGCTGCAGAGATGCAATGGAGGCTTGGATTAGTTTCAGTTCTCCTGAAGCTTCGTCACACCTACGATTTGCTTCCTGTGCACGACTGTCTAGAAATGCAATATTTCTCATGGTCCTCTGCAGCTCTTTAGAATTTTCTTCTCTCTCTTCTAGAAACTTTTCTCCTTCCTGTATTATATTACTCAATACATCCTCAGCTTCTTTCCTAAGATTTACTTCCAGTGCATAAGCTGATTCAAAGATTTTAACCTGAAGAAAGTAGGAAGCAAATGCCTATCTTGAGAAGAACAACAATATGAAGCACGTCTTAACCTCCAAAAGAGTCAAAAATTCATGAAAACTTCAAAATATTGATCCAATTTTGCAAGGTATTGTTATCTCAACATGTTGGAATCATTATTAGCAGCATGCTAAGCAAATCAATGGAATCGTAAACAACATTCACGTTCACCTTGTTGATGATTTCCACAGCTTCAAGTTCCAATTTTCGCCGCTTCAAAAACTCCTCAAACGCTTCATTCCTTGATACTGCCACATGTATCCTAGTTTCTGTGAGCCAAATATAGAGACTTTCTTCAACCATTTTATCAGAAACTGATGACACCGTTCTTTCAGCAGTAGTGCAAAAAGAATTAGTGTTATTACATTTTGAATTTTGGAAATGGAGAAAATATCTACTTGAACATCTAGATAGGGACAATGATATTGGTATGTCATCCAAAGTTGATCGATTCTGAATCCAATTGCTAAATCCATAACAAGTTACACTCGTAGAAGAATTTGATCGAAGCAACTCTGGGTTTAATGGCAATTTGCTACTACTATATCTCACTGATTTTGATCTTAAAGCATTTGTGCTTGCACCACTTGTAGGACCACATTCCACCGAAGAATTAGATACATCACTAGCTTCTCTTGTCCAAATATGTTTCCCTTTGTTGACAAACAATATTTCACAAAACAAAGGAACATTTTTCGCAACATATTTTGCTTTACTGGAACCTCTTTTCATCTTTATACAACTGCAAACACGGCACCAAGCATCAATACATTTTCATTGTGCAAAACCTTGCAAAAATCACAAAGTTAGATAAAAGAGAAAACAAAAACAGTCAAAGTGAAGAGAAATTTTCAATTACATCAATGACAAATACAAAAAGATTCAACTTTATAACATGAAGACCTAACTCTACAGTATACAACTTTACCCCTAAGCAAGATACCTAATTTTTAAAATGCTCTGGTGGTATGTTTAAGATAAAATAGGATGAAGGGCAACATCAAGAAGTTTAATCCTTTTTGCAATATGACAGGAAAGCAGTAATACTTTTAGATAATTTGAGATGAGGGTATTAGCTTAGAATTTGCAATGAAGACAGTTATACAGAATATCCTCAAACCAAAGTTGCAAATAGGATGAAAAATAACTACGCATGTTGCCTCTGCAGAAAGCTACTGATTTTGATTATGAACTTCAAAAGTAAACTACAGGAATGGTCAATTGACCCACTTTTCTGGAATATCTCCCATAACGAGCTTCCTGACTCCATTTTTCTTTACCAAGTCTATGATCCCCTTCTGCACTTGGTCAGACTCGATTGAGATTATGCTTGCTTGAACCTGCAGAAATTACTAATTTCTCTAAGATGACTCCAATAAAGATCAAAGTTTTGGGAAAAGCTTACTAAAACTAAGATGACTCCAGTAAAGAACATTGTTTTGGGAAAAGCTTAATAAAACTACAGAATCCGAATACACAACCATATGAACGCCCAAAAAATAGAAGAGGATTGAAAATTGCTCTTAACATCAGCATTATTTTATTTTATTTTCATCTAATGGTTTTGAGTATTAGCTACAAGGTATGAACACTTTTCTTTTGAAAAATGCAAAAAAAAAAAAAAGGCAATTCAACTGTTCAGTGATACAAAACAAGCCAACAAGAATGAAAGCTGTATGAAATTTCAATAACTCCATTCGACCGGGGTGGTAAACATGGTGCCTTTGTCCAGTACTTGAAATGTTTGCACAGTTCATTAACCAAAAACAAAAAATGATGCTATACAAGTTATGAATCACTGGAGAGCTCATACCGATACAGAAATTTTCTATTGAACAGTACATAGAACAAAAAAAAATCTCATGGATTCTAACAACTGTGGTATCTGCACATAGAAACTGCGTTATGGACATGAATTTGTATGAGATAAGACACCTTTGCTCTATGGAAAATGCTCAAGTATTCATCTAAGAGGTTCCTTGTCTGTTCCCTTTCTTCTCTCCTATACGCTGTCAGAACTTCTTGATTTGCTTGACTAGCAGGCAATTTCCCCACTGCAACAAATTCAAGGTATCACACAACTTTAAACAATTTATAGAAGTCCCAATTCTTTAAATATCGAAACTAATACAACAGCAATTAGAACAAATTGCAAGCAAACACACATACATACGCACACACACACACACACACACACACACACACACACACAGAGAGAGAGAGAGAGAGAGAGAGAGTTTTACGTAGAGTTGGGATCATATGAGAAGGTTGGTGAACATGAAGTATACAAATTTCTCGACTTCGGTATCGTTTAAGAACCCATTGAAGCAAGCTCACAGCTTTTTCCACAGATTTTCCAACAGCCACATACACCTTTTCACCACCACCACTGCTGTTACCTTCTTCAACAATATCTTCCAACTTGGAACTCACCCTCCGGCGAAACCCGAACTGCAAACCGCCAATGGACGATAGCTCAGAAATGGGTTCCCGGCCCATGTTTGGATGAAGCGGATGCACAGGTTTTATGAGCTGGAGCTCCATGGTTGTGGAGAAGGAGAGAGAAGTGTGAAGAGTAGAGATGGCGTTTTTTGCGGTTGTTCCCAGTCGATGTGTATTTTTAAGTGCGGCATGTGGTCAGAGAGATGGTATCGAAAAAGTGAGATTCGTGGGAATTGAAAATAATTTCCATTCTATTTGGCCTTAGTTGAGAAGAAACTAGGATGGACTGCTTGACTTTTGGTGTAATGTTGACTTTTCGAGAGAGAGAGAATGAGTTAGAAGAAAACGGAAGTGTGTTGTGAATTTCTAATTATAATAAATCTCGTGGGTGCGGTGAGTTGGTATAAAAATTTCTCCTGATTTAAGCGAGATCACATGTTCGAATCATCTTCATATATGTAGTTATTTAAAATTTGAGGTCAGAATTTTATCTCTCATAAGGGACCTATCCAGTTTGAATAAAAATTAGTCCAAAAATGAATGACTTAAAGATACCTTTTCATAATTGAAATCTTCTTAAAATATCTCGTAGACAATCAAAAAAATCTAATTATAATAACAAAATGGAATAGCTTGTAAAAAAAAAAACAAATTGGAACAGTCTCTTTACTATAATTATAATAGCAAATATGTACGCACCAGGAATGATTGTATGTATGTATACCTGGACAATTTAACTGCCACAAGAAAAAGACACTCAAGCCGGTATCGATAGGATTTTACTCCATTTTTATACCAATGCAATAGTATGGGACCAATGACATGAAAAATGTACTAATAATGATATTAGATTAAATTCTGATAAGATATTATATCAATACCGTCAATATCAAATATCATTTTAGATAATTTTTTAAATTTATGAAATAATATCTGGATTTATTTAAAATTAATAATCTTTCGATTAACTATGTCTCTAAAAATTATAATAATATAATTTTAAAATAACAACAATTTATTTATTTTTATGAATAAATAAATAAATTTTTATGAATAAATAAATGATATGAATATTTTTATGAACAAATAAATAAATTATATGAATAATGTACTAATATTGATACTAGATTTAATTCCAATAAGATATTATATTAACACTAGTCAATATCAAGTACTGTTTTGGATAATTTTTTAAATTTATAAAATAGTTTTTGAATTTGTTTAAAATTACAAAATAATCTTTCATACTATATACTTTATAATTTTACATCAACTATATTTCCAAAAATCATAATAATAGAAATTTAAAATAATAACAATTTATTTATTTTTATTAACATTATTTTTCAAATATTTCACATATAAATAATAAACACAATTGATATAAAAAGATCATTTAATCATAATATAAATATAAAATTATGAACACTATAGAATATTTAAAATGTTACAATTTTATCATATAAGAAATAATAATTACCTCAAAAAACATCAAATAAAAAATAATAAATTGATTTTGTTTTAATAATAAAAATTATTAAAGTAAATCAAACCGAAAAATTAAAAATCGAATCTAAAAATTGAACGGTTCAAAAATTTTATAATTAAAACCGCCAAACTAATTGAGTTTTTTTTATATAGTAGTTCTTAAGTTACATAGATTTATAATGAAAGCAGAACACTTATTCCACTTAAAACAGAATACTTTTTGCTCATTTCTACACATAGTGAAGATTTGGTACTCGAGGCGATTCTCTATAACCATATAAGTCATCTTTAAAAGCTTTCCAAGCACATGTTCTTTCACACTTATCATCGTCTCTTTTGGCATTAAATGCATTAAAACCTAAATATTTATCTTCCCAATAACTATGGCAATTGAACAAGGTTGTTTGCCAAATGTTGATATGAAACCTCCATTCATATGACTTTCCTACTTAAAGCATACGGGTTCTCAAGTCTTCATCTTTAGATTTGTAGTGAGGGTGAGGTTTGATTCATTCTTGTTAGAAAATTAAACATAATAAAACATAATCACAAAATCATATTAGACAGGATCATTTGTATATACATATAATAAACAAAGAATCACGTACTTGGATTCTCATTATAGTTTCACCGGTTAAAGAACTTTTATTGTCTTCTCTTTTTCGTTCAGAAGTTTTATCTTCTTCTCATTATAGTTCCACCGGTTAAAGAACTTTTACTATCTTCTCTTTTTCGTTCAGAAGTTTTATCTTTTTCTGGCAGAAGTTTTTGTTTTTTTTAGATAGATCATATCTGTTGTGTCATTGTTTTTTTTAAAATGCTACACCTTTAAACTACCTTTAGTAGTTATGAAAGGGAAAATGACTTTAATACCCCTCATGGGTGTATTTAATTCATTATCTCTCACTCACACGTGAGGGGTTTTAATCTAATTAAAAACAAACAAACAAACTCTCTGTAGTTCTCATACTTGTTCAATAACTGGTGTGATCAGCATACAACGAGAGCTTAGTGTCATATATCTGTTAGGAGTATATGACATCTCGATTTAACAAATTTATCCTAAGACTTATGAGACCTTGAGTAGATATTATATGCTGTACCCTAGGTCATATCTCCCATTTACATTTTTTCCTTTGATCTCATTTAGTTTTTTGAGTCATGACTATATTCAAGTTCTCTACTAAAGAGATAATGGCCATCTATGAATACTTTTCATGTGAGTCAATGATCTAAATTAAATGACTTTCCTCTGTTCTCAATTTTCTTTTGAATTAAATTAAATTTGCTTTCCTAGAATTATTCCATAGGATCACATCTTTCATGATCTTTTGGCAATAACCTAAAGTAACAAATCTTAAATTAAATTCTCAAGAATCAAACAAGAGTCATAAGGGTATATGATGAGATTCTTCTTAACCTCAAGGGTCTCACAGAATGTAAGATGAGATCTTGCAACTTACATTAATCCCTTTTTTTATGGTCAGTTGTGCACACATGGTACGAGTCATGTGCTACGGTATTTACCCATTTCATTTAACTTGAACATCTTTCATTCAAGAAATATCGTACAGATGATAGTTCAAACATACTTAATGTTTAACTTGAGTTCACTTATCTACTCAAAAACTTATTCAGAACTCACATCTGGTAATGTAAGGCAGATATAGTGATTAACAAATCACGTTGAACCAATTTCTTTGCGGCATTTATAGTTTAAGTTTCTCGCTTTCAATTATTACATAGATAATAAACTTTAAACATGTCTTATCCCTAGCGGGCATAAAACATTAGAGATGATTTCCCGTGTGAGAAGGCCAATCTATAAGCTGTCTCATATAATTATGATTCATCCAAAAAATATATTTATATACAAACACATATATTCATGAATCAAATGATACATAATGTATAATCTTCATCATACAGTATATTCAAACATATGACATTCGATTAAGTGAACATACATAGAGAAATGTTTATCAGTACATTTCAAAATCTACGTAGTCCTAGTGACTTTACATGCCCAATGTATACATCTCTAGAAATTAGCTTTGTCATTGGGTCTGCTATCATATCTCGCATAGATATATATCTCATGTTCACTTCTCCTCGTGCAAGTATATCTTTCACATAATTATACTTAGTATCTATGCGCTTTGTCTTACAATGAAATTTGGGTTCTTTAGTATAAGCGATTGCAGCTTGACTATCATAGTTGATAATCACTAGATTAATTTTGCTTTTAGTTACTCCCAAATGCATTAAGAATCCATGAGCCACACAGCCTCTTGTACTGCAGTTGAGAATGCTATAAATTTAGCTTTCATTATGGATAATGCAACGTAAGATTGTTTCTTACTTTTCCATGATATTGCTCCATGGTTTAGTACGAATACATATCCTGAGGTAGATTTTCTTTCGTCTAAATCTCCTCCCCAGTCTGCATTTTTATACCCTTGTATACATAGATCATTGCTTTGATAACATAATGCATAGTCCACGGTTCCCTTTAGATACCTCAATATTCTTTTTACTGCTTTCCAATGTGCTTGGCCTGGATTTGATTGATATCTGCTCACCATCCCAACAGTGTAACAAATATCTGATCTTGTACACATCATTGCGTACATAAGACTTCTAACTGCATTAGAGTAGGGAATATTCTTCATTTGTTCCCTTTCTTATGGCGTTGACGGGCAATTTCTCTTACTAAGACTTTCATTTTTAACAATAGGATTATCAATTTGTTTGCAATTTTGCATACGGAATCGTTCAAGAATTTTTTAAATGTACATTGCTTGTGAAAGCGATAATAATCTCTTCGAACGATCTTTTGAAATCTTGACTCCAAGAATGTATGCAGCTTCACCCATGTCTTTCATTTCAAATTCAAATGATAATCAATCTTTGATTTGTGTAAGAAACACACAGTCATTACAAGCAATCAATATATCATCCACATATAAAGATAAAATCTCGAATTTATCTTTGGATCTCTTAACATGCACACAATGATCTTCATCGATCATTTGAAATTCATACGGAATGATTACATTATGAAAATGAATATACCATTGTCTTGAAGACTACTTCACGCCATAAATTGATTTTAATAATCGACATATTTTATTTTCTTGACCTGCCTTGATGAAACCTTCAGGTTGTTCTATATAGATTTCTTCATCTAATTCTCCATTGAGAAAAGCATTTTTTACATCCATTTGATGTAATTCAAGATCCATACTAGCTACTATAGCCAGAATAAGATGAATTGAAGCAAACTTTACAACAGGTGAAAACGCTTCCTCGTAATCAATTCCCTCCTATTGTATGTATCCTTTTGCTACACGACGTGCCTTATATCTTTCGATACTGCCATCAGCTTTTTGCTTAATTTTGAGAACCCACTTGTTCCCAATCGCTTTACACCCTTCAGGGAGATCAACCAAGTCCCATACTTGATTTGAGCTTAAAGAAACCATTTCTTCTTTCATTGCTTTCATCCATTCTTCTTTAGTAGGCCCAGTAAGAGCCTTATTTACATTCCTTGGCTCTTCTTCCTCTTGCGGAACAATCATATTAATTTCTCCTTCAATCTCAAAATGATGTCGGGAAAATATTCCTCGATTACTTTGTCTTAACCTAGGTTCATCATAAACAAATTCACGATTGATATGATTGCTTCCACTCGGATCAGTCATTATAGAGAACCTGTAACATCCCATCTCCGATGGGAAGGGTCTTATCATAAATT
>JANZLD010000235.1:36067204-36080777 GCA_026413575.1 Erythroxylum carthagenense | reverse complement strand
GTTTTTCTTCGATGATTGTTCTCGGATGTCGGATATGTTCTGCTTTGAATTGTCTCCGCCATATGTTTTGATTAATCCGATTCATATTTTGTTTCCGTATGTTGGTATTCGTACTTTGTTTTGCATTCGATACTTCCGTTATTCTATTTTGATTCAAGTATTCGCTTCGATTTCGATTCGTTTGCTTTGTGATTCGTGTTCATTTTTGCTATTGGCTTCTGCATTTCGCTATTCGCCCCGTTCTTTTCATTCCGTTTCGTTTTGTTTCGTTTCTCTCGTTTCTCCGGTTGGGATCTCATCTCCGGATCGGTTCCCAACACTATTTAGAATATAACAAGCTGAAAGAATAGCTTCCCCCCACATAAAATCAGGTAATCTTGAGGAAATCAACATTGCATTCATCATGTCCTTGAGTGTTTGATTTTTCCTCTCCGCTATTCCATTTTGTTTAGGTGTATAGGGGGCTGAACGCTTATGAATAATACCAACTTTTTCATAAAAATTAGCAAGAAAATCAATACTATACTCACCACCTCGATCAGATCTTAATCTCGTAATTTTCCTTTCTAATTGGTTCTTAACCTCAACTTTGTATTTCATGAACATTTCTTTTGCATCAATTTTATTTTTCCATAAATAAACCTTAGTAAATCAAGAAAAATTATCCACAAAAGTAATATAATATCTTGTGCATCCTTTACTCACACTATTATTAAAATCACCCATGTTCACAAATTCAACATCAGTAGCATTATTTAACTCCTTGAACAGGTTTTTGTTGGTGCAGATGTGGCGAGTGGCTCTTGTGTCAATATGCTCGCTCCTAGAGAATCTTTCCCTAGTTCTTCTATAAATAGTATATAATTCTATATAGTGAAGGGATGCTTTGGATGTAGCAGTGGCTTGCTGGAAACCCAAAGTCCGTCACTAGCATCCATATCGTCACTAGCATCTATATCGTCACTACTCAAGACATATAGTAATATGGAGAAGACAAAATTGTTTCAAGCATCGACAGAACCAGAAGCGCCACTTGTTTCAAAGAGAGGAGGACGGGTTCAATGCAAAATTTTCTGTTCGTGAGGATCCTACCAGAGCGCCTTCTACTTCTAATAGGCCATGAACTTTTAATTCCTCCGATATTTCATAAAATGGGCTTTTTAAAGCCCCACCAAACAACGTAAAGAAAGAAGAAATTATTAAACTAAGGAGAAGTAAAAGAGCTAGAGTACCCACCAGTTTTGGTTTTGATTTTATTATGTCCTTTGTGGTGAAAAAACATAGATGACATTTTTATGGTGACTTATATTGTTGAGGAAGATCCTAAAACTTATGAGGAAGCAATGAGATCTGTGGATGCAACCTTTTGGAAGGAAGCTATAGATAGTGAAATCTAATAAAACTTGGGTTTTAGTTGATCTACCTCAAGGTTGTAATCCTTTGGAGTGTAAGCGGATTTTCAAAAAGAAATTGAGACCTAAAGGAACCATTGAGAGGTTCAAGGCAAGACTTATGATTAAATGCTTTAAACAAAAGGAAGGATTCGACTTCTTTTATACTTACTCTTCTGTTACTAAAATTACATCTATAAGGAAGTTGTTTGCTATTGCCTCAATGTTTAAACTTTATGTGTACCAAATAGATGTTAAAAAAAAACTTTCTTGAATGGTGATCTAGATGAGAAAATTTATATGGTTTAGCCCGAAGGATTTAGAGTGCCTGGTCAAGAATAAAAGGTATGTAAGTTGGTTAAGCTTTTGTACGGACTTAAACAAGCTCCAAAATAATGGTATGAGAAATTGGAAAGTGAGATTTTCAAATATGGTTTCACCTCTTGTGATGCTGATTCTTGTATTTATGTGAAATCTGATGCCAATAGCTTTGTTATCATAACTCTTTATATGGATGATACGATTATTTCTTATACTAACTTATTTGTCATTGATACTACCAAGAGTCTGCTAATGTTTTCATTTGATATGAAAGATCTTAGACTTGTAGACTTTATTTTGGGATTCAAAGTTGATAGGATTAACTTTGGTTTTAGGTTGAATCAAACTCACTAGGTTGAGAAAATTTTGAAGAAGTTTGGATACTATGATATTGATCTAATCAAGACTCCTTATGATGATAATGTTACTTTAAAGAAAATCTTGGTGATAATGTAAAACAAGTTGAGTATGCTAAAATTCTTGGTAGTTTGATGTTCTTGATGAACTATTCTCGTCCTGATATTGCATACAATGTGAGTAGACTTAGTAGATATACTCATAATCCTAGTCAAGAGCATTATAATGCATTGATTCGTTTGTTGAGATATTTAAAAGGTACTATGCATTATGGATTATCTTTTGGTGGTCATCCACTTGTTTTGGGGGGCATTTTGATGCTAATTGGGTTACAGAGAGTGATGATATACACTTTACCAGTGGTTATATTTTTACCTTGGAAGGGGCTGTAGTGTCTTGGAAATCATCTAAGCAAACTTGTATTGTAAGATCAAAAATGGAGGCTAAGTTTAAGGCTTTGGAGCTGGCAGGAAGGGAAGCTAAAAAGGCTAAAGAATCTCTTACATATATCCCATTTTGTGAAAAACAAATTCCTTCTTTGTTCCTTTACTATGATTCACAAGTTGCCATTCATGTTGCCAGGAACAAGGCATATAATGAAAAAAGTAGACATATCAGATTGAGACATAAAATTGTCTGTACTTTAATTAGATATGGTGTAGTTTCTCTAGACTATGTCAAGTCAGAGAGAAACTTAGTGGATCAGTTTACAAAAGCTTTAAGTAGGAAACTAGTTTCTGAGCATGCTGAAGGGATGGGCTTGAGCCCAGTTATGTAGTAATCTTGTGATGGACACCCATCTTGGGAAACCAAGTTCAATTCAAATGAAGTTATGTGGTGACTATTTACTTATACATTGTTTCTGGAATAATACTAAGATATATTCAGTTGTTGAATATCATCCCTAGCATGTTTAACTACATTTGACGAGGTTAGATTATTTACTCCTTAATGGGTTCCATAACCCAAGTTTGGGTAGTATGAGTAGTACACTCTTGATGGACTCACCTATGTGATTGTAGGGAGCTAGCCACCTTCCTATAAAAGTATTTGGGCTATCTCTTTAGAGAAATTATGAGAATAAGGCATTGTGAGGTTATTTATTTCTCTAGCAAGTTCTGTCTCCGAATATCTTGGACAACAGGTTCAAGACTTATTTCACTTGGTTGTTCGCCTATCTATCTCCAAAACATTCATAATGTTATTAACATTTCTTTCATTAACTTACTTTTAGATCCCCACTTTATTACCATAACATCATTAACAATCATAAATTTATTATCATTATTATAGCCAAGTGTTCATTTTATTTAATAATCACCGGATGTATTGTTACCCTGAAAGACACATAACACTACATATATATCTTATTTGGTAGAAAAAAATAGAAGCTTCTTCTTCACGTCCCACGTCTAGTTTCTTAGTTCTTTTGTTCTCTTATTATTCGATTATTCTTCTTTTTATTTCTTTAGAGATAGATCTTACTCTGCCCTTTGGAGTGCACCGAAGCTAGTGGAGAAGGTGTTAACCCTGAGGTCGAATCTCGTTGTCCTACTACACCATAGAAGGGTAATTTTCGACCGAGGGTAGTGTTTTTCACTACACATTGCATTTAGATAAGTTGTTCTGATTTATTTATTTATGTTATTTTCACTAACAAGGATAATAGAGGATTTAATTATGACAATAACAACGATGCATGGTAATATATTATTAAGTTCTACTAGTAGTCTAGTAAAGCCTTTAAAAATCAACATCTTACCTAAAATCCAATAAGGATTCGATTTAGTTCATATTCTAATTAAGTGTTACACTATTGCTTATCCTAGCAACCATGTTTTTAACCAATAGAATTTTCCTAATCCAATTAATTACATTATGACAATTGTTTTTCTTGTTTATTGTATAAATTAAATATTCAAAGGTCGCATTAAATATTGAGATATCATTTTTCTTTTTCCTTGAAGCTTATAAGCCCATTTTGCTAGACTAATTCTTTGATTTTTATTGCGTTGTAGGTCATATAGTGAGAGGATTTGTTATCAAATAATGGAGGAAAAGTTGTAATTAAAGAAGAGATTATCCAGTGATTCATTCTTCTGCTAGTAGAGCATATATGTTGAATTATTGTAAGGTTCTAGATTGAGTTTATCTTTGGTCCATAGACTTTATATTTCTATCTATAAGATAAAGGTGGTTTTGAAAATGCTATTATTATACCAAACTAAATTTGACCAAAGACCTAATTGATCAGATCTTAAGAATAAATCCAAACATAATACATTAGTGAATACCTTGGATTTATGTCTATTATAGGAAATGGTATCATCCATTTCATGGTTTAGGTTATAGGTTGGCATATGCTAATAGTTGTAGAGAAATCCCTTAAGGTCCACGAAATGTTGATTTTGCCCTTAATTCTTTAAAAACTCTCTCATTTGAGGAAATGAGTGTGCATCCATTTGACAAGATTTCTCATATAATAGTAGATTTCAAAGTCTGTTAGCTAGTAGGACCCTTTTGCCATCTCCAACAGAGGTGATTCCTAGTCTCCCTTTAGCTTTAGGTAAGTATACAATTGACCATTTGAATTGACTCCATATGCATAGTTATCTTTTTTTTAGTCTAGAGAAAGTTTCTCATCAACTTTTTAATATTTTTGACCAGGTTAATTGGTAAATGCAAGTGATAACTTTAGAAGATACGCATATTATAGAGAAAATCAATAATCAAATGTAGTATACTCGCAAGGATGAAAATCTTTTATGTTAATTGCTTAATCTTTTTCTGATTGAGACTAAGAGAGGTTGCAGTCCATGTGTGATAGTCTTTTATAGTGATTGGTATGCCTAGGTATTTAAAAGGAAGCTACACCTTTTGAAAACTTGTTAAGATAGAGATTTGTTCAAATTGTTAGAGGATATCCTGTTGAGATGAAGATTTTGCCTTTTGTTTGGATTGATTGAGATGCGTAGGTATCTTTTAAATTCAATTAGGGAACCAAAAAGAACTTTGGTGGAGGCTAAGTTAGTAGCAAGCATCGAAAGAAAGTCAACAATAGAAGAAAAATTGAATATCCTTTTCTTATCACATTTGTAACACTGCAAGAAAATTACAAATTGTCAATGGAATATTATCGACAATAAAAATACCATAGGCAATCAGTAATTGTTGGAAAAAATTGCATTTAAAGATGGAGGAAAATTATCTCAGGAATTTTTTTGAAAGAATATAGCGACAAAATAGCCATTTCCATTGGTAAATTTGCCAAGAATGCTTGGCGGTAAAAATAAGCATAGGGGTATACCGACAAGATTGGGTTTTGTTGGTGATTTACCGACGAAAGAGTTATTCTGCTAGTAAAATTAAAACCTAAACATCATCGTTAGCTTTGGCTTCAATGTTTTTAATAAATTTAAAATGACGTCGTTTGGTTTACCACCAAATGACATTGTTTTATTTAAGCATTTAACCTACTCATAAAACCTACTCTACCCCCCCACCTACTACCTCGATCAATGCTCATTTTCTCCTCTCTTTCATTTTCTCTTTTGTCGCTAGTTTTCTGTCGTTGTTTCTATCTGTGCATGCTTCGATTCCCTTCTCTGGGTCAATCTTCTTCCTTCTGCATCCATCTTCTTCCTTCACATCTTTGTTTTGCTTCTTTGAATGCTTTTGTTTCCTTTTTCCTTTTGCATCTTCATTTAATCATCGGTTGAGGTAATTGGGTTTTGTTTTTTACCGGGTTTTGTGTACTGCTTTGATCATTTGGGTTTTTTGTGGTTTGATTGTATGGGTAATCATTGGTTTATGTTTTTTACTGGGTTGAGGTATTAGTTTAATCATGGTCGAGGTACAAAACCCATACATTGATTTTTTATAATGCATTATGCTTAGATTATAGTATAAGCATCGTTTGTAGATAGACTAAATTTTTGTAATAGATTGACATTCATCAATTTTCTTATTTAAAAGCAAAGTTTTGGTTAGGAGACAAGAACACATAATTAAAGATAGAAATTATAGCATCTTGATATGAGGAGAAAGCAACTTTTGAGAGAAAAAAGATTTTCAATCAAAATTATAGCATCTTGATATAAGTTGTTAAAATAAGGGAAAAAATTAACTTAAAAAAATCTCATATTGATGATGGTGAATCAACAAATTAAACCGTGTTTGAGCATCGAGTTGTGATTTGGTTGAGGATATAAACATTATATTATGATTTCATTAATAATTTAAATATTATGTTGTGATTTGGATGAACAATTGAACTTGATATTGTGATTTTGTTAAGAATTTGAACATTATATTATGCTTTCGAAATTGATGATTTGAACATTATATTGTAATTTGGTTGATAATTTGTCTAAGAAGGTGAAGAACCAATAAATATTGTCTAAGAAGGTGAAGGTGCATATGTATCATTATAAATAAAAGATACCCATCCTTGTGTAAACATCAGAGAGATTAGGTGTCTAGTGACTCTGAACTTTCTTACCCTTTGACAAATCTTCAAGCATTTGGATGCTTTTGGAGCTTATTTTGGTATGAGTACTACTTAGGCTTAAGTTACACTAAATCCCACTAGACTGAGGTTTCAAGCTTATATGATTTTTGGTGGTTTTTGTAATTACCTGTGTATCATTTGATGGTTTTTTTGTTCAAATCAATGAAATATAAATATTTTATTTCTTTCAAAAAATGACATCATAGATAAGGACAAGGGCTTATTTAGAAATTGTGTGAAATATTAAGGTGTAATGCAGTTAGTATTATAGACATTGGTAGGTAGTTTTCTTTATTATGTTTTATAAGATTACATGCTTTACAAAATATACTTTTATGATATTTGTGGTAAATGTGCATATTAATGGATCATTATTTTCTCTATCTAGTTATAAATTTTCATATTAGTTATCTATTAACCATAACAAAGGAAAGTGTACCTTTCGTTAGCGAGAAATATAGTAGTAAGTAGGAATTGATCCCTCAAGGAAATGGTATGGATTAGAAAACCTAAAACTACTACCTAATAAATAAATAAAAGAATGAATTTTATGGATTTTGATTAAAGTAATATGAAACAAAATAAAACCTAAATTGGTAGATAAGAGAATAAGTAGTAAGACAATTGACCAAAAGAGAATTCCATATAATATAAAAATTTAGACAATTACTTCCCTTATTATGAATTTTATTTTATGATTCAATTAACCTAGAATGGATATGTTAGAATGGACTAATATGTTCTTCTATATATTGAAACTACATTCTCTCTGATCTTGAGATACAACCATATACTTTTTAGTATGTTGAACTGTATCTATACCAATCTAACAACCCCTGTAAATACACTAAGATTTATAAGATCTATAGAAGGTTTCATCTTAACACCAAAAAGATTACATAACTCTCTCTTAAGCATCTTGTTTAACTCATATTACCTAACTTACGGTCCATTCGTAAGTAGGTTCTCTTGAGGCATCCATAAGTGAATTAATATCAAATTTAGTTGCTAGCATAACTAAATCATACATTAAGACTTAAAAAAAACAACAGTTCACAAAATTATATCTCAATTATTAAATTAAAATTAATCAATTTGTAGAAAAAAACTAGAATTTTCATTATTTATCATATAAAAGTGTTCAGCTATGAATCATAGTCAAAACAATGAAAGAAATAGACAAATATAAGGAAAATGTAATATAAATAAATCTATATAAAGTGGGTGGTAGGGACCATCGTGAAAGGATATTCGCTTAAGTTCATTTGCAAACACATGCCATTTGCAATCCTCCACGTCCAGGACAACTACATCTAAAGGCAATTCGTATCCAATGAGAGAGTCATTTAGCTTAAGAGCATAATACATATACTGGCAACCCAGTTACAACAGTCGATGGAATACATATTCCACCTCCGTAAGGAGATGGATTAGTTAAAAGGGAGGGGCAACACCTCATCGTAGCAGTTAGACCATCCACCTTCATTAACTGCATAGCTTAGTTTTGCTACTCTCAAGTCATTTTGTATGAATTAAATATTTATTGTTGTAGATAATAATTTTTATTAACAATTAAGATAATGTTTACTTTATATTATCATTCAACTTACTGTTTAGATAAATTAAATGTAGAAAAAATTTAATATATTATTATGAGATAACTGTAAAAATTAAATATCAATTATAAGATTACCAATCATAATTAAATTTACAACTTAAATGTATGAAAAAAACAATATTGGTGCATTTACTGATAAAATTATAATATCCTTTAGTAAATTTAGTATTAAATTCACCAACAGAATAAGAATATTTTGTCGGTAAATAATTTACCAATGGAAAAACTTGTTGTCGCTAAATTTTTTGACAGAACTTCAACACATAACCATCGTTAAATTTACCGACGCACATACAAATTCGTCTCTAAATTTACCTACAAAACATAACTTACCATCGCTAAATTTTCAGACGGATTTTCAAAACTTTGTCCGTCAGTATTATTTAGTGACGGAATATAAATTTTCTGTCGGTAAAGTTATCGATGGACTTTAACATTTCTTTGATATGTGTAGCAATGGAAATAAAAATGTCTGTAAATTACTGATGAAATATTTCTATTCCATCGCGAAAGATTACCGTTGATCGTTTCTCTAATGACTCATCAGTCAGTAGTTTTCGTCAAAAAATTTGCTTACCAATAGAAAACCTTCACATTCCATCGGTCATTTTTATCGCTAATCACCCATTTTCTTATAGTTTAATATAACTTGATCATGTTATTTTTTTCAATATGATTTGCATTTTATGTGCTGACAACGAGTCGTAACGCTAGTCAAAATAAAATAACTAGACTACTACTATAGCAGTGGTGAGTCTAGGTTGATCTCACAGAGAGTGTGTATAAAGTTATTGAAATGAAATTAATCGGTGTTTAGGTTTAGGGGGTTTTGGATTTAGAAAAAAAATGAAACTAGACTAATAAAAACAAATTAAAGAAAACATGTGAAAAATGATAAAAATGGAGAATTTGATAGGGACTCGATTCTTTGGTTCAATCTTAGCTTACACCCTAATTAAATATATTTCATTGATTTATTGTTCGCAAACCTCTCATAGAAACTATTAATTGTGTGTTAGTAATTAATTTGAGTTTTTCCTTAAATTTTGTTTAATCAA
This sequence comes from Erythroxylum carthagenense, assembly GCA_026413575.1. NCBI lineage: Eukaryota > Viridiplantae > Streptophyta > Magnoliopsida > Malpighiales > Erythroxylaceae > Erythroxylum > Erythroxylum carthagenense. The sequence continues at coordinate 36,071,522 of JANZLD010000235.1, read as the reverse complement.
GATACGATCGTTAATCAAACCTAATCATCAAATAACCTAGGATACGTTCTCTAGATTCAATTAGGGAGTAGCATTACGAATTATAAAACTGATTAATCAAGACAATAACTACATAAGAAGCATCATTTAATCTAGTTCATGTTATCCCTAATGATTATGAATCATTATTCACTACACATAAATTTCAACAAAACAATTACGGATTATATTGAAATTCTAGCAATGGGTTTATAAATAAATGATTCAATGAATGCATTAAAATCATCTTTTCAAATATCTAATGATTTCATAAACAAATAACTGAACAATAACAAAAATCTGATTATCTATACACAACCTAACTCCATATGCCTAGGATAACACAATCAATTCAATAGGGGAGAAAGAAACAATAAAAATATGAAATGCACTTAACCTGGGTTGTCAGTTTCGATGTCACCTTTGAACCGACATCGAAATGTCTAGCCCTTCATGAGTTTTTCCTTGAAAAATGCTTCAGCTCCCATTAATAATCCCTATCGAAAACCCCTAACAGCACCTCTTCCCTGCACCTCCTTTTCTCTATTCGCTACTGCTCTCTTCTCTTTTGGTACTGTTCTTGATGTGACAAATTAACATTGTGGTCTTACTGTTCACGTTTGAAAACCCTCCTATTGTCTTGGCCAAAACGTCTGTGTTTACTATGGCGTTCCTCCTTTTAACGTTACATTTAACGCAAATGTCTGTGTTAAATGTAGATGTTGTCTTCATCGTCGTTTTCTCTTGGAATCTGTGTTTATGTTATTTGGATGTTGCGTCTTGGTCTGTTGGCTTCCCATCTGTGCTATCATTTTGGCGTACTACTACTTCCCATCTGCGCTGTGTCATTTTGGTTATGGACTACTTCCTTCTAGCTGCCTTCATTAACTTCCAGTGCTGCCATTTTGGTTTTCTTCATATTTTAGGATGTTGTCGTTTTGGTCTTCGCCTCTCGATGGGTTAAACTGTCCATCATATTTTAAATTCATATTGGTGCATGAAATATGTAAAGCTTCCTACTTTCTTATTTTTCCAGATGCATGCCGTGAGCAACTTTAATTCTTATTCTTTATGTTTTATTTTTTTAATCTTTTAATTTTCTTTTTCTTACTTAATGAAGCTAAGTGAAAAATTAATCTTCAGAAAATGGCCAAAACGTAGAGCTTTGACTCACTTTAACTTTTTTGCTTTTGAATTGTACCTAAAATTACATATGAGTCAAAATAAGTATCTTAAGCAACTCCATGTCAATAATCACCAAGTGTTATGGAATGATTTCATAATCAATTAAGCACCTATCAATTTTTCTCACACTTAGCTTTTGGCCGTCCTCGGGCAAAATATTAAAATTAAGCTCATAGAGCCAAAAACAAAATTTACTCATTTCCCATATTTTCCAAGAATATATAATCATAACAAAGTTGAATGACTTTCAAAAATCATATTAAGAACTTAACATTCCAAGCTTTTTCTCATGATCAATCAACATTCATCATCTTTAAAAAATTGAGCAATCTAATGGTAGAGTCAGAAAATGTGTTTAACTAAAATATATCCATAAGTATACACCGATTATGATCATGACAATCCACAACTTTGTTTATCATTTCATTTCTTCACCACTAAAATTTGCATGCAAAATTATGGATCAAAAAACTTTTAAAAGTTGTAATGTGGGTAAAGGTAAGGTGAGATATATTTGGGTCAAGTAACTTAACAACAATCATGTGACATCAAGTGCACAAGTTAACACTCATAAAAAATGGGTACCAACAGTTATGAAAAATGCAGTATTTATAGTTCACAACCTAATACAGCTCTCTCACACAAACCACATGAAGCATATACCAATCTGAAGGAATCACTCACACAAATTATGCCAACAATACATTGAAACCACAAAAGTGAACCTTCTAAGCCAACATCTACCTTATATTAATATATTCAAATAATACATTCATTACAACTCTAGGAAGATGCATTAATTATGAATAACTTTGCAAACTCGTATGTACTTCTTCCTTGATAAATTTATTTCAACAATTTTTTTCATTCTTTCTTTCTTTTTGACTTTCTTTTCTTATGCTTTTCTCTTTTCTTTCTTTCTTTTTTCAACATTAAAAAATATACATTAACATGGGAATTTTAATGATAAGACATAACAAAACATCCCAACATTAACCAACTTACACATATGTACACCCTTACACTTACACTTTTGTACACCCATAAACTCACCAATCACAAATTCTTCACTAGCTTTATGATATGGGTAAAATATTTGGTTAAGTTTAAAAGCATAAAATGTGGTTTATGCAAAAAGAAAGGTATAAAGCTCAAAGGGGCCTAACAAAGGAAAAACCATATCAATAGGGTAGGTTATTTGGCTAATGATTTCGAGAAAACAAAGAATTCCTAATCCTTTTCATGTTAATGCATGTGATAAAAATGTGGTCTTGAATAAAAATTCAAAGCAAAATTAGGATGTACATGTCATGAAGGTTACACATTATCAAAAGACAATAAGATTGATATAAATGTGTCAATAAAAAAAGGCTTAAAATCTCATCGGCTTTGTCTACCACTAGTCACTACTCTTCTAAAGATAATGCAAATCGACCAATCACAAGAGTAAAAATACATACTAAATTTGCTATGAAATTCTCTAGTCAATTTATTTTTTACTCATGACTATATAATCCTATAATCAACAGAAAAGAGAAAATGTTTGTTTTGTTTGTTTTATTCTTTCTATCATTTTGATTGAAAACTTAAAACAAGAAAGAAACCAACCAACAAAGAACACACATGCATTAAAAAATGTGAAAATGTGAAGAAAAAATTTCTTTACTTCTCTTGGGTTGCCTCCCAAGAAGCGCCTCTGTTTAAAGTCGCTAGCTTAACTCATTCTTCTCATGTGACAAAATTTTAATCTTCAGGTATTATAGTTAGTGCCACTTCCATGCGAGGTTGTTCTAGATAGGGCCTTAGTTGATCATCATTCCCATTTAGTGTCCTCCCTATCCTTAGACTTTTCATCTCTACTAAGTCTATGCTTTTTTGAAAGATCTCAAATGCCTCTTCACCTTTTTCCTCATTTAATTCCTCTAACCTGCTAGGTAAAAGTAAAGAGTCATTTTGAACAATAAAATGGAACCCAACGTTTACCTCTGAGTTAAAAGATATTACCTTTTCTGCCTCGTGCTCCTTCTCAACTTCTTCGACGCAAGCAATTCCTTGAGCATTGCTCTTAAAATTCTCAAGCTCTTCATCACTTTGTAAGGTTTCCACACTAATGTCCATTGGGTATACCTTAGGTTGATATGGCTACTCCTCTTCTAGTTGTGATTCTAAGTAGTCGATCCTCGCTGCCATCTCACCCATTTGGCTTTCCACGTTATGGTTTCTAGACGTTATATGCCTCATTTCCTACGGGAACTATTGCAACTGTTGTTGTAGGCTCTATTGAAATTGGAGATTGGTAACAATCATAACATTATTCAATTCTTCCAGAGGTGTTCCTGAATCGTGATAAGAACCTTCTGGTCTGTACGATAATTGTTGTGCATCTTGTAAACTATTATAGAAGTAATTCTGATATTTATCTCATCCATAACCAAAGTTAGGTTGATCAGTCCAACCTTGGTTATAGGATTGAGAATAAGAGTTAAAGAAAAGATTACTTCCATCCATGATTTTTTAAATATATAAATCATAACATGAAATAGAAAAATGAGAGGATCATGAAATAAATGAGAAGAAACCAATTAAACACAAATATATACAAAATACCAATTAAAATCAGAAACAAAAACTAAAACACTGCACTTCCTGACAAAAATGCCAAAATTGACAACACATCGTAATGCTAGTCAAAATAAAATAACTAGACTAATACTATACAGTTGTAGCGCCCCCTCACTGTAGGATACATATCGGGACGCCCAAAGGTCGCTCCGACATGTATCCCGCGATAAAGGTGCACTACCAGCAAATTTCGCTAAATAATCCCCATGGCATCGCAATAAATTAAACCACAATATATCCGAAATCAGTAAATTAAAATCCAAAATAATAATCTGATACAATCATCCAATAGCAGAATAGACAAGTCTATCAGTCCCCTAAACAATACCAAAAAGGAAACTGATACAAGCATTTATCCTAAGTCATCCTCAAAAGTCCATCCCAGTTGACCGACCTGTGTGCCATCGCTTCTCTTACCAGCACGCTCGCACGGCAGGAAAAGGCTATCTCCGGAGCTAGGGGTCTAATCTATCAGTCCTGAAAAATAGGTTGC
>JANZLD010000235.1:36041122-36058990 GCA_026413575.1 Erythroxylum carthagenense | reverse complement strand
TCTACTGATCTAGAAATCATCAAAATATTAAAGCATGTTTAGTAAGGTATCCAATTCCTACTCTTCCAATTTATATCCTTATTTTGGTTCAAGCCACCCCTTTCAAATCAACACCGAGAGCTATGACCTTCAATGGAGATGCAAAAAGAGAACGTTAGGAATCTAAGGGTTCAAGAATCACTTCATTTAACTTTGAAATTTACAACTTTAAAGAAGATCTTAAGTTCAGATTTTATCATTTAAAGGGTCAAAGTGAATCAGATGATAGGATTTGATGAAGCCAAAGGAAAAAGTAGATGAATAGAAAAAGGCAGATGAAGTGAGAAAATGTCTATAACTTTCCCTACGGATTTCGCATTAAGATGTTCTTTAGGTGGTTCGAAGGAAGACTTCAAGCTCTATAACTTTTATGAAGACCTTGAAGACAAATTCTATCTTCTGAAGGATCAAAAATGGAACAAAAGATATAAGATGAGTAGTAACCCAGAAGATAGCAAAACACAGACGAAGCAAAAATAGAAGAAGCGAAAGGCAGAAAATAGTAAAACATGGAAGAAATGAAAACAGAAGAAGAGAAAGGCAGAAACTTAGATGAAGAAAAAGGCAAACGAAGCAAAACTCAGAAGATGCGAAAGTCAGAAGAAGCAAATCGGCAAAACAAAAAAGATAGCAAAAGACAGAAGAAATTCATAAATAGTAACCCAGAAGAAGTTTATGAACAGTAACCCAGAAGAAGACATGACAGCAAAACACAGAAGATGACGTGTAAGCAAAACACAGACGATAGCAAAACACAGGAGATAGCAAAAGGCAGAGGATACAAAAGACAAACAATACAAAACTCAGAGGATACAAAACACAGACGATACAAAAGGCAAAGAATACAAAAGGCAAACGATACAAAACTCAGAAGATACAAAACACAGATGATACAAAAGGCAGAGGATACAAAAGGCAGACGATACAAAACTCAGAAGATATAAAACACAGATGATACAAAAGGCAGAGGATATAAAAGGCAAATGATACAAAACTCAGAAGATACAAAACACAGACGATACAAAAGGCAGAGGATACAAAAGACAGAAGATACAAAACTCAAAAGATACAAAACACAAACGATACAAAAGGCAGATGATACAAAACATAGAAGGAGTTTATGAATAGTAACACAGAAGAAACAAAACTTAAATGAAGCAAAACACAGAAGAAGATGACGTAATCAATGACATTATCTCAGACAAAGCAAAAACACAGAGGAAATAACTCCTCTCTTGCACATCTCCCTTATAAGGACCTTGGCTTTCAGCCTAGAAGTCCAAAAATTCTATATGATACATTGCTAGAAAGCTAAAAGAAATATCTACACACTTTCTCTAATCTAGCTTAGATTAATCCAAATTTTTCCTTGAGTACCGAACATGAATTTTCAACATTCATTCATTATACTGCACCCAGTTTTTAACTTCATGACAACTTATGATTCTTAAAGACCAAATCTAAGTTCGATGTCTTCCTAAGAAAGGTAGCCACAGGTTTCTAGTTTTAATCCAAATCAAGAATCATCTTGATTGGATAACTAGAGAAGAAGTTGTTGCTAAAGGATTGAAACTTACTCCTTGAACAATTTTCCAGATCTAACACCCATTTGTTTCAAAATCTCTCCTTAACATAGATCATACTAAGATCACCTTTCCTACTTCCTTTACTCCTCATTCTCAACTCCATTTCAAATCAATAGCATCCGAACAAATATACAGTCCATGTTTAATCATGAACACTAATAACAGAATATACCCGTATGTACCTATTCTTCATCCACTTACTACACAAATGCAACTTCATTTTTGGTTTTAATTCTACTTCTAACTTTCACCTTAATTCTTTTCGCTTCAAAATCTTGTATCCACTAGAAACACCAAAACAAAACTTGGACATATCCACATTTCTCATTCGCTACTTTACCCTTGCCTATCAATTCTTGGTTCAAGAATTTTCATTTGTTTGCTCTTTACTCACGACTACTAGCCAAAATTTCTCCTTCAAATAGATCTAACTTCCATGAAACATTCGAGGTCCAACACTTGGTGTCCACTTTGGCCTTCTTTTTCATAGGTTGGACCTTGACCCCTGTTTGGGCCTTCTTTTTTTATTAAACCCTTCTTCTTTTGCTTGCCCTTACCTTGGGCTTAGAAGAAGATGCTACATTAGCTTTTGGCCTATGAGCCTTGATATTTAATATCTACTCCATACTCTGAAGGGTATTCATCAACTGGTTGAAGGTGTAATCCTTGTTAAGCTCATAGTCCAACTTAAACCGCAAAAAAGATGAGTTTAAACTATTGATGATCATAATCATCTGCGTGTCCGCATCCATGTCTACCCCAAGCATCTCAGCTTTAGTAACCATAAAGATTACCTTAAGCATGTAATCCCGCACTGATTTACCAGGTTTTTGTCTGAGATTATGAAACGTTTTTTCACTTTTGCATACCTAATCCTTACACTAAACATCTCATGTAGGTGGTGGACCATTGCACTAGTAGTTTTCATGCATGCAATTTGCTTTTGCAACATTCCATTGACAGAAGCTAGAATATAACACTTAGTAGTCTTATCAGCATTCTGTCATCGCTCATGTTGTTAGACACCCAGAGGTGTAGGCTCATTGTCTATTAATATCCATGAAATTCGTTCATATTGAAGAACAATGTTAAGGTTATCCATTCACTAAAATTCTCTCTATTTTCCAATTTGTTATTAGTCAAGAGCAAAGTGAGTGGATTCATATTACGATTGACTATGTCTGAAAATATAAATATTTAAACATGAGCATATTAGTCATCAATATTAGAAGATTGTATAAAATTATGATGCATGTATGCATGATGATAGATTTAACAACACCTTAAAAAATTTAAAACTTTATACGATGGTTATTTTTCTTATCTATAACAGACTAAGTGACGATAGGTTATCTTATCCATTAAAAGAAAAACTAGGACCCTCTTACTTAAAAAACTACTAATCATCTTCATGCCTAACTTTTTAGGAAGTGGCATGATTTAGTCTATACTTTTACCAATAGAGCTACAGTGGGCAGGTTATTGATAAAATATGTTGAGTATGTAACCATTTGATTCATCTACTAAAGGTACATGCAAACTATGCCTTAGTGGGAGGTCACATTTGCTACCAATGAGTGGACTTATCCTTAAGGAGATCAAACCATGCAAGATCTAAGATTAATGCCCTCCATTGGGGAGTAACACTTTACCACATGTAAATGGGCCATCACATGGAGACCGTGGACTCTTACATAAGCATCCTCTCCCACTCAATCTTTTTCGACTTTAAGTTTTAATAAATGCTATCTTGTCTAAATGCAATTTATTATCCTTCCTATATTGTTTCATTATATATTTCATACATAATGAATGCCTGGCAAAGCCTAGTGCTGACAATTTTCTAAATGGCATACAATCACATAATATCACATACTATTTGCATCCATTTATCCATTCATCTCATGAACTAATAGGCCACATTTGATTATCCATCCTAGAACATAAATAAAATTACAAGACTTTTAGGGCCAAAAATTTGTTCTTGGACTTGGATCTTCCTCTTCGAACTCTTCATCCACATTACGACTCGGCCTATTCAATAAAAAATGTGTAATGGCATTTTTATAAAATCGAATTTTGTCACTTTGAAAACCAAAATTCTAGCACCTGTTTTTCGTCAAAACCAAAACTTTGGCAATATGAAAACAAAAATTCCAGCACTTGTTTTTGGTAAATTTGACACTCAAAAAACATTTCAGCACTTATATTTCATAAAATCAAAATTTAGCCAATACATCATAAGCAAAACCAAAACCTTTACGTCTTCATTTCTTCATCCATGACTGCTTCATCTTCATCATTACGCAAATGTGTACATTACATAATCAAAGAAAACATAAAAATGAAACCAAGGAGGAAACATAACAATGATAGGTCGTCCTTCTTATTATAAACCAAATGAAGAAAACTTACAAGGTAATTTTAGAATCTATGGGTAACCAAAAGAACAAAACATACACCATATAAATGTGTATCACATAAAAATATGCAACATACAAAAGTTATTGCCAACCTATGTATCACATATAGGAACCGAAATCATGCATAAGAAAATTGGCTCTGATACCAATTGTTGGATCGGAAAAAATAAGTATGCATAATTTGGCTAAAACGGAAGATTTCAAAACTTTTTTTAGAAATCAAATTTCAGTGGAAGCAAGATAACCAAATCAACATGCCAAGCCATACATGATACAGTATAAGGAAAATAATTTACATAAAAACAAGATGAAAATTATACCGACTTCTTCGCTACAACTTTAACTCCTCACTATGCTATCCTATCCTCAGCAATGTATCCACTCCAAGGTAATGTATCCTCTTATTGTTATTGTATCCTCGACAATCCGATCTACCACTTGTTCTCTTTCGACAACTTGGTTAACAAATTCCTTTGATGAGAAAGGAGAAGAAAGATTGAAGAAATTTTGCCTTAGAAGAAATAAGCCAAAGACAAAATACCTCTCATGCAATTTTCAGCTAACCCATGCAAGAGAAGAGAGAGAGACAAAAATTCAACAACCCCTTGTATTGTTTCTCTCAATTTCGGTTAAGCCTCAAAGAAAGAAGTGAAGTGCATCCAATGCATCACATCATTCCTTAATCAATCATAAAGAAGCTAATAAATGAGACTCTTCTCATTTGTTTTAAGATGGCTATATGAAAAGACCAATAACCTAAATGATACATCTCATTTTTGGTTTTGTGATGAAAGAAGGAAGATGGTCTATCTAATGCACCTCTTTCTTCTTTAATCCAATGAATGCTAAAAGGTTACATGCTATCATTAAAAGACAACCATTACATCATTTAATGATAAGATTATTACTCCATTTAATGATGATAAAGCATGTTAAAAACTGTTTTAAATATAGCAAACCAATGTTAAATTTGCAGCTGCATATTTAGCCTATTAAAACTGAAAATCCACCTCCTTTTATCTTTAATGACTTTGATTTAATTTAATTAATCTAATTAACTAAATTAAACCAAAATCTAGACCATTTCTAAATGTTCATATGGGCTTCTAATTAACAATTAATTAAAGTAAGCCCAGCATTCAATCATAGGCTTTAAAACCTCTGTTTGTATTTCTTACTTTGCTTAATAACCTTTCTAAAAGCCAAATGGAGAATCTAATTGGACTTACATAATTCAAGCTCTAAAAAGCTTGGAATTAATTTAATCTCATTAGAATTAATTCTAGCTTATTAACTAAATGTCATTCCACTAAAGATAATTAGTTGAACTCTTGAATTATTAAATATTATAAGAACACATGTTTCAAGTAAGATACCCAATTGCAAACTCTAATAAGAACCATATTATAGCCATCCGCACAATAAAGGGTAAAATTACTATTTTGCCCTTATGTTGGTTTTTCCTTCTAGATCTCCCATTTTACTCTATATGGTGATTAACACACAAGATCTCATTTTGGTGTTAAGACTTGATGGGTAGCTAGTCCATCAAACTACTGGTGCTAGTTTAATCACCAATCTTCGTTAAATATCTAAAAGTGATGATATCACTATAAACTCTTTATTTGAGTGAATGTTCCTTGATACATGTTTCAATTAATAATTCTAATATGCAGACACTAGATTGATACTTTGTAAAAATCCATTCTAATCATATCAAAAATTATAATGAAACACATATGAGTTTACCACTCATCAAGATTGTGGTCCATAATAAACGAATGCTTAATTGTATGTTTTAATATTAAAATAACGACCTATTTTATTCTTTAAAACATACGTGATTCCAGATTCATTTAATAGTGTTATTATCGATAGTCAACTACTATCATGATATGAAACTCATCGTTCCATTGAAGTAAACTCTTTTACTTGCACGGAACTCTTTTACTTGCACGGAGATAAATCGCAACACTACAATCTAAACCATAATCAAATAACCAACTTGATTATTCAACTGTGAATCAATCATTTTTAGATTATAATAATATGCACGTTTCCTATACATCTTTATATATATGTATATTACTTACAAAAGAATCTTGGTACCTTATGACTAGATATATAATACTCATACAAATAAAACCAAACTCTTCTATTTTCTTAATAATAAATATTTTCATTACAAAAGTAACTGAAAGAAAATTAAGTTACAAGTAAATATACTTACTTTCCAGGGCACTATATTTACATAACTCCAAAACGTTATTCTTTCTTCCTAAAGTTGTATGAAATGGGTTAATTGATTATAATGTAAATAAGGGAGAAGTTGTTTTGAATGGCCACTCCTTATAGTTATAATGTAATATTCATCATTTTTTATGAGTGATTCCTTCCAATTCCTTGTGTTTCATGTGGTTTGTAATATGAAGGATTGAATTTAATTTGTGAACAGACTTTTTCCATTTATCACAGCTGATGGTACCAAGTTTTGAGTAGATGTTATTTTTTGGACTTGATAACCTTTGACCCATTACAACCTTGAAAAGTCCTTTGATTCAAGATTATGTATATGAATCTTTAATGGTGGAGAATCGAAAAGACACGCAAATTCGTTAAATATCTTGATCATGAAAGGTGTTTGAGTGTACCTATATACTTATCTTATCATTAAACAAAACTTGTCAAAGTCTACCCCTAGGCTTCTCATTTTTTAAGAGAATGGTTATTGATTGATCTTGAGTAAAAACATTGAATGGTTAATGCTTTCCATGGTTTTAAAAGATTTCCCTCTTTTCTTATGACTATCTATTCTTAGGAAATATGGAAAAGGAGGGACTATTTTGCTTTTGATTTTAATTTTTTAGTTTTACTTAAGGATGGTTGAAAGCCAAGTGTAGGGGAACTTAATAAGTGTGTGATTAACTATATACTAAGTGGTGCTTAAGATACATATTTTGATTCATAATTTTTATTATATACAAGTTGGAGAAATAAGAACCAAAATGAGCTAAAAATATATCCTTGTAGTCATTTTATTGATGTCTGATCTTATTTTCCTTCATGGAAGTAAGAAGGAGATGAATTAATGTGAACATAAGAAAGTTATTACAATTTACATGGTCATATATAAGACCGTATAACTCATTGTAGGAGCACAAAGATGAAGCTTCAGCCACTTACCAACCCACACAGTTGTGTAAGTGAGCTATACGGCTATGTAAGTTGTATATGACCATATAACCCACTATGAACATTTAAGTTCACAATTCTTGTAATTTTTACACATATGATCACCTATACACCTGTGAAGTTGACCGTGCATTATGTTAAAACCCTAATTTTTACTATAAAAGGGAATTTAAAAGGCAAATGAAGATATGAAGACATTAGGGACATGAAAAGGGGAGATTTCTTACCTTATAGAGAGCTATAAGGAGCTAAATTTCATCCTTCCAGTTCAAAAGGGATACTAAGGCTAATGAACATATTTGGGAATTGGTTAATTTAATGATATTGTCCTCACTCTCTTTTGGAATTGATTTTGTTATTTTATCATTAATGTTTTGGGATTTATGTATGAATAATTTAGACTCTCCAAATATATTATTTACATATGAACCCATTGCTCAAATCTAGATTGCAAAATGTAAGCTTTATGACTCTGATTCACTTGTGCTAAACTAATGGTCAAGCATCATTAGGGATAATATAACATAGATTAAATGTCCTTAGCTTATATGGTTATTGCCGAAATTAATTTTTCTTCCTATTACATAATGTGGTTATCACATTCAATCTCAAGAGCTTATTTTAAGTTGTATAATAACTAGACCTAATTAAAAACCTTATTTTAATTAGATATAGCCTAAGGAAAATTGGGCCTTAACAGAGCTTATTATTAATCTATAATTAATAGTTTCAAAGAAATGTATGAGGACAAAATGACGATTAATTATGCTCATTTGTGTTAAGATTAAGATTGAACCATGAATTGGATTTGAAACCCATCTATTAATCCTGGTGATTTTGTATTGTTTGATTTTATTTACCATCAATAGTTTAGTCTTAACTTATTTCCTTAATTGAATTCAACCAAACTGCATCTCATACTAGACACTAGTTTATCTATTATAAAAGCTAAACACACTCTTTATGCGGATATGATACTTGTTCACCACTACTGCAAATTTAGTTATGCAGAGTTAGGCTTTATTTTTGTATTCAAAGTGCATTAGAAGGATCCAATTATATTGGAATAATGCTGAGTGTGTCGTAGTTGTCCACCTAAAGAGATTCCATAAGCTTACATGCCTATAATGACTCTAAGAACTTTGAACAATTTATATAATATCATATGTAGAGTTCACGGCCTTCATAACTTGGTTATATTTAGAATTATCAACTGTAGTTCATTAACTAGATGTAATATACCATCCTATTTGGAAATATATTCCTTTTAATTTCTAAAACATGTTGACAAATGTATAAAATTATTTGGGTTAATCCATACTGATATTTGTAGGCCTTTCACTCCTTCAACTATAGGTGGTTATAATTACTTCATCACTTTCATTAATAAATTTTCTATTACAATTTTTTAAGGCTTATTTATGAGAAGGTTGATTCTTTGAAAGTCTTTAAAGCCTTCAAAGAAAAAGTCAAACTTGTATAAGGAAAAGGATCAAATTGGTTCATTCTAACAAAGGTAGTGAGTATTATGGGAGATATGATGAGATATAATACAATCTTAGACCTGTAAGGCATGTATAAGAGTATGGCGTTGATGCTCAATACCTAAAACCTAGTAAACCTCATCAAAACTGAGTTACGGAAAGGAAAATCATACATTTATTCACATGGTGCGATATATATTGGTAAACTCTTCCTTACAAGAGTTCTTACATGATGATTCTTTGAGAATTGTATATTATATTTTGAAATAAGTGCTCTAATAATTATGGTCCTAAGAATTTTTATAAGTTTTAGCCAAAAAAGAAATTCACTTTATGAACTTCTATATTTGACATTATAATTAAGAAATGAGACCCTATAACCTACAATCTAAGAAACATAATCCTAAGATAGTCAGTGACTATATTACTAGTTATCGTGTGGGATTAATGAGTTCTACTGCCTATCACATTCCATTAGGGTTATTGAATCAAATCAGCTATTTATTTTAAGGAAGTAACTGGTACTAGCCAAAGAGATAGGAAATTTGTGTTTAAAAAACATCCATTTATTATCCCTATACCTTTCACTTTCTCTCTAGCAGTTGGGCCTATGGTTAGCCAGTAGCTAATATCCATTTATGATAAACTCATTAAGCATATAGCATAAGAGGCACTAGATATAATCATAGAAGATATGAATTTAAGGAGATCAAAAAGGGTTCGTAGGCCTGCATTCTCCAATATCTACATTATATACTTACAATAGTACGAGTACAACATTAATGGCACCTCACATCAAAATACCTATAATGAAATGATGTCTAGTACTCAATCTAAGTTTTGGATGGATGATATAAGTGATGAGATGAACTCTATATCATAAAATGGATTATGGAGGATAGTTGGGTTACCAAAAGTTTTTATGTCTATTAGATTCCAACGGATATTTAAGGCCAAGTATGATGCCAAAGGTTAAGTGGAGAGATATAAACTAACACTAGTAGCTAAAGGCTATATTCAATGAAAAGTTATTGACTACAAAGAGACCTTCACTCCTATTCCTATTGAGGAATCTTTGCAAATTATTATAAAAATTATGGCTCACTTTGACCTAAATTTTTATCAAATAGATTTAAGAATGAATTTATTATTTGATTTAAGGTTTTTATATGGTTTAACCTATTATTTTTTAGGTATTTAGGAAAAAGGTTCATAAGCTTCAGAAGTCAATTTATATTGGTATCTTAAGTTTGATGAAATTGTCACTAGTAACGACTTTAAAGAAAGCATTATTATTAAATATGCATATAAGAAGGTAAATGGGAGTAAGTACAATTGTTTTTGGAAAATGAATTATCAATTTACTATAGATTGGACTATTACAAACATTACAATGAGTTCTAAGTTATTAGTCGACATTCATGTTTCAAAATACTAAGGAATCTAAACGTAAAATAGTGTATATGTCGTAAGATAATAGAGCTAAGATGAGTTATAAACTCCATCTTTGTTTCATTTCCATAAAGAGAGTATGCTGCTTGTTTTTGGCATACATGCAAGCACGAATCAAGTTAACAATAGTAAGTACATATTTTTGGTTTTATATATTGATGATATTTAAGTCATTGTTAATAACACTAATCTTTTGATTGATATAAAATAATTTTTGTTTGGCCATTTTGAAATGAAGGATCTTGGTGAAGAGTTTTATCTTTTAGGCATGTAGATTCTTCATAATAGGGCCAATGGGGGTCTCAGATGGTTTCAAAGCACCTATATTTATCATATCTTAAAGAGGTTTAATATGAAATCTTATTCTTATATAAAAACTCCAATTATGAAGAGTAACAAGTTCACTTAGGCATAACATCTTTGGAATGATATTGAGGGAGATCAAATGAAAGCAATCCTTTATATTTTATTTGTTAACATCCTAATGTATGCTTAAGCATAAACATGTCTTAATATTGCCATTATGGTTAGTGAGCTTAGTAGACACTTGATCAATCTTTGATAGAGCCACTAAAAGTAGTTAGAAAATCTTAGGGTATCTTTATGTATCAAAGAACATAGATTGGCATATTAGCATATCGATAATCTTAAAGTCATTAATTTTAGGGATGCCAATTATGCAGTCTACATAGATGATAAAAGAATCCATTTTTAAGTAAATCTTTATGATGGTATGAGGATTTGATTCATATAAAAATATTAAATAGACACTTACAGTTTCTTCGACTATAGATGTAGAGTATATTATGTGATATGAGGCTATATGTTATGTAATATAGTTGCAGAACTTCATTTTAGTATGCAAGTTGTGGATTCCATTTTAATCCTCCTAAAATTATATTATGATAATTATGTAGCTATATAGTTCTCTCCGAACACCAGGAGCAATATTCACACCAAGCATATTGACATTAAGTTCTAATTTGTCAAAGATAAAGTTACAAAGTCTACAATCAATATTGAGCACATGCCTACGAGTAGCATGTTGCCGAACCTACTAATAAATCTTACTTATCTATGTATAAAAGGAATACATCTCTTATGGGATTGTTAGGTTTTCTTTGTTTCAATGGTAGTTTCCATTCGATATATGTGTTGTGAGGATTATTTAGATTTTATATAATATATGCATATTATGGATTTTTATCACTATTTATGAAATTTGTAACTTTATAATGAGTGAGAATTTATGATGTTCATTATGTTGATTCCATATTAATGTTATTATCTTAGTTTCATATTAGTAATGCCTAATTATATATGGCCCATATATCCTATCGATACATTGGTTATATGTGATTAGTTTGGCTGTGCATATCATTACGAAAGTATTATTACATAATTATACAATCTAAGTGGGATAATCTTAAATTAAATGATGTGGACTAGCGTAATTTTATGGCAATTAATATCTTAATTATGTGCACGTGACATTTGGGCCATTTTTGGTATGAAAAATATGTTACTAAATGTATTATAAGCCTTGAGTCCATTGATTAATCTTGCTTAAGCTTACACATTGTGCTTACAACCATAAGCTATATTTTAACCAAATTGATATATTTTTAAGATATTCTTCTCAATCGTCAATTTAAGAATTGTGTGGTGGTGTATAGTAGAGGTTGGCGAATCGCCCCTAGACATTTCTATTATGTTTTGTTCTTTTGTTGTAGTAATTTATTATGTAGGTGTGACTTAATCATTTTCATCATTTTTAGGAGGTAAGTATCTAATATTATTATTTATACATGCTTTAAAGTTGTGGAAGTTATCTTGGATGATTAAGGCATGTTAATTGTTTCAATTTAAAGTAATAATTCATTGCTGAAAATCCAACAAGAAGATGATAAAATTCTCTTTCTCTAGTTTTCTTACCGATAATGAACTTGAAAAATGACCATAAGAGTATGATTATTTTGTTTTAGAATTATGAAGAGAACTTTGACTTTTTTACACCCCTTTCTTAACTTTTTTTTATCAATCTTTTAAATAGTTTGCCCCCACATCCCTTAGGAACTTAAATTTTGGAGATAGTGAAGATCTTAAACAATTAAGCTCTACTTTAACTAATGATTTGATAAGTAGTGCTTTAGTCATATTTTTAATCTCATATTTAATGCATTTTGCAATTTTTTTTAGTTTTGTCCATTAATTTTAGTTCGTAATTTATTTATATTTTTTCTAAGTTTAATTTGCTCATTTTGAGTAACAAGGAACAAATTTAGACAAGTATAGAGTAATTGCGAGTTGTTTTGATTGAGTTATAAAGTGCATGATAGTGTACATAGTTGTGTTGAAGAGTTTGGAGGCATGTTAAATGTTTCTTACGGATGTTAAAGAGTAAAAAGGCCATATTAATGGTACACACCCGTGTTTGTCCATATGTTAGCTCCGGATAATATATACACACATTAATTAGAAGAACACAATCATCGATAAGCCCATGTTGATGCCTATGAAACTCACTAGAATCAAAATTTGAATTTAAAAAGATATCATTGAGTGACGGAAGATAGAGGAGGCCAGGAAAACATCGGGAGAAACCCTAGGACGACCCAAAGTAAGAGAAATAACTAAGAGAGCCCCTTTGGAGCAAATTTTCACCAATCTAGGTGAAGTTTTTTGAGGTTTAAAGATTCAAGACATGTTCTCTTAAATTTCCAATTTTCTTTTTAATTTTGGTGTTTTGTTCTCTATTATAATGAGCTAAATACCTTTTGGTATCTGAATTAGATAAACTCTTGGATAGATCTTGTAGTGACTTTGTTTAAATTTAATTTATTTTTTGATTTCATTAAGTGTTCATATTTATTTTTGAATTAATATTGTTGATATACTATTTTATGCATGATTTCATGCAATTGAGACTAGGAAAATCTTTCATATGAATAGATCTAGTAAAATTGAAAGGAGTTACTTACAAACCTAGAGATAAGTTAACATAAATTCTTCAGAGTAAGGTCAAACCTAATTGCGAAATCCATAAATGAATTAATGCAGTTCTAGGGATTTTAATTAAAAAGACATTTAAACTAATTAACTTAAAGTTAGGTGTTAATATTATTAAGAAAGATATTAACATAAATTAGGAATTTTCACAGTTTAATGAAATTGAGAATAAATTAATTATTAAAATCATGATTGTATGAGAAGTCCCAGGAGATTCAAATTCCTAAGTATCATTTATTTTATTAGTTTATTTTTCACTCTTTTGTCATCTTAACTTCTTATATTGTGTTGACTTATTTTTAGTTCATTTTATCTTATTTTAAATCTAAATTATCACCATCATCTTAATTATCAATTAAATAATAGAGAAAGAGTCATTACTAGTACTCATAATTTTTGTGAAATTGATACTTAGTACTTTAAGCCTTACATTATAAAATGATAGGTTCACTTACTTTAATCCTAAACATTTGGTTGGCTAGAGGTTAACTAAATAAATAGGTTAGTCGAGTAAATGAGTAGAATTTAATTATTACTATGACTTATTTTTCATTATATGTAATAATAGTTTGACAAACGGATTTGAACATATACTTTAGAATTTGGTTACTAAATAATCTTTATGAATCTTTGGGACTTTTGCTTAACCTTTTTTAGAAAATAATAGTATGCATTGATTGTTTGTGAGCTTTCTTAAGTCCTAGCATTGTTGATTAAAGAAAGATAGCTTGAATTATAATTACTTAAGCTTGGGATTGTAAAGGCTTGGGCTCGACCTATGATCCAAACGGTTAAGGTTTAAGCCATCCAAGCTTGATTGGGTTTAGGCCAAATTCGACCCACCTCGAGTTAAGCATGTTTATTTCTATTTAAAATTTAATTTAAAAATGATGTCATTTTATTAAGAAAATAATATAGTTTTTAATAAAGTATACTTGACATATTCAGTCTTTGGACTGGGCAAAGCCACAAAGCTCAATCCTAAGCTTATTCTAAAGTTTGAAAATCTTTTAGAAACAGTTTGAATCCATCTTAAAACTCAATAAATTCAAATCAAGTTCGTTTGGACTAGGGCAAGCTAAATAAATGTCATTCATAAAATTACCAGTTTGCAAGTGAAATTAAGTTTCAATGCATGCATTGAGGGTTGCACTTTATCCAATTTTAAAAGAAGATGATTGCGAAAGTTTTTTTTCATTAGAAAAAACAATCGTAAGATAGGTAACCTTGTAGTGAAATAATTTTTTTAAAAAAAGATGGAAGAATAGAGTTATCTCATGAATTAACATTCCTATAAAACGTGTTTGTGTCTCTTCTTCCCTTATGTCCACTTCTAAACTTGCAAATTATGCATGTATAATACTTAGTAAATTGCTCAACAATTTGCAATAAGACTTTAACCCATTTTTTAAAAATATTTTCAAATAGTAAAAATAAAGTTATTATATTTATAATAACTGATCATAAATTATTACAATAGAATAAAAAAGAAAATATAATTTAATCTAAAATGTAATAGAAAATAAAAATATTATGGTTTTATTAATAAAAACGTAATTATATGTTATATAAAATAAGATATAAAGATGATAAATGTGTCCAAAGTTTATATAAAATTCTTTTTATTAGTGCAATAGGGCTGATCATAATATGTAGAAACAAAATAGGACGCGAGTTTGGCACCTTCACTTCATTTTGCCTAGTCGGCTTGTCATAAAAATTAAGGATAATTCGAAAAAACAAATAAGCACCGTTAGTGTCTAACTCTCGTCCACTCACCACCACTCCCTCTTTGCTCATGAAAAGCTGAATCCTTCACTGGCTTCAACCTTCGCATTTCCCTCTAATTCCATGGCGAAAACCCTAATCTCGTCTCCTTCATTCATCGGGGCTCCGCTCACCCCGCTCTCTCGCTATGGTCTCCACCAACTTCCGCACCGAAGACTCTTGTCCACCAAAGTCAAGTTGAGCTTCCACGATATTAGTCATTTTGACTCTTCGATTGATTTCGGCGCGATTGTTAGCAGAGCTGAGGGCCTTCTCTACATGGTTGCTGATGCGGCGGTTGCCGTTGATTCCGGCTCCGGTGGTGCTGCTTCGAGCGCCACTGACGCTTCTGCTCAAAAGTCTGGTGGTTGGTTCGGTTTTGTCTCTGAAGCCATGGAATTCGTCCTCAAGGTAACAGTAACTTCTTCATTACACGTGGATACTGCTGCATTTGTAGCGTGTTTTCTTGTAGATAATTGAATTTTGAATGAGTATGATTTCTGCTCGGTGCAATGTCTTGAAGTTATGGATTGTGGAATTTAATCAGATGTTCTCTTATTTGCTTCGGGTTAGGTGTTGAAAGATGGACTTACAGCGGTTCATGTGCCTTATGCTTATGGTTTTGCGATTATATTACTGACCATTATTGTTAAAGTTGCGACACTTCCTTTGACAAAGCAACAGGCGAGAGTTGTTATCCCTTCTAACACATTTCTATCTTATATCGGTTCTATTTAAAGATGGCCTTTATCTACTATATTGTTGGTTAAACAAACCGTTAAGTATTTCATTCTCCAGGTGGAATCCACGCTTGCTATGCAAAACCTTCAACCAAAGATTAAGGCCATTCAACAAAGATATGCAGGCAATCAGGTGAATCACGTTGTTTGGGGCCAGGCTGGATTACGCCAACTTCTCTTTCATAAGATTTTGGTTCCTCAATGTTAGCTTTGTTTCTGTCTTTGTAGGAAAGAATACAACTTGAGACATCGCGCTTGTATAGACAAGCTGGGGTTAATCCATTAGCTGGTACACTTTTACTGGATCACCGAAAGTTAAATTTCTTCTTTCACTCCATGTTTGAAATGGTCTGGGTTGGACTCCTGTAATCATTTAAATAATCTGCTTGGACTCAGTGTTTGTCCTTGCAAGTAAACAACTATTAATGAAACAAATGAAACAAATCCTTATTCCTCACTCACAAATCTTCTATACTAGGTTTATTTGGACATTAGAGGTGTATTAGGTAACTTTAATGGGGTACTAGCATGTTCTTTGTTTCTAGATTTACTAGATTGTGTATTGCAAAGATCCTTCTTATGTTAGATTTTACCTTCATCTCATGCCATGTTTAACTTGTTAATTTAATAGTCCTTGTATAGCTTGATTATTATGTACTGCATTATTAATTTCCTTCATGTAATCAAGTATTTCTTGCTTATTGAACAATAATGTTAATATTGAATGTATGTAAAAGGTTGTTTACCTACTTTGGCAACGATACCAGTCTGGATAGGCCTGTACCAAGCTCTCTCGACTGTTGCAAATGAGGTAATAAACTGGTTATATATCCTGTGTTGGCATATTCCACCTTTACAGAAATTATGAGCAAGTTCTTTTTGGATAGATAAAGTCGTATTATATGAACAGCATTGTTGCTGCTGAGTGTAGTTTTTTCCCCCTCAAGGGACTATTGACAGAAGGTTTCTTTTGGATTCCGTCTTTGGGTGGCCCAACTACAATTGCAGCTCGCCAAAGTGGATCTGGCATTTCTTGGCTTATTCCATTTGTGGTAATAACAGTTGTCCTAAAATTTTGAAGTTGACCTTTTCTTTTGTTTTACATATTTCATTTCATCTCTAACCATGTACCGCTCAGACTTTGTACCCAATGGTACCCCAAAAGCAGCAATTTATAAAGATATGAGTTCTTTAATCAATCCATACATTGTGAACGATGCTGTTTCTTCTGAAGATAAACTTGTTGTATTTAGGATATCCATGAAGAACTGATAGTTAATTATCTCTTCTCCCCCTTAAGGAGTTCTATTTTACCGTGATTTCTTGGGGAGTGGATTCAATCTACTCAATATATCATGCAGGATGGTCATCCACCATTAGGTTGGCATGACACTACAGCATACTTGGTTTTGCCTGTGCTTCTTGTGGTTTCTCAGTATGTTTCAATGGAGATCATGAAGCCTCCGCAGGTGCAGAGAAAGATTTCTTAATTGTTTTTTCTCTTATCCAACTCATTATTTTGATCTGTTATTTCAATGATTCATTATTTTTCCTGTGTTCTGTTCTTCTAAAACTTGTCTTATTGCAACAGACAGACGATCCAGCGCAAAAGAATACGCTTCTCATTTTCAAGTTTCTTCCCTTGATGATTGGTTACTTCTCCTTGTCTGTTCCATCAGGACTATCTATTTACTGGTTGGTTTCTGAGCAGTGATGCTACCAAGAAGCATTAACATATGCATGTCATGCACTATTATTCTATTGCAATGTTCCTTTAGGAATTTTATCTCTTTATTGTCTGTGTTCACATGTTTTTATATTTTGTGATATCCCAGTTTATACCCGCTGTGGTTGAGCAAGAAGGTTGGAGATATAGTGTGATAAAAACATGCCTCATTTGTGTGCGTATGCTGTCATTTTCTTCTGATGAATGTTATTAGCTTCTTGGATAACCAAGTTTTTTATTCTGTATTTTGGAATATTTGTGCCACATGCGTCATCCCAATTCTATTGATTTAAATTCCAAGATCTAGCAAGTATTGTCTTTCAGTTATTGAAACTCTGTTATGGTCCCGTGTTTGGGATCGAGTCACAGGGCAAGTATACTGTTTTTTTGGTCGACCTATCTTGAATAGAATTTCAGCTCTTCAAAGGGAGGCTGACACCTTAGAGTTCG
>JANZLD010000235.1:35499018-35509417 GCA_026413575.1 Erythroxylum carthagenense | reverse complement strand
TTAAAATATAAACACATCTATTACAAAATTTGTATACAACCATACTTATTTCATAATTTTTATATTTCTAATTTTCATTAAAAAATTGGGGTCCAACACATTGATTATTTTCATTATGAAAATTAAATGAACATTTCCTGTGGATACGATCACGACTCACCATAGCTACAAATTTTAAGTGTATAGAGTTAGGTAAACTTTGCAATGCACTTGACACACGCTATCATCTAACTAACCAATACCTTTAATAAGTTTATAAATAGGTCTTATTTCTTCATCTTAAAGGATCATCATCCTAAGGTGCACTAGCATAAATTGGTTTAGGATAGTTGTAGACTTCCTAAATCCTCCTTTGTCCTTTGGTTAGCAATCAAGGATAAGCTATCTAGGTTAATCAATAGACTAACCCCCTTTTGTTGCTTTTGTAACCAAGAATCAAAGAATGTAAAGCATATATTCTTCAAATGTTGGCTTTTCAAGGAATCTACACCAACATTCGATGTTTATGCAATTTCTCATGTCCCTTAACCGATTGGCACTCGATCATCTAATGGATCACTTCTCACTGTAATAAGAGAACTTGTTGTACTAAGTTCATAAAATTAATTTTCAATAGCACTATTTACTCAATCAAGTTATATAGGAATCAAAGGATATTTCAGGCTAATAGTAGGGATATGAAGGAATGGCTAGATGAAACTATTAAGTGGATCGATCAAATTATCATTATCATAGGCTTCATTAACAGAGCAAGCTCGACTATAGCAATCATATGGAACTTTTCACCATCTCCTTAAACTACACATTTCAAAGAGGGTTACTTAGCTGCTATACAATTTTATCTTATAAGGAACATGAATGAAAAGGTCCTTTATTAAGTGGAAAAATAACTTGAGGAACTCAACCTTTTGATGTAAGATTTATTTTGAAATCTAGTTTGTTCCTACTAAAGAACATTTTAGACTTTATGTTCCTTTTATAAATTAATAAAACTTTCAATTTCCAAAAAGAAAGTTGCAAGTTGACAGTAAATGTAGCATATCATGGTGTTGGTAGGATATAAGACCTCACGAGGTGTATATTTTCTTTATCCAAAGTGGTGCATTTATGTTTCTTTTTAGCTCTCTTTATAATGAACATAGGGTCTACCATGGGGAGAGTACAATAAGTATCCTAAAACATGATCTTTACATAGGGTCGATTCTAAAATGGTGTTTTCAGCTTCTCTAATAAAATTAAGTACAAGTAAACATGGGGTGAGATACAAGATGTCTTCCCATGATATTGACTTGAAAACCTGCAAAATAAAAATGAGCTAACTCCAAACACTTTTCCAAGAGAAGTTAATAAAGATTCAACAAGATTAGTTCCAAAACATGACATCAAAAATAAACAAAATAAATTATTATTAGTAAAAATAATTAAAAATAATCAAGTTTAAAGCATGAAAAAGAAATAAATATTGGGTTGCCTCCTAACATACATTCATTTATGATCATGAACTGGACCCCTTTTATTTCTCTCATAATGTAAGGAAGTATTAAAAATGACATATGCAGTTCCTTGCTCGATTAGGACCCCTACTATTTATAGCTTTAATTGCTTTGCATTCACCTTGAATGGTCTTCTTGCTCCAAAATTCCACTATTCTATACAAAAAAATCTTAGACACTTAGAAGGGACTAGACTACCTCAACTTTAACTTACTTGGAAGTAATCAAAACAAGAATACACAATCCTACACAATCCCCCTTGTGAAATTCTTTATGAAAGATTTTTTTTATCATATAAGTGCTTAGTCATCTACTTATAAATCTTAGCATTCTCATAGGCATCTAACCATAGCTCATCAAGCCTATGTAGTTAGAGTAATAGTCTTTCACCGATGGCCTTTCAATCAAAGTTGAGGGCCTTGACCAACCAATAAGCTCTATGCTTCAATTCAACTAGAAGGCAATAGGATTTCCCATAAATTTGCTTGAATGGTGACATGCCAATAGGAGTCTTTTAAGTTATATGATATGCCCATAATTCTTCATCTAGCTTTATTTCATAATCTTTCTTTAATCTAGTAACCATCTTCTTAGGGATTCTCTTAACTTTCCAAGTCAAAACTTTATCTTGTCTGCTAATTTGAGGACAACATGCTAAGGAAACCTTATGACTCAACCTATATTTCCTCAAAAGAGCTTCAAATTGGCATTCAGTGAAATTTGAACCATCATCACTTATTATAGTGAATTCCAAAACTTAGGAAAACCACTTTCTTGAAGAGCCTTGCTACTAGCTTAGCATCATTTGTTAGGATATCACTGTTTCCACCCATTTGGATACATAATGCACCAAGAATATACTTCTTTCCATTTGAAGATGGAAAAAATGTATGAAGTCTATTCCCCAAACATAAAATATCTCAACCTTTAAGATGATATTATGATGCATCCCATTTCTTGTCAAGCTATTCTTAATTCTTCAATAATAGTCATAAGTGGTTCACTTACTTGTGGACATCCTTAAAGAGGGTAGGTTAATAATAGCTCGCTTGGAGAATCTTGTCAACTATTTTTGAAGAGCTAGTATGACCACCACTTGATGAAGTATTGTAATGAAAGATTACACTCTGAACACACCTTTTGAAAAAAAATACAATACACCATTTGAATAAAAGGGATTCATTTTAATAATAATTTTTTATACCCAAAAAGAACAACTTCTTTCGTTGGTAGATCAAATTAGGAGGTAAAATTCTACAAATTAGGAGGTAAAATTCTACATACAAGGAAGTTCATAACTTTGAGATGGTGAATAATTGATCATTTGAGAACGATTCTTTTTTATATATCACATCTTCTCCATTCTCATCCAAATTTTGCGTAATTTAGACAAATGGTTAGCCATCAAATTTTTAGTTCCTTTCTTATCATAGATCTCTAAAATGAACTCTTGAAGAAGAACCCATCTAAGCAATGTTGGCTTAGCTTCCTTCTTATTTAAAAGGCACTTAATGGTGGAATCATATGCGTAGACAATAATCTTTGACCCATCAAGTATGACCTGAACGTATTAATAACAAACACCACTACTAACAGCTTCGTCTTGATGGCCACATAATTTACTTTAACTTTGTCTAATGTTTGACTTACACAGTAGATAGCATATACCTTTATATCCTTCCTTTACCCCAAAACTACTCTTATTTTATAATTGCTTGCATCTTACATAACCTCAAAAGGAAGGTACTAATCAAGGAGTTTCATAATTGGAGCTGCCTTCTTTAACCTACAAAAAGCATCAATGCATTCTTAATAAAAATAGAAATTTGCATTCTTAAGAAGTAGGTTAGTTAAAGGTTTATCAACTTTTGAAAAATCATTTATAAAATGATGGTAAAAAATAGCATGATGTAGGAAATAAATTATGCCATTTGTAATAGTAGGCAATAGCATCTCCTCCATTGAAAATTTTCCTATCAAACTCAATTCCTCACTATAATTTCTTCCCTTACTATAAAATGTCACTTCTCCTAATTTAAAACTACATTAACTTCTTCACATCACTATAACAATAAAGCTAAATTAGTTTAACATTTATTACAAGTAATGACATGTACAGAGAAATCATTCATGAACACTTCCATAATATTATTAATGAAATAAAAAATAACATCATATGATGTTGAAAAGTATTAGGGGCATTATATAAGAGATTGAGTGTTTTCTCTCACCATGTGAGTGCTCTCTCTCACCACATTGCTCTCCTTTGCCATTTTCCCTTAGTGAAGCATGGTGTGCATGCAAACCATCTCACCCATTCTTGCCTCTGTGTCTCTTAACTGTCAATCACATATTCAGCTCAAATACCACTTGCCATTGCTCAAAGTTGCCTTTAGCTTAGACTCACTTCTTCTTTTAGTTGATAAGTAATAAGCTTATCCAATGGTCAACAATAGACAAGGTTCTTAATAAGTTCCTACCACTCAACAAGCCTTTTCCTATAGCCTTGACTTGTTATACCATGACTTAGTCAAGCCTCCTCTTCTTATTGCACCTGAACAAATGGAAGCACAATTTTAAAAAAATATGGGTGTTAAACATGTTTTATATCTAATAAAACTCCTAATACCTATAAGTATATGGATCATAACTTGTAGTATCAAAACGAGTTGATCTTTGAAGGAACTAGATAAAACGAATTAAACCTAACTTTGCCTAAGGTAATAAAATATGAAACGAGTCAAATTAATAACATAAATTAAATCAATTAAATAAAATCAAGCAAATAACATAATAAATGAGCTGCCAATTTAATGTAAGGTTGATCAAGGATGAAAGCTTAGGATTTATTCTTTCATTATTTTGTCCCCTCAACTCTTACTAATCCAATTATGTGTTGATCCTAGATTTCCTAGGGAATTGATTACTCTCTCTCTAGAATAACCAATTAAATTGAATATGAAAATCCAAATTTTGCAACCTCTCGATTCATAAAAATTTCCTAACATTTTCAATTAGATTTGAAGCTATCTATTGAATAATCAAGTATGCACACAAGATCTCTTTAAGAATGATAGTTGATTTGATAATAGCGTGACTTATTAAATTGCCAACTCTCATTGCCAATTTAATAATATAACTTTTGACTCACTCTTTCAATTTATTGTCAAAGTATGAAATGCAAAATTATCATGACAACAAAATTTTGTATAGAATTAATAATAATAAAGTTCACAAAATAAATTCAAAATAAACCCCATAAAATAAATTTGAAATAAACCCTAATCGAGAAATTAGAAACTTATGAATGTAATAACTTCTAAGAATTGGACATGCTAAAGTCACAACTTGAATGATTGGTGTTTGCAATTAAATTGATTTCATGAAGTTAGAAGCCATTGTCTCATTATTGCATGTTACATGAATGCATGTGTTTATGTTTAGTTTGTGTTTTGTTTTTACTTAAGGACAAGAAAATTTTTAAGTGTGAGGATGTTGATAGGTGTAGTTTAGACTATGTCTTGATAGATGTTTGAGTGTGTTTATAGATGGTTTTTTGATGATTGTTGCATGTATAGTCTTAGAATTATGTTAATGTGTGTGTTTATTTATATTCTAAGTGTTTATGTGATTTAGAGCATGTTTCCATTCGTAACTATATATTTCTTGAGGTGTTTGATGTGTTTATTAGTTTTGGAACTTAGATAGGTGAAGAACAAGAGATTTGGACATGTGTGGAGTTCATGATCATGACTTGCATGTCATGGTCGTGACAGAAGAGAAATATCCAGAATTATGATCGTGACTCCATATGCATGATATAGAGGCTTCCTAGGTTCAACTTTTTCCATCTATTTTAGGGTTCAAAGACATTTTTAGAACTGAAAAAAAAAAAGGTGAAAATTCTAGTTACACCCCTAAAACCCTCTAGGACTATTTAAGAATGTGAAAACATTCCAAAAATGCAGCCACCATCTTTTAAATCAAACAGGGAGGATCAAGAAGAACATCGAAGATTTCCAGATCAAGCTCCAAATCAAGTTTTTCTTACTTTCCTTTTGTTATTTTCATTAAACTTGATGTGTAAACTAGATTCCAAGATGATATTTACATTTATGAGTTTTTAAATTTCCATATTAGGGTTTGTTCTTAAGTTGTTTTGTGACTTGATTATTATTGAATTCAATACAACATTCTAGTGTGGTGATAATTATGCATGTCAATACTTCAACAATAAATCGAGAGAGTGAGTCGAAAGTAATTAGATTAGGTTGCGCAATGAGAGTTGTTGATTTAGTAAGTCATGCAATTATCAAATTGACAATCATATGCAGAGAAATCTTGTGTGAGAACTTAATTATTCAATAGATCACTTCAGATCTAGTTGAAAATGTTAGGAAGTTTTTATGAATCGAAAGGTTGCAAAATCTGGAATTTTGTAGTAAATTAAGGTTAATCAATTAGGGTTAATTGATTAGGTCTTGAAAGAGAGTAGTCAATCCTTTATAAAATCTAAGATCCTCACAGATTGAATCAATAGTGGTTAAGAGAATAAATCATAAGCCTTTGTTATTGATCATCTTTACATCATTATGGCAGTTCAATTTTTAGTTGGTTATTTTCTTAACTTTTATGTTTGCTTTAATTTTTGTTATTTATTTTCATTCAATTCATATTCCAATACCTTAAACAAAGTTAGGTTCACTTGGTTTTAACTATTTCCTCGTGAGATTGACACCTTAAATACTACAAGTTTATGATCCATACACTTGCAGATATTGGGAATTTTATTAGAAGTAAAAATTGCTCAACAACTTTTTGGCATTGTTGTCAAGGAATTAGTTTAGGACTATTTGAATTACTTTGTTCTAAGTAATTTTTCACCTCTTTTAAATTAAAGACATTATATTTCTTCTTTGAAATAGATGCTTCATCATTATTAAAACTTAGGTGATTGAACTTCAACATCAATGTACTTATATTCACTATACCAACCATGTGAACTTCCTTCTTGTCTTTATCTTTGGAATAATCACCATCTTCATTGCAATCCTGTCCATTACCTCCAACTCCATACATAACACGATCATATTCAAACCCACTATGTACAGTCTTGCACATCTCTTCTCTTTCCTTCTTACAGTAATATATTCTTCGTCATTACTTACAAATAACTTAAATCAACTGAATCATCTCCAGGGTCACTTATTTGTATAACAATAAAATCATCATATTGCTCCACTTAAGCTTAGAGCAACCCTTCATCATTCATACTTATATTTTGTTGTGTATTAGCATCAAGGTGTAAGTTTAACTCCTTTAAGATTCTCATCTACTTATTAGGACATTTGTAAAACATAAATATTAGTATATGTCCTTTATCTTTAGAAAATCTTTTTAGGGCTAGCATGCTAAGTTCATCAACAAGCATAACCATCTTCTTTTTAATCTTGGCCCCAACATATTCATTATCATGTCTTTCCAACACTTCACCATAATGAAATTCAAAATTTACTAACATCTACAAAACAAATAATTATGTCTTTAGTTTTCAACTATATGAAACTATCAAGCAAGACAATATTTAATTATAAGATAAAAAATGAAGCACATGTTGATTTGTGAATCAAATAATAACATCAAACTAAAGGATATGTGATATATATATGTATGGTGTAGATATATTCAGGTCACTACCATACCATACCATACATCTACAAAATATTAGTCAATTTTTACAATGGCGTATTATATAATACATATGAAGATGGCAATAAATGCAAATATGTATAAAAGTTTGGATTGAACAAGATGAGATAAAGGAAAATGTGACTGAGAGGTGCCGATACATCTATATAGCTACCACTACTAATGTTGAAAGATGTTTGGATGGACCGACATATCCTTATTTTACTCATATATATACTTTACAAATAAATCGATGCTGAAGTGGGATTTTCTCGATAGTGCAAGAACTGTGTCATATGCTTGTAAGGAAGGTAACTAATAAGAGTAGTTAATATGGTGGAAGAAGTGAGAAATAAGGATGCCAATTTAGCTCAGTCAGTTTGGCCCGGTCCAGCTAGCCCTGATTTTGGCCTAAGTTGAATAGGTCGTTGGGTTATGAGTCAAAATTGGTCTGCCCGATTGGGCCCAACCAGGCTTGTGGCTCGAACATAACTTGAAAAACGACATCCTTTTGTCTAAAATGATGTTGTTTTGAAGTTATATATATGTGTGGGTCGATCAACCCATGGTCGGGTTGGACCAGGAGCGGCCCGGGCCCGACCCAGCCCACTGACATCCCTAGTGAGGAAAGATGCCTATACATATATACAAAGAGAGGTGGTGTAATAAAGGAGGTGTGCAACTGGGTAAATAACAGAGGCACTAGTTGCATTTTTATCATCTAACAAAACATAGGTAATAATAGTTGGATTTTGCTTGATAGTTCTTGATATTTGATAAAACTTCTAAGCAAACACCAAATGAAACTTATCCAAATCCATCATAATTACACAAACACAGTCAATAATTCATCGCCCATTAAACTAATAATTTCAGTTTGAAAGTAAGTTCTAGAGTAAACTGGCTTTGGTGTTTGGTCTTTTTTCTTAGGAACATAAAATCAAACATCTTTACTGATAAAGCTTCTAAGCAAACATCAAATGAAACTTGTTCAAACTTATCATAACTACACGAACACAACCAATACTCCCTCCATATTTCATCGCCCATTACATATGCAAGTGACCAGATTCAGATTTTAATTTAGCAAAAGAGGCAAAGGAATGATTATTGGTAAGGACAGGATAGGCAGGTGGCCTTTTGATGTGAAATGCTTAAGAGAGAATTCGAGAACAAACTTGACTTTGTAGCTAGTGCAAAAACAACATAATGCATAACTCCACAAAATCAAGTTTTGTAGCTGGAATGAACATAATTTAGTGTAAAACAATTAAAGAGTTAAAGAGAAAGATGGTGGTAGACTATTGTATGAAGAGAAGCAAGTTACTAATGCCTAAAATCATATGGTTAGGGTTTTTTTTATACCATTTGTTTTATATAATATTAATTTATTAAACTTTATAAAATTGTGACATGTGCATCTGTTATATCTACCATCTTCTGTGTCAAAAAACACATCTAACAGGCAAGTCAATTCAACTCCATTAACGGAAAGACTAATGTTGGGTTATTTTTACAAAAAAATTGAAAATTCTAGTATTTAATTATTATTTTTTAAAGTTCAGATTATAATCGAAAATTTATACAAATTTAGGATTTTTGTATTAATCCAAAAAATAATATAGAAGTATACATCGATCAACTAAGTAATACTAACATGATAATTGATCTCAATTTTTAAATTTAACTTAAACTAATAATTTAAATGCTTGGATTAACTAGTAGAAGTCACTAACAATTTAAACGCTTGGATTAACTAGTACAAGTCATGTTTAAGAAGTCATCATGTCAATAATATTTAATTGATCTATGTGTGATGTTCATGTCATAAGTGAAATCTCTTGTGCTTTATCATTTTGAAAGTAAAAGAAGATTTGCAAACATACAAGGAAGTTGTAAACTAATGATTTGAAAAGAGGCATGTTTGTTTCCATTTATTTGTTTAGTTTTCTACTTTTGTTTTTAAATTTAGTACCAAAAAACTTTTTGTTTGAGTTTTTTATTTCTATTTTCTATTTTGATTTCTTCCTGTTTTCAAATTTATAAAAAGCACAAAAAGAGGTTTTTGTTTTTTGTTTCTACTTTTATAATATGATTTAAAATAAATATATTTATTAACTATAAATATTTAATTTAATGTTATATATTCAATTAATTAAAAATAATTATTAATAAAAATATTAATTATTTTGATGATTTCATTTAATAAATTAAATTAAAATATGTGTTAAATATCTTCAAAATTTATAAGTTTCAAGTAAAATGAGATTCAATAATTAAAATATATGTAAATAAATTTGAATTTTTAAATTATTTATTTTAATAAAATAAAACAATTTTGTTGATAATTTATTAATAAATATTACATAAGAAATTAAAACAAATTTAATTAATTAAAATAATTTATTTTTAAGTTTTATCTAATATATAATTATCATCAGTAATAAAAATGTAATTATAATGCTATTAATAACTAAACATATTTTTATTTTAATTTAAAATAAAGACTAAAAATAAACATAAAAACTAAAAATATCCCCATGTGAACAAAATATCCCCTTAAGGCGTGTTGGAAAAGAAAAGTAGTGGTGTACGACGCAGTTGCAAGTAAACTTGTAAAATAATCATTACGGTAAAGGGCCCAACCGGGTTCGAACCGGTGACCTCTTGATCTGCAGTCAAATGCTCTACCACTGAGCTATGGACCCTAACTGTTCGCAAATTAGCCATACATTATCTCTAACGATTAGTAAATTGTCTGGGACATACGTCTCCCCTCCCAACTTCTGCCATAAGCAATGCTCTGATTGGCCCGGTTCCAAAATTCGTCTCATTCAACCATTGTAATAAGTAAATTAAAAGTGGAGGACTGAGAGAGGAGACAGAAGATTTTGTTCCTGTTGCGCTTGCCCCGACTGTTACCTTGAAAACAGGACTCAAGAATCTCAAGTTCTCAACTGTAACAATATGTTTGGTTGTAGTCCTCAGGGGGCAGAGACAGAAAAAGACGGAACAGAAGAGAAGGAACAGAACAGAAACTAGGGACAGTTAGGTGTTTGGTTGTAGTGGACGGGACAGATAAAATTATCCCCGTCCCAAGGACAGAAATGTGTTTGGTTTTGATGGACAGAATCAAAAAATAGTATGAATGACAATATTGCCCTTGCAGTGTAATATGAGTAGATATAAGTAAGTAAGTGGTTATTATATAATTGTAT
>JANZLD010000235.1:35469724-35481225 GCA_026413575.1 Erythroxylum carthagenense | reverse complement strand
GACTTATCGGTGCTGAATGCGTGTAAGTCGACTTACTCATTGTACAAGTCGACTTGTACACGACTTACACTTACAGATTCTAAGCTTGTCTCATAGAAACTGAAATCTTGCATGGGCTAATGGCTTGGTGAATATATCATCGAGTTGGTCATGACTTGAAATAAAGCAAACTTGCAGAAATCCATTGTTGACATGCTCACGCACAAAGTGATAATCAATTTCAAATGCTTCGTGCAAGCTTTGAAAATAAGATTATGAGAGAGATATGTTGCCCCAAGATTGTCACACCATAGTTTGATGGTTTTGATCAAACGGACACTAAGTTCTTGAAGCAGGGAGTTCAACCAAACCAATTCTATAGTAACCATAGCTATGGCATGATATTCTGCTTCAGTGGACGAATGAGCCACTGTGAGCTGCTTTTTAGCAAACCAAGAGATCAAATTAGAACTAAGAAAGATAGCAAATCCTCCTGTGGATCTCCTGTCATCAAGGTTGCTAGCATAGTCAGCATCAGAGAAGGCCTGAAGTGCAGTAGTAGAGGTCTTGGAGAGAACAAGCTTGACAGGAAGTGTGTGTTTGACATACCTTAGAACACGCTTGCAGGCCTACCATTGATTGATGGTAGGATTGGCCATGAATTGGCAAAGACTATTGACAACAAAGGATAGATCAAGACCTATGAAAGTGCTATATTGAAAGCTCCCACTATACATCTATAAAATTCAGGATTAGACATTGGATCACTATCCCCTATACTGTATTTCTGATTGGGATCCAGAGGTGTAGTAATAGGCTTAACATCTGTCATGTTAGTCTTTTCCAGTAGGCCCTGAAGATACTTCGTTTGTGACAACATGAGTTTACCATGTTGACGTTGAACTTCCACGCCTAAGAAATACTATAAGGGTCCCAAATCGCGAACCTCAAACTTGGAAGATAGTTGTTGAACAAGAGATTGGATAGCTATAGGACAAGTGCCTATAATGACTATATCGTTAACATATATTAAAAGATATAGCACATAAGCACTATCTTTGAAAACAAAGAGAGAGGGATCTGTATATGATCCCTGAAAACCAAGAGTACAAATAAATGTACTAAGACATTGAAACCAAGCTCTTGGAGCTTGTTTCAAACCGTAGAGTGATCTTTCCAATTTGCAAACATAATCTGGAAAGTGAGCGTCCATAAACCCCATAGGTTGAGCCATATACATTCGTCGGTGAGTTTACCATGAAGAAATGCATTAGAGATGTCTAACTGATGAAGAGGCCAATTATTACAAACTGCCAAGCTCAATACTGTTTTGATTGTTGTGGGTTTGATGACAGGAGCGAATGTAGCAGTATAATCAATGCCTTATTGCTGTGTGTAACGCTTAGCCACAAAGCGTGCCTTGTATTTTTGAATACTACCATCTAACTTGGTTTTGATACAATACACCCACTAGTTACCAACAATGTTAACAGTGGAAGGATGAGGAACAGGTATGTTTGACAAGAGCATTGATTTCCTGACTCATTGCTTAGCGCCAAGCTTCATGCTTCACAGCTTGGGAAAATCAGGTAGGTTTTGTAGGCTTAGATAGAACAACAACCTGATTGACCCATTTTTCCATGGTAGACTTACGTAAAGACATAGAGTGTTGCCTGTTAGGAGCCTAAAAAATGGTAGGTGTTGGCAGGTCTACTTGCAATGGAGTGTCGGGTGGATCAAAAACATTGTGTGCCTGTGTCTGGACTGTAGAAACAATATTACCTTTATTGGAATCAGAGGCAGGTGGAGATGGCAATGTACAAGTTTGTGATAAGGAGCATTGCAAGGTCAACTAAGGTTGTTGCGAATCGTGCTATTGATCTAGATGCCTGCCCAAGATTGAAGGTGTCTGAACGTGGTAAGGAAATAATGTTTGGTCAAAGTTGACATGGCGAGCAATATATATCCTTTGTCTTTTAGGGTCAAAATAATAATATCCAATGTGATGAGAAGGATACCCCAAGAACACATACTAAGTGCTATGAAAATCAAACTTATGATTATTGTATGCATGAAGCGAAGGATAGGCAGCACAACCAAAAGTTTTAAGAAGCATATATAATTTGGTAAGTGATGAAAAAGTTTTTGATAAGGAGAAAAATTAGACAAGACTTGTGTAGGCATGCGATTGAGCGAATAAGCAGCAGTAACAGAAGCGTATGGCCAAAATATTTTGGGAACACTGGAATGGGCTAATAAGGTTAGGGTGGTGTCCACAAGATGTCGTATTTTTCTTTCTGCTAAGCCATTTTGCTTGTGTGTGAGCCCAAGAGAAACACTAAACAATTCCATGTTGTTGAAGGTATGATTTTAAAGCTACAAATTCACCACGTAAATTAGTTTGAATAGAATACAAGGTAGTATTGAATTGATGTTCAATTATGCGATGAAATATAAGAAAAACATAACAACTTCATTTTTCAATTTTAGAGGATAACACCAAGTGTACTTGGGACAATTGTCAACTAAAACAATAAAATACAGTTCTCCATTAAAGCCAGTAATTGGAGAGGGACCCCAAATATCAACATAAACCAAACTAAACGAATGAGCAGCAATATGACTAGTGTGTTCTAATGGAAACGACTAGTTTTGGCCTATAAAACAGGCGTCGTACTTTCTATCGGGGGACTTTGTTGACTCTGAACAAGGCAAATTAAAACA
The DNA here is from genome assembly GCA_026413575.1 of Erythroxylum carthagenense. Lineage (NCBI taxonomy): Eukaryota > Viridiplantae > Streptophyta > Magnoliopsida > Malpighiales > Erythroxylaceae > Erythroxylum > Erythroxylum carthagenense. The sequence continues at coordinate 35,478,522 of JANZLD010000235.1, read as the reverse complement.
CTTCAACAAATAAAGTAAGGAATCATAATTTAAGTGACCAAGTCTGGAATGCCAGCCTTCAACTCCAATTTTCTGACTGCTGTAAGTTTGGAATAGAATGCATGGGCTGTAATGAGCATTGTCAACAAACTTATACACACCTACCTTAGTGATTCCTCGTGCTAAGACCCTTTGTGTGGTTTCCTCCTTCACAAGGAAATAAGCACCATGAAATTCGAAATAATAGTTGTTATCCTTGGCAAACTTTTGAATGAACAAAAGTTTATAATCCATATGAGGTGCAACTAAAATATCAGATAGGACACAAGTTTTTGATCCAAAATGTGGTAGAGAATGACCAATTTTAGTGATGCCTATACCAGCACCATTACCTACAACAATATGATCTGAGCCTTGATAGTTCTCTGAGATGATAAGGCTTGAAATATCTGGCGTGATATGATGAGTAACACCAATATCAGGGAGCCAGTTAGAGGAGGAAGATTGAGTTTGTGCAACATTAGCCTTTGTTACATCATAGGATTTATAAAAACATTTTTTGCATGTGAGAGCACCATGATTGGTATAATCATAGATCTGACAGTGTGGCTTACCAGTATTATTGTTGAAGCCTTTGCCTTTGCCTTTGTAAATGGAATTGAAACTGCTAGTATTGGTTTTTGGATGATTGGTAGAATTACAATTGTTTCTTTGTGAACTTAATAGGGAAAAATTAGTAGAAGGAGACATGACAGAATGGGAGACAGACTAAGAACTGAAAAGTAGAGTTTTATGAGAAAGTAAATGGCTAGAAAGTTTATTGAAACTAACTAATGTAGTTCGGGTTCGTAGAGTAGCCACCACTGGGTGGTATTTTGGACCCAACAAGTGAAAGATATTAGCACAAAAGTCCTCAGAGGACATTGGCTTACCAGCTGCTTCTAGTTCATCTGAGATTACCTTTGCTTCAAGAAGGAACTGAGACATACCTTTGTCGCCTTTCTTTAATTCTTGAAGTGCCATGCGTAGCTGAATTTGTCTCCCACTAGAAACAATCCAAAAGTTTTTTATAATGCAAGCCAAACATCACGAGCAGTCTTTTTGCCAATGATGTATGGAAAAACTTCCTCAGTTAAGGAGGAAAGTATCCAACCTTTCACCATCTGATCATGTTGAAACCAAGTTTGATACTCTGGATTTGGTTCCTGTTTTCTGGAGGTGGAGTCCGTAACAAGCTACAAGGGTGTTGTTGTACTATCATCAACGTGACTTGTCACATTGTGGCAATGTAATAATGGTTCAATTTGTATTTTCCATATGAGATAATTAGTAGATGATAGTTTGATTGAAAACGAATAAGTAGAAGGAATGGTAGGAAAGGATTTAATTTGAGAAGATTGTCCCTCCATGGGCTCTGATACCATATGAAGAAATATGAGCAAAGAAATATGCAACTATGTGAATTTCCATTACTGATGAAATGTTACATTTATAGAGCTTTATAGATAATCAAATCTAATCTGTTGCTATACAATCATGAGCTATTTTGAATTTGATCTAATCTACTGCTATATAATCGTGATTTGTTTTGGATGTGATCTCTAATAACTTTGACTCCTAGATTGTAGGAGTTGTAGTTGACTGTGACTCTGATTGTACTTTTTGCTTACACTAACAACATTTGAATTATATGTATGATACACCATTTAATAATATCATTAAAAAATTAAAGAAAACACACATTTGGTATCTAAACTTACCCATATTAGTATTAACTAACCTACTTTTAAATAACTAGCCTACTTTTTTTATGTGCCTTCTGTTAGACCTCCTCTACTTGAGCTTTCAACCTTTTAACCTACAAAGTGGACTAAAGACAACAGGGTCCTTCAACTAAAAATTTTTGCGAATGGATTCACCATACCTATGAGTCACTATTATCAATAGACTCAATTGCATTCCCAAGACATAATTTTTTATTAGCTTTTTTAACAAATTGTACATTTAGTCAAAATTTGATGCAATATCACCAGCATAATCAAAGGCATTACATAAAGCCATTTACAATTTACATGTCCTATTAATAGTTCCATTGTCATCTTCCTAAATATTACCGACCTTTATTTTTATATGCATTAAACTATATCCTTCTACCACCACCTATCAATCCCCTTAAGCATGTGATGATACATAATCTCCTTAAATTCAAACAACATGTAGTTGCACTTGGCTAGTAAGAGTGAATCATCTAATGTAACTACGTATAACCCAAAATTTTCTTCTTGCATAATATGAAATAGGAAATTGATGTATGCCTTTTGAAAGTCTTTCTCAATATCAAATTGCATCACCATGGATACATTACACCTTGCACTGAAGTAATCAAACTCCATTTCTTGCTTAATCTTTTTCCCTTATTACTTGCTTGTATTGCTCAACAAATTATTTCAACGTGCTACAGGAATGCCTATAGCCATCAAAATAAACATTCATCTCCTTACTTCTATGTGTCATCAATATTCTAAATAAAAAAAAGTCCCTAAATATATGGTGGATCCCATTTTATATAATCATCAAACAGAGACTTCACTCATGAATTATCTCCCTAGTGAAACTCCCCCACCACTTTATCCCATTTTCTCTCAAATTTCTCAATGTTCTTTGTACCATAAACAATATCCAAGAAAGCATTCTTTGAATTCTTATAAGAGTTATTATCGGATAATTTTTTTAGTATATGCCACAAACATAGTCTACGCCTAATAGTAGGAAATACCATTTTAATGGAGTTACCTATGCTTGTGCATTCATTGATAATTATAATGCCAACTGAAATCCCATTCATATAACTCAACCATATATGTAATAATAAACATAAACTATCAATCATCATGTATCATAATAATTTATAACCAAGATAAATACATTAACCCATATGGTACACCCATAAATAGGGCAAAGGACATTTGATATTTGTTGACAAGGTAAGATGTATGACACATCACCAAATTCATCATATGCTACACAACTCCTCATATCAATCCTAAAAACATTCCTCAATCCTCATCACAATCAATTTTGTAAGAAAACATATATCCTTCTCCTTTATTCTAATAAACACCTTCTAAACAATTTCCATGTCACCTACTTCTTACTTCACTCTCCTTAATTGGCCTATATGATTAGGAAAGTTCTTACATAAATATCTTATGTTCTCATATCCTCTTATAACTACAATAATAGTTCATACATTTCTGTATAACCTAATCCTAAAACTATTTTCTTTTCCAATCTACATATAACATGACTTCTCACAACTTTATATTGACTTATAAATCTCATGTTACATGGATTTAATGCATGGCTATGCACGTCCTTCAACTTGTTCAGGCTCCAAATTCCTTTATTTAGCCAATAACATACTTTTGCATTGCACCTAGTTTGCATTACTTTTAGATTTTTGTTATATTTAGTTCTCATTGTTTTGTGAACGACCTATATGGCCAAAAATGTTCTACTCTTAAAGTCTCCATTCTCATCTTTCTTCCTTCCCTTTATAAAAATGTAAAACCATGGCATCTTGTATACATTTTTTACAAATCAAAAATTATTTCTCAACTTTTAAACTTCATTCCCACTTCAACTAACACCTTTGTATTAATTTCCTCTACCCCACTACATGAGGTCATCGTATCTAAACAACTTATCCTGTTATCCATTTCATTACTCGTCTCTATTTTTAGTTTGTTTTTAGGTGTTTATTAGATAATAATCGTATATAGGCTTAGAATTGTGTTTCTGTGAGTGTTTGTTTATATTCTAAGTGTTTGTGTGGTTTACAACATGAATTCGATCTTAATTTTATGTTGAGGTGCTTGATATGTTTGTGAATGTTAGAAATCAGGTAATTGAAGAATAAGGAAGATGAAAGCTGCATGAAGGGTGTCAGGATCATGCATGAGAAACATGATCATGGTAGGCGTGCGTGGGTCCACGTGGTCTCCATCACGATCGTTCAATCATGAAAAAGAGGAAAACACCAAGAGCACGGTCATTACACACAGAGAATTTTCGTATGCAAATTTTGTCATCTATTTTATAGTTCGAGGCTATGTTTGGAACCGAACAAAGTTGGAAAACCTAAATATGACCCCAAGGCACTATATAAGAATGTGAAATAAAACAAAAAATAGCAGCATCTGAAATTAAAAGTGAATAAAAAAGGGAGATCAATAATAACATCAATGAATTTTAGCTTTCCAAATCAAGGAGAAAAAAGATTTTTTATTCTTTTTACCTTATTTCTTTCATTATCTTTGATGTGTAATTTGAATTATAAAATGTTAAACATGTCTATAGAGTTCTAAATTTCATATTAGGTTTTATTACGGAATTATTTTGTGACTTTGATTATTGTTGATTTCAATATATACTTGGGTGATTGTGATAATTGCTTATGCTTAAACTTGACAACAAAATGCAATAGTGAGTCAAAAATAATCAGTGTTAGATTGTACAAGAAGAGCTAGTAGTTTAAGAGCCTCACATCAAACAATCATTTGAAGAGAGATCTTGTTTGAGAAATTAATTGTCTAATAGACAACTTCAGATCTAATTGAAAAAGTTAGGGGAAGTTTCGTGAATTGAGAGATTGCAAATTTGAAAATTTTGAATTCAATTAGGGTTAATTGATTAGATCTTAAGAGAGAGCAATCAACACCTTAGAAAATCTACGATCAAACACATAAGTTGAATAGTAACAAGTGAAAAGACATTCCCAAACCCTATTCTACCCCTGCTGCTTCAACCCTAACACTTTATATTCATCATTTCTCTTCTTCAAACCATACTTTATCTCTCTAAACCTTAGCAGCCAATCAAAATCTCTCTCACATCTTACTTAGAGTTTTCACCTATTTCTTTTTTCTTTCACCTAAATAAACATTCCTCCTACACATATCTAGTAATTTCTACACAAATATCACATCTTTAGAGTGATTTTTATAAGATTTCATTGAACTTTTCTCTCTTAATGTTTTTTTGGATGTTTTTGGTGTATTTTTGTGTGTTTTTGGTATATTTTGCAGGTATACAATTAGTCATGGCATCAAGAATTAAACAAAGTACCAAACGCTCACAACCGAAGGGAAAAGTTCAAGTGCAGGATAGGGTGTGCGTGATAGGGCCATTAATTTTGGAGTGCCTTTTTCAATTTATTAGGAAGAAGGTATCTGATTCCAAACTCTTCGACCTAGAGTTGTTAGTGCACCTAGATACTTTGATTTTAATATTTTAGAAAGTCTAGGGATGAAAGATAAAACTGAGCCTTTGAGTAAAAAAAATTGATGGGATAAATTTATTAATTTTAATTAAGTTATGTACAAGGAATTAACCTTTGAATTTTATAATACTCTACGATTTAAGCCACAGAATTTGGTGAATTTTGGTTTCGATTGAGGGGACACCCTTATAATTTGAATTATGATATTATGGAAGAAATTGGTGGATTTCCTAGTTAACAATAATTGAAAAACAAAATAATTTTCATGTTAAGAGGTATTGGAAGCAATTAACAGGGTTAGATAACTTTGTTGTTAGAAATGCCCATAATAATGTCATTCTTAGTCTTGAGCTTTTGTTACTATATAAATTCGTATGTCGTACTGTTTTTGATAAATTTAAAAGTAACAAATATTCTATTAAAGACTTATTCATTTTGTGGTACATGAACAATAATGTCAAATGTATTACAACTCCTCATATTTTTCCTACTACAACTACTTCACTTAAAAAGAAAAGTAGTCATCTTGGCATAAGGTGTCTTGTTAGCGCACTTGTTTTTTTATTAGAGTGTAGACGTTGAGGGACTAGCTATTGTTTTTCCTAAGTTTCTTAGACATTGTGACATGTATTCTTCACTTTAGGAAATTTGTGGTATATATTTATAATTATAAATCAATTGAATTTGTTAGAATTACTAGTAACCTTTCACAAGAATGAAATTATAGATTTAAAATAAATGAGGTATTCTAAGAAATTGTGACAAAAAAGAAAACAAATGCGTGTTAAATAACTTCCTATTCCACTGGGCCTTTTGAAACAAATATTGGGTTAAAATATAATTGGTAGCCATTGAGAATGTGACATAGCTGAATAATCGGGGGCATTCACGACAAAATGTTTGTCTTCATATTAAAAGAATAAAATGACATTCCAACTAAGATAAATAAAAAATGTGACTTAGTTGAGTAACTGGGAGATATTCACAACAAATACTTGCCTTCACATCAAAAGACTAAGTTAAAGTTAAAGAAAATTTTAAAACGGTGTTTCAATAAATAAAACCTATTGATCTTTGAAAATAGCAAAAATTTTCATAAAATGATACTTAGTGATAGTAGGCCTTTTGATTGATTGCTAATTATAAATGCATGTTTACAAGTGCCATAAGTATATGAATAGGGTATTAATATTTTGATTGATGTGTATGTTTAATTCAAGAACATAAACATGAAAGGAATAAGTTAGTATGTTGGCCTAATTTGAATGATTGATGTTTGTAGTTAAATTGATTCCATAAGATTCAATGTCATTGTATCATTATTTCATGTTGCATTAATCTATGCTTATATGTTTTCTGTGTTTGTATTTTTGTTTGTGCTTGAAGGCAAGCAAAAGTTGAAGTATGGGGATGTTGATAGGTATAGTAAATACTATGTTTTCCTACGTGTTTTGTTTGTTTTTAGGTGTTTATTAGATGATTATCGTATATATACGCTTAGAATTGTGTTACTGTGAGTGAATTTTTTTATATTCTAAATGTTTTTTTTATTTTAGAGCATTAATTCTATCTTGAGGTGGTTAATGTGTTTATAATTTTTGAAAATTAGGTAATTGAGAAACAAGAAAAATGGAAGTTGTATGAAAGGTGTCACGATCGTGCATGAGGAGCACAATTGTGACAGGTGTGCGGTTGCTTTGCCTCTGTCACGATCATGCCTCAAGGGGCATGATTATGACAGAGAGGATGAAACATGGAGCACGATCATGCCTTAAAGAGCACAATTGTGACAGAGAGGAAAACACCAAGAGCACGATCGTGATTCCTATGTCACAAACATGACAGAGCATTTCTAGGCTCAAAATTTTCATCTATTTTATCGGGGCTATTTTTGGAACCAAACAAAATTGGAAAACGCTATACACAACCCCAAGACCCTAAGGAACTATATAAAAATGTGAAATACAACAAAAAATAGTAACATCCACAATTAAAAGTGAATCAAAAGTGGGAGATCAAGAAGAACATCTAAGAATTGCAGTTTTTTAGATCAAGGAGCAAATAACGTTTTTATTCTTTTTCCCTTATTTCTTTCATTATTGATGTGTAATCTGAATTCTAAGATGTTAAAACATGTCTATGGAGTTCTAAATTTCATAATGGGATTTATTCTAGAATTATTTGGTGACTTTGATTATTGTTTATTTCAATACATACTTAGGTATTTGTGATAATTGTTCATGCTTAAACTTCACAACAAATTAAGAGAGTAAGTCAAAAGTGTTAGATTATACAACAAGAGTTGGTAGTTTAATAGACCCATAATTATCAAATTAAAAATCATTCGATGAGAGATCTTATTTGAGAAATTAATTATCCAATATATAGCTTCATATCTAATTGAATAAGTTAGGGAAAGTTTTGTGAATTGAGATATTGTAAATATGAAAATTTCGAATTCAATTAGGATTAATTGATTAGATATTCAGAAAAAGGAATCAATACCTTAAGAAATCTAGGATAAAAAAATATAAGTTGAATCAACAAGATTAAAGAAACATAATAAGGAAAAAATAGTTCCTAAATACTCATTCTTGATTGAAACCTTAACTTTTATTCGTAGCTCTTGTTATTTGATTAATTGTTTCGTTCATCAATTGTTTTAATTTATGTTATTTACTTTTATTCAAATCAATTTCTAAATAACTTAAACAAAGTTAAGTTCAAATTCTTAACTCTTGCATAATCTTTGTGGGAACAATATCTTCTTATACTGTAAGATAAGATCTATATACTTGCGGTGTATTGAGTGTTTTGTTTATGTAAAACTTCCTCGACAACAAGTGCATATTGTTGTGCATATAACAATATAGTACGTACTAAATAGATGTGTGTCGAAGTGAATCAGTACTTGAACATGGATGATATTATTCTTCTTTTCAAACTCTCCTTCTCTTCTCGTTAGGCCAACTTTCTTTGTAAATAAATATCAAAGAAGTTCAATACCTGTTTAATAAAAAAACTATGTTATATATTTAACATATATTTAAAAACAAAATCATCCAAACCTCTGCTCCCCATTTCTCACAACAAAATTACCACTTCAAAATCTCTTAAATATTTTCATGCAACTCTGAAAAAAACTTATCAATGCATCTTACTCCAAACACAATACTTTAGGTAGGAAATGGTTGTTTGATCCTATAAATGGCAATGAAATGGTTTATATATAGCTCTAAAATTACTTATTTTAAAAATGACAGATATTTTTGCTTTATACGAAAAATGTCGGTCAAAAGTTTTGCTAAAGACTCTTCTATGCTTCCTTGCTAGATATCTCAAAACTAATAGCTAATAAATAAGGATAAGGGAACACACACAAAAAGCTTTCAAACTTGTATTACACGTTGAAAGTGGACATTCAATTCAATCGTCGATAAAAATTTGTGGAGTTAGTGTAAGTATAAAGTAATCACCTACATACTGACATTTTTTTCCGACTAATTGATATGTTTCCCTTTCAAAATTTCTACCCCAC
>JANZLD010000235.1:35397088-35413682 GCA_026413575.1 Erythroxylum carthagenense | reverse complement strand
AAGTTTGTAAGATTTGGAGATCGTAGTAGAAAGTTATGATCATTTGAAGTTGGTGTTATTGCATAGGGTGAACCTTCAGGACAGCAGCTTTGTTTCTAAATTTTGACCCTTATAGATACAAAAATAGTTTATGAGGTCTTCTTGGAAGTTGCAGGTCTAGAAGTCTTCTTTAAAACGGCTTAAGAACAACCTCAATCCAAAATCTGTAGTGAAAGTTATGCCCATTTTATTGCTTCATCTTAGTTTGGTACCCAAGACGCTTCGTCTTAGTTTTGCGTCTCATAATGACATCAGCATCGTCTTAGTATGATGTCATCGTCTCAGTTACTGTTCATTCGTCTTAGTTTGGTACCTAAGATGCTTCGTCTTAGTTTTGCGTCTCATAATGATGTCAGCATTGTCTTAGTATGACTTCATCGCCTCAGTTACTATTCATTCGTCTTAGTTTGGTATCTAAGATGCTTTGTCCTAGTTTTGTGTCTTATAATGACGTCAGCATCGTCTTAGTATGATGTCATCGTTTTAGTTACTGTTCATTCGTCTTAGTTTGGTATCTAAGACGCTTCATCTTAGTTTTGCATCTCATAATGACGTCAGCATCGTCTTAGTATGATGTCATCATCTCAGTTACTGTTCATTCGTCTTAGTTTGGTACCTAAGACGCTTTGTCTTAGTTTTACATCTCATAATGACGTCAACATCGTCTTAGTATGATGTCATCATCTCAGTTACTGTTCATTTGTCTTAGTTTGGTACCTAAGGTGCTTCGTCTTAGTTTTTCGTCTCATGATGACGTCAGCATCGTCTTAGTATGACGTCATCGTCTCAGTTACTGTTCATTCGTCTTAATTTGGCCAAAATATCTTCTGGTCCAAATTTGATCCTCTAGATGATATAATTGGTCTTTAAGGTCTTCAAGAGAGTTGTAGATCTTGAAGTACTCTTTATATTCATCTAAAGAACGCCTGAATTTGAGTTCTATATAGAAAGTTATACCCATTTTTCTGAATCATCTCATATGATGTCAACAATCGTCTTATGACGTCAGCATCGTCTTAGTTTGGCCAGAACATCTTCTGGTGCACATTTGATCCTCTAGAGGTCAAAAGTGGTCTTTAAGGTCTTGATGAAGGTTATATATCTCGAGGTCTTCTTTTAAATGGTTCAGAAACGAAATCAATCCAGCGTCTGTAGCAAAAGTTATGGCATTCACGCCAAGACATGCACAATACTAGTAAAGGCATAAAAGTGTTAGACCCTTTTGGCCATAACTTCCTCATCCGACCCCCAAATGAAATGAGTCTTAAAGCAATGGATTTCTAACACCTTTGCCTATCTCTCCATAAAAATTTGTATCTTTTGGAGCTAACATGATTATTTTTGTTAGAGAGAAAGTGAGGAGTCAGTTGGGAGAGCATAATTGTGGTATGTGCATGATTTAGTTTTCTAAGTATATCTCGAGCTGTAAAGCTTCGATTGAGGTGATTTCTGGCTTCAAAATGAACTAGAGTTACATAGCTGCAAATTTTCTTTAATGAAGTCAAATTGCAAATTTGGTGTTTGACTAGTGTGGGCCTCCACTCTTATAGGATGATGATTATTTAGGGTTATTGGAAATCACCACAAGGGACTGTTCAAGCCCAAGGTTTATGACTCCGGATGTTAGACTCCAAAAACAGGGTCCAACAGTTTACCCATTTCATTTGGTTCCAAAACTCCCCCAACTTTAAAACAGATGAAAAATCTTGTGTCTGGCAAGTGTTTGTCATAATAGTGACTACTGGAGAAAAACCTTTTGGTAGATTGCGACATAGCATGCATGATTGTGACCCTGCCATATAACCCATGCACGTTCTAACTTTCTTTATTCTTTACTTATTTGGTTTCCATCATTGATAAACACATCAAACACCTTAAGAAGCATAAGATCAAGATCCAAAATCATGCTTTAAGCCACATAAAACTTAAAACATGAACAAACAACCACAATAACATAATTCTAAGCCTATACATGTAATAATCATCTAATAAACACCTATAAACACATTAAAACACTTATAAAAACATAGTATAAACTACACCTATCAGAGCCATCTAGCTAATTTATATGATCCAGGTGAAACAATCATATGAATCTTGTCCTTACTAATAGGGAGGTTGTGCAGTTTGTTAAATAAATGGAGTGAATTCATTAGTGTATTGATGGAACCAATGCCAACTTTGCATACTAATAAAAACTCATTAACAAAGGTTATACATTAAATACCCTCAATTTCTTACAGTTAATATAAAACTTAAACTCATTATTGAACCTGATATGATGGTCTATTAGTTTGGTAAGTATCTCCATACACAAATTAAAGAGGTAAGAGGATAAAGGGTCCTTTTGCCTTAGCCATTTCTTACCCATAATGATATGATTGGCCTCTCTATTAACCAATATGATGAAATAATAGGTGGTAATGCATATGGATTATGAAGCTCCAAAAAAGTTTGTCTTAAGTGCACAAGTCCTAATCATCTTATTCCTTAGCTCTTATGCAAAATGGAATGTTGTAACCTATGCTACTCCTTTTAATGAAAGTCCTTGAGAGTGATTGATGATTGAACTGAGGACTTCCTTCATTCTATAGGCTAGATAATATTAAATAAGCCTAAAATCCTTTAAATTTGTGGGATTAGGGAACTTAGGCAGTAAGCATATTTTTGTTTTATTGACCACTTTCAACATATTACCACTATGGAAAAACCTTTGGAATTCTTTGTTCATTCTCTTAATAAACTCATAAAATTCCCTAAAGAAGTGTGTAATAAAGCCATCAAGTCTTGGAGCCTTTTTAGGGTTTAAGCTACTTATAATCTTCTCAATTTCTTGCAAAGCGAATGGTTTAATGACTAATGAGAGCATATGTTTGTTCTTTAGAGATTGCTTTAGGTATGAAGGAGCTAAGTATCTACGCAAACAAACAATAGTAAGCATAAGTTCCCAAAGTGTTTTAGGATAGTTATAAACCTTTTGCTTTAATTTCTATTGCTTCTACATCTTCTCCCTATTCTCCTTTGCTAACTTGTTCGTATTCCTTCTTGACATTATAGCTTTATGAAGTAATGAAGTATTTTTGTCTTCCTTTTGTAACTATTAAACTCTAAATAAAGCCTTACGAGAGAGTTATGTCATTCTAGAGCCCTAGTATAATTTGATATGTTTACTCTTTCTTGATTAATTTTAGATATCCAAGTATGCTTTCTTTGATTTAGTTATGGTATGCCTAACTTGTTGCCATCTCTACTAATATCCATTAATTTTGTGATTTTGTGATTTTTTTATTTTTTTGAAGTAATGATCAAATAATGTCTTCTTCATAAAATAAATCATATTTAAGCATTCAATTTCATAAAAAATCAAATAAATGCATCAAATTAAGGTTTTTGGAACTTTAGGATAGCTTAAGGTTCTAAAATTAGTAATTTCCTAAATTCTAGAAAATTAGGCATATTTCTAACAAAATTGGTTATTTAGTTATGCATTTAAAAGTATATTTAAGATTTTCCAATTCCTAATTAAATTCAATTTAATTGCAAATTTTTACTTTTAACATATTGGTAAATTTTGAAATTTGTTAAAATTCATTAATTTTGGAAAATTTGGACATGTTGACTTTCTCTTTTATTGAGTTAGAGGTTTAATCACTTATGGATGATTAAAGTTACTTATTTTTGCTTAATTATTCATTAGTTTAATTAATTTTATTTTTCTAGTCAAAATTGCAAAAGTAATAGATTTTTAATAAAATTTTGAATTTCTCAATATGAATTAAAAATTCCACCATTATTTTAGAATACTATGAGATCGATTATAACTTAAAGGAGTTCGATGTGTTTTGGTATTTATATTAGAAGTATTGCATGTTAAGTTTTTACTATCTTAACTACTTTTCTCATTCCTCACTCACTTTTAGAGCCTTTAGGATTCTTGTTTGTTTGGTTGTCATGGCAAGAAGTATGGGTAACTTTTTCCTAAATAAGAGAGCTTCAAAGAGGCTCAAGTCTAAAATTTAAAGACTCAATAAGCTAGTTAAGAGTTCTGGGCTCATAAGGTAAGGCCATTTCTTCCTTCTTCCTCACCTTTATCTTCTCCCATTCCTTATTCTATTAGATGAAATGTCAATTTTGGTATTGAGTTACCAAGTTTAGTAGTTAATATTCTAGATTCCTCTATACAAATAGGGTTATCCATCTTAATGTCACATTATGACTTAATCTAGTTCTTTCTTGATTAAAGTTAGGAGCCTTTGCAAAACTTGTAGGGCTAGCCCTATAAATGCCTGTTTATTCTATTATAATTTTAGATATGCAATAAGAGACACCTTTAAGATATTCATTTCTCTTGTCTATGGCATTAAGATTCTTTTTACTTTATAGATTCTCGATGATATCCTTAACATTCCTACTCTACACATTTTTTGCTAACTATGATTACTTTCCCATGCATTTATCTAAGAAAAGATATAATTCCTTTCGGAATTTTAAATTATGTGATTGTTTTTGACATTGTGCATAATTTTGTTTACTTATATATGAGTAATTTTAAATATATTATTCTCTTTTTGAGATTGTTACATCTCTCTTAATCATTTATATGCTTTGGCTTATTAACAGATTATCACCTGGTTACATTTATATTTGAATCAAAATATTAATCTTACCAATTTGTAAGAATAAAGTCAATTATACATCAATTAAGGGAGAGTTACGTAGTTATATTGCTTTGATATAAGAGGAATCAGTCTTAAGTGATCAATTTAAATGTTTTCCCTTAATTTCACTTTGTTTTACAATTATAAAATGAGGAGATTATTAAAATAAGGAAAGTTCCAATTTTATATTTTGATAATAATACAATATAAGTATTATTAATGTTTTGTTTTGGTGATTATATGAAAGCAACATAAACGTATTTAAACATATGGGACAAATATTCAAAGATACATAATATGGAGCAAAATGAATCATCACGTGGCTATTAAATCTAAAAAGAAGGAATATGCAAATTGAAGTTTCATGTGACTATTGAACCTAAAAGGAAGAAATTAAATTGATTCATGAGCTCTATGACTTTTTAAATGAAAAATCGAATCATGGGGATTAAAATCAAGAACATGCTTTTTGATATGTAAAAATGAATGCAAGCTTTCTTGTATGATATAATTGATCATTTTAATACTGTAGGGCTTTATGTGCATAATCATTAAATTTTGAATTTTAATGCATAGGACTTTTCATTTATTATGAGGAATCAATGTTTTAATTTTAAGAACATCATCTTATGTTTGGAAAAAAATTTGAAAAAAATTGAAGCAACAAAGAAAGTAATATAAGACAAAAGTTGAAAAGTTTTTACAAGACTACGTAATTAATCACTGAACTTCTATAACATCATTGTGATTTAAAATAACTAATGGCTACATTCAGGTATCAAGAGGCTAGGTAATTCTCCAAATTAACATTGAGAACTAAAGGAGTGGTTGTCCTTGTAAGTAAAAATGTGTTATCTGATTTTACTACACAAGACCTGTAAAGAAGTTTCTTTGTTATTGAGAGAATCACAAAATATCCTATTATTTCTTTCATCCTATATGCCAACAACTGGGTAGCTAAAAACATATCTAAACACTCATAAATCCTCTTCACATCTCATCTTAACATTACTACAGCATTCAATAATGTCTAAACAAAATATAGTGGATTGGCATGGTGACATAATTGAGTGATTGATGTCCATATGTATTGATCATATTGACATTAAAAGAAAATGCTATACACATACTAGTGGATAACTTGCATAGAATGTACATTTTGGCAAAGCAGAGAAGTGTTCTAATATATCCACTATAGGAAGTCTCCTTTCTGATGGCAAGCCATAAAGTGATTGAGGTATGAGGAGAGTTATGCTCGTACCATATGACTTTGTGCCAAGGATAGTGTGATTGGTATTCCTAAAAGGGACCAATGTTATGCATTAGAGAAAGTGCCAGAAGGAGTGCGCATCCACTAAATTGAGTCTTCTTTAAAATTATTAAGGGCAACATTTAAAAGGAAACCAAATAATGCAGATGATGGTGATAAGACATGAAGATTCATAATAGGAATGGCTTCAACAACTGTAATAATAAGGGATAAAATTCCTTACAGGGGTGTTGCTTTAGTTATAAATCCTAGAGGACCAAAGGGGGGTCCAAAGATCGTACCAAAGAAGGTGATTTTGCCATCATTTACAATATATTTACAAGAGTTTATGATAATAATCCTTATCTTAAGTAAGGAATTCATATGTGATGAGGCATTGACTGGGATTTTGACATTCCATAAGTTCTAGCTCTTTTTATAGTATAAGTGCACCATTTAACCCATAAATATTATTTATCTAATAGTAATCTCCAAAGACTCTTTTTAATAAGGACCTAATTGAGCACTATAATTAGAGGAACATCAAATCCACCATGTTCCTTGGGCTTGCACACCTCAAACTAGTTGACTTTGCAGTTACCTCTACCATTTGCATTCTAGCTAGAGAAAGTTTCTGAAAAGTTTCTTTATATCTTTAGTCACTGATTTAGGAAACATAATGTGTGATGCCCAAGAATTGGTAAGTATGGAGAGCAAATAGTTTATCAATTAACATCTACCTACTAGGGAGAGAGTTCTAGAGCTTCATTTCTCTGTTATGTTATTAATTTTGTCTATAAGGGGCTTAAAATCATAGAAAACAAGCTTGAAAGAGGAGATAGGAACACTAAGATATTTGATAGGGAGATGAAATTCCTTAAAGATTGTAATGGAAGAGATTTTTACAAATAATAAGTAGCATTTGCAGAGATGAAGAAACCAGACTTTTCATTGTTAATAACTAAACCAGATATCTTTTTAACATTTTGCAAGCTTATGACATTGTTAACACTGATTTGATATCTAATTTAGAAAAGAAAAAAATATCCTCAGCAAAGTTAAAGCTAACATTATTGAGTTTCTTACATTTGGAATGAAATTTGAATCTTGAATTCTAATGATGGTTCTTTTGAGGAGTCTTATAAGAACTTCAGAAACCAAAGAGAATAGATAGGGGAAAATTGGATCCTTTTGTCTAACACCTCTAACTGTAAGAATAGATTTGGTAGGTTATCCATTAACAAGAATTCCGTGGGAGATTGAAGTGATACACTGAAACACCCATTTAATGAAGATATTTAGAAAGCCAAGTGCCTTTAGGGTGTTCAGGATGAAACTATAATCAAATGAGTCATAAGCTTTCTTAAAATCTGTTTTGAAAGCATAACTTTTGCAATTGTTTCCCTTGTTGTACTGCTTGAATAACTCTTATGTTAAAGTTATGTTATCTCATATTTGAAAACTTTTGTAATTAAGATAAATAAAGTTTTTAAAATCAAAATGGACATTCCAATTTTGTGAAAACTCAATGGTTTGAAAAGTTGGTCAATTTGGCATGTTTCTAAACATTAAGTACTATATAATTTCAACTAACTAAAGGATTAACATCAAATTGGGACTTTAACTAGTTAATGCCTAACCAAATAAGCGTATTAGTCTAAAAATTTATGTTGACTAGTCGAACAAACAAGAATTATGGTTAAGTAAACAATGATATTTAATTTTTAAGATCAAAATATAAAGATCTAATTTTTTCCATCCCTTCAATTAGATACTTATGAATTAGAAATATGATTATAAATAAGATCTACAGTTACATGTATAATCATAATTAGAAAATTCAAAGTAAAGTAATAAGACAAATTTATATAAATATACATAATCAATTACATTACTTAAATAATAATTATTATAAACTTAAAATTAATAAAAACAAACAATGATTTAGTAATTTTATGCATGTACTTTTACTCTGTGATAGATCTATGTGCATTATCTTTAGAAAAGTAGTGACTAGTGATAGACAAAGCCAGCGAGATTTTGAGCCTTTATAGACTGACACATCCATATCAGTCTCATTGTCTTTTGTTTACATGTGACCTTCATAACATGTATGTCTTAACTTTGCTTTGATTTTCTATTCAAGACCACATTTTTATCACATGTATTAACATAAAAATGATTATGCATTCTTTGTTTTTCCAAGCTACATTAGCCAAATAGCCTACCCATTTTATGATTTTTCCTTTTGATAAGCCTCCCTGAGCTTTAGTTACCTATTCTTTATGTACTAACCACATTGCATGCTTTTAAAATTGACCAAATATCCAACCTAAGCCATAAAGTCAATGGAGCATTAGTGATTGCTGATGATTGTGGATGTACAAAAGTCTAAGTGTGGGGGTATGCATATGCGTGGGTTGGTTAAAATTTTTGGGATGTTATTTTATGTTTTCATTGAAATTCCCATATTAATGTAGTTTCTTTCATTGTTTATAAAAAATAAAAAAAGAAAAAAGAAAAAATGTTTAAATAAAATTATCAAAGAGGAAATGCATATATGTTGCAGAGTTGTTATTAGTGTTTCCTTTTAAAGTTTTAATGAAAGGGTTACTTGAGTATGTTGGATATGAGGTAGATGTTGCTTTTAATGATCACTCCCTATGGTTACAAAATCTTGTTTATGATTAATTTTTGTGAGTGATATATGTTTCATGTGGTTTGTGGTGAGAGAGCCTGAGTTTAAGTAGTGAAATATCATTTTTGCATTCATCATATTTGATGTACACAATTGTGAGTGAATGTTAGTTTTTTCACTTGATTTTACATTGAGTGTTTTTCCTTATTTCACTAGTTTTGATGGTTTTCATATTACTTTACCCAAATGCAACTCACCTTACCTTTGCCCATATTACAACCTAAAAAGTCCTTTAATTCATGATTATGCATGTGACTCTTAGTGGTGGAGAAATGAAATGATTAGCAAAGTTGTGGAGTGTCATGATCATGAATGGTATTGAGTGTACCTGTGAATTATTGAGTGTACCCGTGAATATATCTTACTTAAATGCATTTTGTCCAAGTTTACCATTAGATTGCTTAGTTTCTAAAGGTGTTGAATGTTGATTGATCATGAGTAAATGCTTTGGATGTTAAAATTCTTGCTATGGTTTTTGAAAGTTATTCATGTTTGCTTATGATTGTGTATTCTTAGGAAATATGAGAAATGAGTAAATATTTTGGGTCTGTGATCATAATTTTGATGTTTTGCCCAAGGATAGTTAAAAGCTAAGTCTAGAGGAAATTAATAGGTGCTTAATTGGTTGTATATTTAATCCATAACACTTAGTGATTAATGATATAAAAATGCTTAAGATACTCACTTTAGTTCATATATGATTTTAGGCACAATTCAGAAGTGACATTAACATCGAAGAACCCAAATAAGCGTATTTCTCATTGAGTTTGTTGTTCTTTCTCTCTTATGGATTGATTGTGTTATCCTACGTTAATTGTTTGGTTTCATGTATGGATAATCATATTCTCATTATCATTCAATTGTTTGTGTATGGACCAATTAGTAGAATTTCAATATAATATGTAATTCTTATATTTAAGATTTATTTGTAGTGACTAGTGGTAAGAAATCATTAGGGATAACTTAACCTAGGTTAAATGACCCAAGCATAAGTGGTTGTTGCTTAGATTGGTCTATTTACCTAATTCGTAGAACAATTGTCCAATTAAATTTAAAGTACATATCCTAGGTTATTTGATGGCTAGGTTTAATTAACAAGCATCTTTTAATTACCTACAACCTAAGGGAAAATCAGGATTAATAAAGCTTGTTGTTAATCTACGACCAATAATTTAAGGAGAAGTAAAAGAAAAATAATTCAATGAAATATGTTTAATAAGGTATAGGTCGAGATTAAACCAAATAACTAGATTCCTAACGAGTTCATCATTTTCATCATTTTACATGTTTTCTTTTATTTGCATTTATTAGTCTAGTGTTGTTTTATTTTCTTATTTGAAAACCAGAAAAACCTATAACCTATACATTAACTATTTTCATAAAAGCTAATTAAAAACTCTCTGTGGGATCGACCTAGACTCACCACTGCTACAATAATAGATTTAGTTTATTTTTCATAGCGTTACAACATGCTAATGTCAAGATATAAGTGTTAGGCTACGTAAGGTTGATCCATTTGACTTATGCGGATCATAGTCATCCTTAGTACTGATTTATCTTTAAAAATTCCATTGAGACAACCTGTACAGAAAATCAGTCTATAATGCTTGATACTTTAGTGTCCTTATGTACTCTCGACGTACAGAACCATAATGATGGAGAACTCAATATAACTCATCTGATGCATCTCCCTCATTATCTAGAATTGGATTATGTTTAGAGATCCCCATTATAGCATCCCTTTTCTATGGAGAACGTGGAGATGACCTCCAATTTGAGCTCTTAATATGAAGGTTCCATAATTTCAAAGAATTAGAACTATGTGTCAATATCCACAAGCTTTTTGACTTATTGTGTTAAGCCAACCTGCTTTAATACATCCCAGTCGATATATTGGTTTTCATTGAACTTCTTATCCATCAACCATTAATTTTATTCCTTATGAGCCCCAACATTGAATAGTAACATCTGTGGCCTCTTTAAGGGCTAGACTATACTATAGGATTCATCTCATTGCTTGTTTCTTATAGTCTCCTTGTCATGCCATGATCTTGTCATTTTACATAAAAGTTTGAACATGTATAAGAAAATGGACATATAATTTACGAAAGTATGTTTTTTGCCACACTTAAATTTGATGATGCTTACTAACTTATTAATTGCGAAAACAACCAAATACAAAATATTAGATAACTAGAAATAATTAATAAAGTAATGCACATAAATGAATAAACAACTAATCAAATTTAATTAGAAAATCAATTAACAAACTAATTAATCTCAAAATTAAAATTAGAAATTGTGTAATTAACAAATTAAACTAACTTAATTGTCAAATTACAATTCTAACCCTTAAATTAAAATGAAAAACCCTAAAGTCACGATTACACAAAATTGACACAATTAAACACTAAAGAATGCAATTAAACATAAACCTGGTCTTAATTAATGTCAAAATTAATTAATTATCCTAATTAAACACAATAATTATTGCAATTAAACATGTAGTGAGCAAGAATTGCAAAGTTCTGCATTTAAAGTCAAATTTAAACCCAATTCACATGCAAATAATCAATTTAAATGATAAAATCAATTCGGTAAAGGTTAAATCTAACTTTTAAGTAATAATTAGATAATAAATCATACGAAATTGCATAAACCTTCAAACTCTCCATTTGAGAAATTTCATGCATAATTAATCTAAATAACGCAAAACACCTAACTAAACACGTATAAATAATTGAAATTAATGAGAGTACTTACTTAGGTGTTGATAGATTACAAGAAAATGCAAAAATTGGGGTTAGAGAAAGCAAAGGTGATGAAGATGACAAGAAAGGGAAATGAAAGAACAAAAAATATGAGAAGTTAGGGCTTCTTAAGGTGTCTCATAAAAGTGAACAGTTTGATTTGCATTAAACAGTGCACACCATTGAATTATAGCTTTTCACTAGTTTGCATGTTTTGATATATAGGCATGCATCAAAACATGCAAAAATACACCACTCTGGCCAGAGTTTGCACATATAATTCTTTGAAACTACACGAGTTTGCATGTATAACTCTTTAAAATTGTGTGCAACTTTAAAATATTAAGCTCAAGCATAAAAATCTTTGCACGTTGACGTTATTAACTCAAAAACACACATACCTTAACATACTTATTACATTTAATTTTATCTAAGATGGTTAATCTTTCTATCCTAAAACACGCTAAACAAAAATTATCTAATTAAGACCTATACTGGCATGAAAGCAAACACAAAATAATATGGAAACTGAAATAAGACTAAAACTAACTCATTAGTTGCCTCCCATGTAGTGCTTCTTTAACATCATTAGCTTGACATACCTTGCACTTTTATACATATCCTGAGTATATGATTAGTGGCTTGCTTCCATCTGTTTCTCCACATAAGTATTTTGTAGCCTATAAATAAGCCACATGCTTTACGATAATAATAAGGATACAATTTATCAAATTAATTAATCCAATTGCATGTATTAGTTCCCTTTTTAATGACAAATTGTTAATAAAAGAGGGAATAACAAAATTCCCTAAATCAGCAGTTAACTTGAGCAATTTGTCAATGAGGAAGTGAGAACCCTCTGTTCTTAAGGCCATTACCAATGCCTTATCACTCTCGAATTTGTGTCGATTAACTTTCATTTTGGTCCTTCCATTGTTAGTTGTGGCTATGACAATGAATTTTAAATCCTACAATAAACTATAAACTTAATATCAAGTATAGAAGTTTAAAAGATAATTAAATAAATAAGCCAAAACTAAAACAAGATACAATAAAATACAAAAAATAATGACTATAGTAATAACATTCAAGAGTTCTTAATATCAAATTCTCCCATAACGGTGCCAAAAACTTGATTACACTTTTTCTTAATGTCAATTATGAAATAAACATAAGTACATGACGTAGCCATAGCTAGTAGCAGCAAGTATAGGTTGATCCCACAAAGACGATGAATACTAGTAGTTACCTTTATCATATTATCTAGTCTACGAGTTTCATTTGAGATTTTAATTAAAGAAAGAAACTTAAGTAAATAAAATAAAACAGGTAGCAAGATTGAATAGAGAATTAAGAAATTACTTAGAAAACTATTGATATCTAAACTTAGTGTTTAAGTTTTGAGTCCCCTTAAATACCCTTAATTGATTGATCTTTTATTAAGCAATTTTCTTAGTGATTTATTAGATCGTGGAGATTCTTATGGTGTACTAATATCTCACTCTTAAGTCCAATAACAACTAATCCTAAGGTTAACAATTGAATTACTTAGGTTAAAGTTTACATAATTGCTTTACCTATTTGTGAATCACACTATTAATTTTGATCCTAATCCAAAGGATATATGTCATCCTATCTCTAGGGTTACAATTAACTCCTTCCAATTATGGTGGATCTATTCACATACATGATTTCTCAATCTTAATATTATGAAATCAAATTATACACTAATATTTTAGATCTATTAGAACATATATTAAACACATAATTGAAAAATAATATATTAATATGAACAATTGCATTAATAAATCTCCCTATTTGTCTTCTATCAAATATTCTTGCAAGTTAGAGGTTTGATCTTGTATTTCGATTAATCTTTTGATGATTTGTTTGTATTTTCAACTTCTCTTACTCAAAATCACCCCTTCTGAACAATCTCAACTATTGTATTGGCCTTCTAATGTCTATTCCCCCATTTTGCCATAGAACATATCCTTTTATATAAATTTTAGGGTTATGGGTTATGCATAGTATGATAAATGGCCGTGTACCTATTTATAACCCAAAATTCCATGAATTCATGATTTTACATAGCCTAAGAGAAGTACAAAAGTTGACGTATGGTCGTTTATCGCTTTTTTTTTTAATTTCAAATCTTCATTTTTGTCATGTTTTCATTCATATTCTTCTCCTTTATGTCCATGAAGGCAATTACAACCTATAAACATACTTGGAGCAAATTAAGTACCAAATATACTATAAAAGTATAAAATGTCAAGCAAATATACATCAAATATAAGGTATAAATATGATTAAATATTCATCTATCACATGACATGGGAGCATCTAGTAAGTGCCTTCCTAGAAAAGTATTTCCCTCTAACAAAGACGACGAGGTTGATAAAGGACATTACTAATTTCTAACAAAATGATGGGGAGGTTGCAAACACTGAAGCAAATCTAAGGGAGGAACTCAAAGGAATCAAACTTAGAAGTAGGAAAAAGCTCAAGCAACTAGTAGATAATTAGGCTTAAATCCACTCTGTAGAGGACCAAGAAAAAGGAAAAAAGATCAAGAAAAGAGTGAATACCCTCTGTATGTTGCCACTCTGCCATATGCATTGAAGATTCCATTCCCCCAAAGATCAAACCAGATGCTCAATTTACAAAGTTCAGGGAGAAGCTAAAGACTTTGCAAATTAACTTATCATTTGTGTAGGCATTGGAACATATTCCCATATACGTTAAGTTCCTTAAAGACATATTGTCAAAGAAGCAGACTTGGGAAGAGAATCAAAAGGTAGCACTTACTGAAAATTGTAGCTCTATTATCACTAATCACATGCCTTCTAAGTTGAAGGATCCAAGGAGCATAACAATACCTTATGTAGATGGTGACATGGAGTTTACGAAGTGTTTGTGCAAATTAGGCATAAATATAAATCTTATGCCTTTGTCAATCTTTAGAAAATTTGGGCTAGGTGATGTGAAGCTAACTTCCATGATTATTTAGTTATTGGATCAATCCATCCAGAAACTGTTTGACATGGTGGAAGATGTGATCGTAAAGATGGACAAGTTCATTATTCCTATGGCTTTGTGGTACTACATTTCAAAAAGGATAGGAATTGTCCGTTAATTATTGGATGGCCTTTCATGAACACCAGAAAAGAGCTTTTTCTTCTTTGGATTGGTAATGAGCATGTGAAGTTCAATATAAACAAGGTCTTAATACATTCGAAAGAAAGCAACTCTTGCATAAAAATAGGCATAATGGATGGATGTATTAAAGAGAAAGAGGAGAGCTACTTTGAAGAAGTAAGTTATGAGGAACAGGTGACAAAGGACATAAAGCTTGAGGAATATACAAAAGTCTTTTTTTAAGAAGCTGAAGCAGAAGAGTGGATAATGGTGATTATAAAGAAGATAAGCAATTCACCTTCCTACAACACAAATAGTCTGATTCTATTAAAGATTCAAGATATTTCATCAATCCCAATTTTGTTGACAATTTGTTATAGAAAAGGACATTATTAAAATTACTTAGATTTTTTAATTTGATTAATTATGTCCTTTTTATTATCTCGTAACATATAGTTTATTTACAGGGTACTAACTGAAGTTGGATAACACAAGTAGAAGCAAGCTGCTCATAATTGGATCCCGGTTGAGTTTCAGATAATGAAATGTCAAGTTAAACACCTTCACTTAGCATTTTATGTAACAAAGTTTTTTTTTGGAATTCTAGTATTTAGGTTTAAATTTTTATGTTTTTAGAGTGGTTTGGATTGCTAACTTTCTTGTTTTTAAAGTTATTACAAGTTAGGGAATCAAGCTTGGAGTTTACATGAAAAAAAACAAAGAGATAGGACAATGGTGACATTTTTCTGCATGTCATGATTATGCCTCAAAGATCACAATCATGCTTAGGTTATGAAGGCTCTGTCATGATTATGACCAAAGCACGAGTTACGATCATAACCCTAATTTATGATCATGCCTCACAAGAAAGCCAGCCTATACATGAATTTTCACTTCCAAATCCCATCCTACACCTCCCTTTTCAACTCTAACGCCTTATATTCACTTTTTCTCTTCTTCTTCACACACTTTATCTCTCTAAATCCTTAGCTACCACTTTTAAACTCTATAACTTCTCTCTTCATTTTTCTTAGGAATTTCACTTGTTTCTTGCATTTTTCAACTAGATTTTCATTTCTCTTACACATATCTTGTAATTTCCACACAAATCTTACATCTTTAGAGTGGTTTTTATAAGATTGAGTGGAACTTTTCTCTCTTAACAATTTTTGGGTGCTTTTGGTGCATTTTTTTATATTCTTGGTTTATTTTGTAGGTATACACTTATTCTTGGTGTCAATAAAAAAATGGCTAAATATTTACAATTGAAGGGAAAAGCACAAGGGCTGAGAAGAGATGCACGTAATAGGGCTACAAACTATGGAGCTCCTTTTCCAATTTATTTAGAAGACGAAGGTATCCAATTCCAACTCTTCACTCTAGAATTGTTAATGCACCTAGATACTTTGATTTTGATATTTTAGAAAATCTAGGGTAAAAAGATAAGATTGAGGCTTTGAGTAATAAAATTCAATGGTAAAATTTTATTAATTGTAATTATATTGTGTATAAGGAATTAACCCTTGAATTTTATATTACTCTATAATTTGAGCAAAGGGATTTAACTTAATTTTGGTTTCGATTTAGAGGTCAACCATATAAGTTGAATTATGATGTTACAGAAGACATTGGTGGATTTCCTCGTTCAAACATAATTGAAAAACATGATAATTTCCTTTTTTAAGAAAAGGAAAGAAGGAATGAATTAATAAATAAATAGATTTACATCCTCAAAGGAGGTTTAACACAAAAGTACACATTAAATATACCTACAACATAAAAGAACACATTGGATATGTAGGTAGTACATGGCTTAGAGATTCAAAGAGAGTAGTAGAGTGGAAATACAATCTGTTGCAAGGTTTCTCAGTAAAATAGTACCTCGACTCCCATTTATAACTTCATTAATAAGTGCATCTATGGTTTTGCATTTGGATTCAAACTTTCTCACATTCCTTTCTTTCCATATTGTTTGCATACATAATGTTGGACCCACTGCCGGAGCCCAACATTTGATGCTAGACCCCGCTGCCGGAGCCTAACATCGGAACCTGAGAGC
>JANZLD010000235.1:35351842-35365068 GCA_026413575.1 Erythroxylum carthagenense | reverse complement strand
TCTAATTTTCCTTTGGATTATTTCTCCCACCAGGATTAGAGTACAATTAGAAATAGGGGAGCCGTAAACCTAGCAAGGCTCTTAAAAAATAGGTTTAACCAATAAAAATTGACAAGAGCTTTATCCAATTTTTTCCCGATGAACCAAATAGAGCTTTACTTATTTATCCAGGTGAATGTATGCCCTTCAATCTTTATATTATTAACTCCCAATTGCTTAACACAGTCTTTTAAATCCTCAAAGAAATTTCTTAAGTTACAATTCCTTTTAGCTTTAAATCTATATAGATTTGAGTTAAAATCACCACAAATTAACTAAGGTGCATTGCTTCTACTATTGACATCTTTAATATTACTCTATAAGATATTCATCTGGTAAGATCAATGTTTTCTCCTAGAGAAATTATACCTTTAGGTGTATTACTTGATCATTGGAGCTCAACAGATACACTTTAACATTGTTTGAATTGTAGTAGATTATGATTCTCCCATAAACATAATGAGAATGGTTAGAAAGCATTCATCATTAAGGTCATAAAACTTTCAATTTTTCCAAATTCCCTATTTTTATTTTTGTTTCTAGTAATCCTACTATTAGAACCCTTTTCGTCCATACAAAATCCTTTAAAGCATAGAGCTTATTAGGGCAATTCAATCCTCTAACATTCCATATTAAAATGGACATGTTATTTTTCTTTTACCTTTGGACCTTTTACCCTACTCCTTCGTGATTTCCTTCTTTCCATAGTTTGGAACTGCTCTTTATGCCCTTTAGCTACAATTAGGCTTCCTTGGCTGCTAAGAGTTGCTTTTTCTTCACCTTTATTCACATTGCTATCCTTCAACTCTTTTGGTAGAATGACTAGCTTAACTCTAGAGCTTTCTAGAATAACCTCAATTTTTACATTAATTAGGGTAATATCAACCACCTCACTAGATTAATTAGTATTAATATCTAGGTTAGTGCCATCAATTTCTTGAATATTATCCTTATTCTCTTTGACTTTACCTTCCTCCTCAATTCACATTAGTTCATTGTAGTATCTTGTATTAAAATTCTTGCTAGTAGGCTTCCATATTTTGCCTTTAGCTTTTGGGGGGAGGCTTCCAATGATAAGAAGTAGCTTCACTATCCTTGAAAAGCTTATTTCCATATCCTAGCCTTATAATCGAAATTTCATCAAGGAGGTCTTTTATCATATCAATGCTCACATATGTGCAAGCATAGCTAATTCTCCTTTTCTTTAATATATTTTCATCAAGATAAAAAGGTTTCACTATGTAGATTGCTAAAGAGCTTAGCCCCTGTATGGTCTAGTACTCAAGTGCTACATTATAGACATCAATCCATAAAGGAATGTTGTTTAGGTTAACTGTTTCAAAATTCAGACCTCACTATTAGAATTGCAAGGATATTGGTTGATTTCCAATATGATGTGGACTCTCTTCCAATATCTTGAGAGCTTCTGAGAGAGGCTTCACTCCTTTAGGAGAATTGCAGGACCATTTTCATCACTACAAAATTCAATAGATATCAATGTGAAAGCACTAAGTAAGCTGAAAAATAAAAATAGAATAAGAGAATATGGAGAAATATTGTAGCTTGAGAATGACCAAACCATTTCTTTATGACCCTAATGAGTGCAATTGTTTCTCCTCCAATTGAGATGTTGCAGGAAAGTGCTAAACACTGGAGAAACACTTTAGTATGTTGTTTTCTTAACAAAAGACCAACATTCCCTCTTACGCAACGCTAGCCTTAAACTAGATGGGGAAGCAAAGTCTTGATGAAATCTTACAAACTAAGGATGATTCTTTCCTGTTCAAGTTCACAAACGAAGAGAGCCTATGCAAGAATATGGAATCTGGTCCCCAGCATGTTGGAGGACAACCTGTTTTCATCCAAAAGTGGGTTCTAGGATTGAAATTTGATGGATCCAACATTGACACCATCCTATTGTGGATTAATTTTTCATAATATTCCTCTTAAATACTAGCCATTTGATGGTTAAAGTTTCCTAATTAGTTCGATTAGGAAGCTAATGACTTTTGATTGAGCCATTTCTAAACTTCAAAAGGTTTGTTATGATAGAATTTGTGTGGAGATTAATCCTAAGATGATTCTTCCTGATTCCTTGCCTGCTATGAATTTAAATATGGAAAATGAATTGGTTGAGGCTGAAATACAACTCTGATACAATTAGAAACCTCAGATGGGGAAACATAATTGGAGACCTATAGGAAAACTCTTCTCTACAGGAGACTACTATAAACTCAAGGGGATTGTGAATCCCTCAACAAAATTTCCTAGAGAAATCAACACTGAAGCAATCGTTGATAACTAAAATGCCTTAACAGTTAAAGATGAAATTCAAATTCCAATCAGAATAATATAAGAGATAATGAACTTAAGGATGAGATTGGCTTTCCTATTTCAAATCTTTCTACCAATGAGCTAGAAGAAAAAACTCTTCATCAAGGGAAAGATATTAATCAAAAGTAGATTGAGCAATTCACTCCAGCCTCCAGTAAGTCAGGGAGGAAAAGAAGGAAACCTAAAAGGGGTTGGTAATTTCCCTTCTTACTTATCTATATTAACTATATTATGTTTTTTTGGAATATCAGAGGCTTAAATGACCTTATAATGGTCAAGCTATCAAAGATCTTTTGTTAGAAAATAGTCCAATTATACTTGGATTATTGGAAATAAGGAATAAAGCACATAAACTTCATAATCTCATGAAATTCTTGGGAAAGATTGGGATTTTGGTTATAATCACTCTCATCACTATAATGGGAGAGTCATCTATGCTTTCAATAAAAAAAAGCGCAGGTCTCTATTCTTAGCTCTTTAAATCAGTATATCCATTTGGATTGCCAAATTACTGACTCAGGGATTAGCTTTATCACAACTGTTATCTATGTTGCTAATTTTTAAAAAAAAATTTCTCTTTCCAAAGCTCTATGTAAATGCTTTGGTTGAGTGTAGGATATCTTAATTATGTATTATACCTTTTTGAAGTTTAGGGAGATAGAGTGAACTCATCAACTTTTGGAAAGGAGCTAGAAAATGTTGTAAATAAGTTAAAGGTAACAGACCTCAAATTAGTTGGGAAATTCTTCATATAGAGCAATAAACAACTTGGAAACTGTTTCATCATAAAGAAATTGGATAAAATATAGGTAATAATCATTGACTGAGACAATTCCCCTCTTCTTATGCCTTCTTTAGACCCCTTCTTTATTCAAATCATTCGAGCATGGAAGTTAAAAACTTCTTATCTGCTTCTAATTTCAAAGCACCTTTTAGGTTCTTCAATTTTCTCTCTAAAAGAGAAGTTTTTTTGGGTTTAGTGAATGAAGTTTTGAGCAATAGAATTAGTGGTTATAAGTTGCTCAGCAAATGGAAAAACTTCAAATTCTTGTAACCAAACTTAAAGATTTTCATAAGGCTAAACATCATTCATTCAACTTTTGATAAGAAGTTTTCTGATAAGAAAGATTTAAGGGAAGCTCAGGAAGATTATTACTAGAAACCTAGTAGATTTTCTTTGAAAAATGTTAAAGCTATGAAGTTAGAGAATTACAATAAAGCTCTCTAGGATCATCATTCATTACTTACGATAAAATGCAAGGATAGCTTGGCTAAAGGAAGGTGATTTCAACACTAGGTTTATCCATAATTCTATTCTTATAAGGAGGAAGACTAACAAGATCAATGGCCTTAGGAATGATGACAATCAATTGGAGACTAACAGATCATTTACGAAGGAGACGATTTTCAGTTATTTCAAGAACCTAACTAGAGATTCTAGTAATTATGGTCTTTCCAAGTTGCAGGATCTAGTATAATTAATTGGTGCTCCTAACTCTTTATCTCAAGAGGCTCTCTCAAAACTTCAACAACCAATTACTCCAAAAGAGATCAAATAAATGCTTTTAAGTCTTAACCCTATGAAGACTCCAGGTCCAAATGGATTCAATGTTCACTTTATTCAAACTACCTAGCAAACTACATGCACTTTGCTTAATGAAAATGTTATGGAATTTATGAATTCTGGGACATTACTGAGGGAGATTAATGTTTCTTATATTTTTTAATTCTAAAATAACTTAATGCTAGCTCTCTTAATTACTTTCAACCAATCTCTTGTTACAATATTGTCTACAAGGTGATTTCAAAACTTTTGGCTAACAAATTAAGAGATACATTGAACCAGTTCATTCATGCCATTCAAGGAGCTTTCATTCTAGGAAGATCAATATCAGAAAACATACTCTTAGAGCAGGAATTGTTGAGAGAATACAACTCAAGTAAATCTATCAAAAAGTTGTTTTATGAAAATAGATTTTTCCAAGGCTTTTGAGTGAATCCAATGGAAATTTATCTCAATAAGCTTGGAATGGTTTGGATTCCCCATCTTCTTAATTAATTGGATTTGCACTTATATCTTTACTCCCTTATACAACATTCTTATCAATGGTACACCTATTAAACTTTTTAAGGGATCTAAAGGAATAAGGTAAGGAGATCCCCTTTCTCCTAACCTTTTGTCTTTTCTATGAAAATTCTTAATAAATTTATTTGCCTCAAAGCCCCTAGACGTGCAAAATTCAAATAGTATCACAAATATAAGGAACTTTCTCTAACACATGTATGTTTTGTTGACGATCTTTTACTTTTTTGTGGAGCAGATTATCCCTTAATTTTCATAATGCACCAATCTCTTATGGATATTTGCAGGATCTTTATTTTGTATGTCAATTTATCTAAGTGCAAATCCTATTTGTCATCTAATATAAAAAATTCCTGGAAGTCTAAACAGATCTTTGGTTTGTATACTCATAGCTTCTCTAAAGTTGAAATACCAATATTGTCTATTAATATTAGAGAAGTATAAAAAATTTGATTAATTATTGGTAGAATTGAGCTCATTCACAATTATTAGATTTGGTTGTTAGGATTGCAGGAATAATAGTTGTTAGGCAACATGCCATGGCCCCTCTTCCAAAATCTTGAGAGCTACAGAACTAAAAGAGAAAAAGAAAAGGATGAGGTTTTCTTGTCACGGAAGGACCTCAACCAATCCCCTATTTTTTCAAAGATTGAAAGCCCATTTATGTATAACAGGAAATGGAGGTCCTTGATATATATATAAAAAAGAAACCCATCTAAAGTTGAATCCTAGCTATAAACACCCTTTTTAAGTATTTCAATATCAATAAACAATCGACTTTCCATTTTGGTCCTTTATCAGAGCAAATTGTAAAGTGGAGGTCTGGTGATCTCCCATAACCTGCTTACAACTCCTACTTAGAGAGGTCTTAGTTTATGGGGTACTAGAATGAGGGAGAAGAGCAGAGGGAGGAGAAGCAATTTAGAAGGGGAATATAGTTATCAATTTACATGTTAGTACTTCAGTTATAGTAGAATAGCAAATAATGGTTGAAAAAAACAACTTTAACATAGGAGGTTGGATAATAAAATTAATTAAAAATGGTAATAAATTTTGATAGGACAGTAAAACAATAGGTAAAAATACAAAATTGCCATTAAAGCAGTCAGGAGAAGAGAAGGGGTGAGTGAAAGGAAGACAACAAGATAGTAACAACCAGGTCAATGGCGAGATTGGAATAAGGCAAAAGGGTATAAGAAAGCAACGATGGAACAATAGAAGCCAGATTAAAGTCATAGAAATCAACCAAGAGCATGGCTAAGTGATAGTGGTAGGTTAAATAATATTTTAGTGGGTAATTTAGTATGTGTTTAGTTGTTAAATTGAATAATTAGTGCATGTTTAGGTTAGAATTGTGTTATTTAGTTAAATGTTTGTGTTTTGAATGTTATATGGGTTAGAGCATGCTTTTGTGCATTAATTTTGTGTATTTGAGGTGCCTTGATATATTTGTCAGTGTTTGAGAGCAGGCATGAAAGAATGAAGGAAAATTAGAGGAAGCCTGGAGCCAGATCCAAGCCCACGATCGTGACAGAACCAATTAGGGGGAGCCAAAATTGTGGCCTGGTCTGCCATGATCATGATAGAGGGTTAAATGAAGTGCCACGATTGTGGCCTGCGACAAATAGTGTGGACAGCCTCCCGAACTTGACTTATCGAGGGACATTTGGGACTTTCTAGAATGGAGAAAACCCTAGGGTTTACCTAAAATAGAAATGACTATATAAAGAAAGAAAAAGAATCTTAGTAGAAGCCCCAATTTCTGTCACTTTGGGAAAACTCCAAGAAGAAAGAAGAAGAAGAAGAGAGAAGAGGAGACAGTAGTGGGCTTCTGTTGCTACTACTTTCCCATCCATCCTGATCCCATCCAAGTGATATTTTCTTTTCATCTTTGTTATTTTTTCTTTAAACATGTAAGATGGATATGATAATGTTGATGGATTTGGGAGTGGTGATGATGTTCTATTTTTTTTAGGTATTTAAACTTGATTCAATGTGAATTTAGTTGTTTTTGTGATAATTCATGTGGGTGTTGTTATTATTTATTGTAATTTCATGTTTCGGTAATAAATCGAGAGAGTGAACCAAATGCAAAATGATCGGGTTAGTTAATAAGAGTTTAAAAACCCAATAGACTATGTAAATAATCAAATCGATAATTATACAGAGAGAGATCTCGTGTGAGACTCGGTTGTTTATTAAAAGGCTTAAGAACTGATTAGTTTATATGTTGATTGTTAATCGAGAGATAACATTTTTGGTAACTTGACCTAATTAGGGCTTAGTGATTATAACTCGAGAGAGAGTAATCTATCATTCGATAGTCTAGAACTGACACCACATTAACACAAAAGTGATTAGGTTAGCATTCATGATAGAATAAATCCCTTTCTCATAATTTTGTAATTTTTCTTATGTAATTTTCCATTGTGAATTTGGTGGTGCTCAATATTCAATTTGTTTTTTGTTAATTTTACACGTTAACTTTCTGTCAATCATCTTCACTTGTTTACCTTTCTGTTCAGTTTTTATTTTCATTTTAATAATTCTTTAGGCCTTAGATAACTTAGAATTAGATTAGCTCGACAAATTCTCAAGGGATTGACACCTCACATACTACACCCATGACCTGTACGCTTGCAGTATATTGAGGGCTTTAAATAGATTAAAACTTGCGTCAACACTAAGACCATCGGTGGAGATGAGAGGAGAGAGCATGACAAAGGTGTGACTTATTTGTTATGACCTGTAAGTGGTAGCATATTTTGTACAAAGACATAGCATTGGATGCATACAAAACTCATATTATTATGTTTATTAAGGCATAGTATTATTTTTTATATGCTCAGTGATGATATTCTCATTTTATGGTAAAGGTGTCACTTATTTGCTATAGGTGAAGATATTTCTTGTACTTATATATGGTACTGGATGTATGAAGCCCTAGTATATTGTTTATTCAAGCGTGGTATTCTTCCTTTTAGTGATAGTTTTCTCATTTTAAAATAAATGTGTGACTTATCTACCATAGGTGGTGACAATTTTTGCATATAAACATAGTATTAAATGTATTGAGTCCTAATATAGTGTACATCGAGACATAATAATCTTTGTACTTGATGATGATATTCTCATTTTAAGGTGATTGTGTGACTTATCTGTTATAGATTGTGATATTTTTATATGTAACATTGGATGTATAGAGCCCTAATATAATATTTATTGAAGCATGATATTCTTCATACTCAGCAATGACATTCTCCTTTTAAGATGAACATATAACTTATATGGCATGAGTGGTGGTATTTTTTACACATAATCATGGTGATTAATATAAGAATGTTTAGTATAATTTTTGTTTAGCTATGATATTCTTCCTAGTTAGTTATAGTATTCTCATGATCTTTACAACTTGTAAATGAAGGTTTTAAGGGTTCGTATGAACTCAGTAAACAAAAACCTAGCTCCGAAGCTCATATCTTGAAATTAAAGATGATGCAATCAATTCTTCGTCTTTGTAGTCCATTATTGTCAATCGAAGCGTTTGTTACCGAACAGAAACAATGGTTGCTTTGTTTAAAATGAAACTGGAAACAAATTAAGTCTGATAACCAACAAAGGAGGTTTTAAAATATAGCTGCCTCAATTAGCAAGAACACAAAATTCTTGCTTATTTAAAATTGTTGTTAAAATAATATTGATATGAACATAAAAAAGTTTTTGAAAATTATATTTTCTTTTCAGAATCTTAAGAAGTGAAAAAAAAAAACAATAGATACAATCACCCAATTCTTTTTCGTAGTTGATAATTTCTCCAAAAAAAAAAGAGTACAAATAGAAGAAAATATGACAATATTAGAATTATATAATTAAAAAGATAAATTACTCCTTTACCCTTTCTATTATAATATAATTAAACAAACTTAAGAGGTAAGTTGATCATAATTGACAATTAGCTACTCGAATCACATTTTTTTCTATTTTTCTTTTGATCTTTCAAACACACTAGAAGCGGTGTCCTATAGGACCAAAGGACCATACAAATTCATTGGCCCACGTATTAAATGTGTAGACTGTTAATGAAGTTCCGAATCGACTAGTATTTGGTTGCATCAAATATTCAAAACTTGATCAACCCTAATGACACTCACTTTTACTATAAACCAAATAGCATATATCAAGTTAAGAGTTGGGCGAATTGGGGCCTTAGTTCCAGATCAACCCAAGTCATGCAAGCTGAAAAATATTGCAATTATGTGTAGTGAAAAGATCAACAATCCTGATTCAGTCGGTGCATAGGAATAGAAGCCTACTTACTGTTGCATCTTGTGAAACGGTGTCGAGGTTGTAAATGTCATTTTAAGGTTTCAACATATTTAACCCACAGAACTGCTTTAATTTCTTACATGCATCATACTCCTTAATTCCTACACACAGTCTAAATTAAATGCTATAATGTCCAATTATAACATAATTCCCAGCAAAAAAAAATCCCTAATTAGCCAACTGTAAATCGAGCAACCTGAAGCTAAGTCTGCAAAGGAAAGGACATTAGCATCCAAGCAAGCAATTCCAACAAAATTAGTTTTTGGTGCTAATCAAGAATTGTGATGAAAGTGTGCTACTGAACAGAACTCACAATGGAAGGGTGTTTTATTACAAAAACATTAGATACGTTCGTTCCCCGGTCAGTGGAGAGTAGCAACCTCACATGCGGAATGCTCTTCCAAGTCTCCCCAAGGGCTGGTTTGGGATTGCCTCCTTCTCCACCCACCATGTGATTGACCACCTTCAGCAAGCATTTGCTCGTTCAGTTTTTTGAAAAATGTACTTATTAAAAGCTAAATCATCATGTGTTGCCCACAAATATAAACCAGATCATTCAAAATCATCCTTTCCAAAAGCAGCTAAATACGAACTGTCAGCCATACTAGTTAAATATAACTTGACAAATGAAATGTGTACGCTAGCACAGGAGAAAATAGTCAAGAGTTAACCACAAAGGGGCACCAACAAGCACACATCAGAGTTATCAGCAAACTGGTTCACATGCAACTTCTTTAATTTGAAAGCTATTACCATTATTGCAATATTTTGCTCATGTGCTAACTTCTTTAGCATAGACCCAGCAGAAGTCATCAGAGCACGTCCTGCATCAAATGCTTATGTATGAACCTCATAGTAAGCCAGATGTACATCTCAAATATCAGATATGGGAACAAGAAAATTAATAATTTTCACTCATAATCTTAAGAATGGAAAGAGACTTGAGAATTTTATGGCCTAGGAAGTGCTACAGAACAGAGTCGAATTTTTGTTTCCTCCCAATTGATGTAGAGACAGAAATTGCATAGATAATAGATTGGAAACTGCGAAGTTCACCCTCTCAAAATCATTTAGTAATTCAGTAACGAATTAGATAGTCACCATCTTCTTTAGTTTTCCAAGCCCAGTCAATATATTACAGATTGAGTAAATGTTGGTCCATGTGATAAATAAACTGCAGAATTTGGCTACTCCAAGTTATTTCAATTGCAAAGAAATAAAGTTTTGGTCAAAGAACTTATCTGCATTCTCATTTCACAAGAACTAAAATTCATAGGTTCCCTTTTCAAGTGATCAACGATTCAACTAAGAAAACCATGATAGAAAATTGCCAAGGTGGCTTATTGGTACTAAAAATCGTAGGTTTCACGATATCAGTTTTGATTAAAATATCTAGTAATGAACTATGAATTTTAAAAAACAAAAAGGTGAACTGAAAATTGTTGCTAAGATAATAATGAGCTAAACATTCAATGTTGCATAGCTAAAGATGTAACAAAACATACTAAGGCAACTGAGGTGCATATACAAGAACACATACCATGTGCACCACCTCCCCCAAGGATCGGAGTGATCAGTGATGAGAGTGAATCAATAATAACTAACAACACCATAGAGTTGACTATTTGCTTCTGCGTGGAGTAAAGTTCAATATTATCAAGTTCTGTTATAATGATGACCATGCAAAGACCACTATAATTAAACAAACCTGAGATCTTAAATTCTTCTCTAGCTGGCGTAGCACATCAAACATTGCAAAGATGTCAAACACTGAGTGGCAAAATATGTTGCTCATAACTTTTTGAACAGTTTTGCTTCTTATCTGAAACAAATGAAGGTTAGAAGGACTAAGAGATCATAAAACAGATGGAGAAAGAAACAAAACAGAAATAAAGAATATAACCTCATCAGAAGCAGAAAATGAAGTCTGTATAACAAACTGTTTGATATGCTGAGGAGAAAAAGAGTTGCATGTATCAATATATACAACACTGCCGGTTTGGTTCTTTGCAACGTTTGAGGCAATTTGAAGGCAAACCTGCAATTAACTTACTTTACTAATCTATCGAACATAATAGAACCTTAACAATGTTATAGCGGCCATAGGAGCATCATTGCCTAGCCTGACCTATAAAGGTATTGCCTTGACTTTTTTTCCCAATCAAGTCCTTTACAGTAGAGTTGAAAGTACAAGATCTCGTAGTAACATAAAATTCCTTGACAAATTCTCATACACTTTCTCCCAAAGGAACTGAGGGGGAAAAAAAAGTGAACCTTTTAAACATGAAATTAGCTCATACTTGTGTTTTCCCAGATGTCGATGGCCCAACTAATTCTGTCAATTGTCCCCGCCTTAGTCCACCTTGAAGGATTGTATCAATCCTGATTAAAACACAATATTGAATCCAATAAGCTAAACAATCAAAAACTGCATAAGAGGACAACCAAAGAGATGGTCGAGATACCCCTCAACTCCAGTGGGTAGCAAACCTTTATTCTTGTCAGCATCTTCAAGCAACTCTATTCCATTCTTCCACGGTTGGTGTTGCCCATCGATGATAGAGAGGACTTGGGTGATGCCCTAAGTGGACCAAATCAGATATGGTTAATGGAATTAAGTATGTAGATAGAACCACAATAGTTTACACCATTGAAAACATCCACTTCCAACAGCATATCTTCTGCAACCTAACCTCTTTCAATCGCTCTGAGTTCTGCTGCTGTTCCACTAATGCAGCAAAAACATATAGGTCCTGCATGAGAAAGTCTTCCACTGTATGCAAATTAACAAGAGAAACAGATTAAAAACCAAGAGCTGCAGTCATGATTTGGCAGTCATACCGTTGCATAGATAACAGAACTCTGTGCTCAATTTTGGAAAAGTAACAGAAAAGAAATGCATAAGACTGTTTAGATTTGGTTGCAATTCGTTTCTGAAAAGCCATCACTTTCTATTGTAGATCAAGTTGGTGGGATAAAAACCCATAAAAGGAAACAACTAGCAAGATTGAATTTTCTATGATCATCTTCAGTTACGTGCAAATTCAAAAAACCCAAAAAGAAACAAAAAGGTCCGAAAGTTGATTGGAAAACAACCGAGAAACCAAAGTATATAGTAACAAAAGCTGCGATCAAGAAATTTTCTTTCATAAAACAGACTACAAACAACCATTAAAGCCATTTAAGTCGCGAAATATGAGTTCTTAATTGACCTCGCTATGTAACTGTGAAAAAAAAAAAAATCGTTCCAAACACTATGTTGAAGAGACAAAAGGCTGTAAAACATCTAGATCGTTGGTGTAAACAGACCCCCAGTTAGTGCCAACGCAACAGCTAAACGATGGGGTTTATAATCTCATTTCCCTATCAACTGGCACAAAGCTGAAATGACTGCTGGAATTTTTAACCGAAACTTATCGAGAAGCTGTAGCAACAGTAGAACAGCCCGCTACCTGTAGTAATGCCATGAGACGCACAAAAGGACTGAAAATCAGAGTCCAGCATTGGGTACTCTCTCTCCAGAGATTTCAACGGCGCCATTTTCCCACTCTCTCTCTCAAAAGATTTGTTTCATTATTTAGTAGTTACAGAGTTTACAAAAGATTTCTAGGGAAGCAGGTAAGGAAGCTACTGATCACCAAACCCCTGGTTGAGAGAGAGAGCGGACCTCATTTGAGCCGGTACTCTTCTTTTGCTAATGTTAACTTGGAGTCTTCACAACATGGAGAAACCTCTATCATTCTTATTGCCAATGGTTTAGAGATGATTTTGTATATAATATTGCAACAAGATATAGATCGATAGTCATTTGAGATGTTAGGATTTGAAACTTCAGACACAACATATAGATAAGCATTATTAAATTCACCAACCATTTTACCCAAGGAGAAAATTCCAAGATTGCCTTTATTACCAATTGTTTAGTTAAATTCCAAGATTTTTGGAAAATATAAGCACTAAACCAATTAGGCCCAGGGGCTATATTAGGATCAATACCGAAGTGAGCTTCTGTGATCTCTCATGTGGTGAATTGCTTTGAAAGGCTTGGCGGCCGTTTGGTTCTACTTTTATTTTTCTGTTGTTATTTTTAGTTTTTGTTTCCTGTTTTTAGTTTCTATTTTTTTCTTTAAAAAAACGAAAATCTGTTTGGTTGAGATTTGTAATATAAAAACTAAAAACAAAAACTTATTTGGTTGAGATTCCTAATAAAAACTGAAAATAAAAATATGTTTGGTTTTATTATCATGTTTCTATTCTTTTGTAATTATATTATTAGGTGTAGTAATTATAATATAATATAATATATTTTAAAATTAATTAATTATCATTATAACTAAAATTAAATATATGCAAATCAAATATTATTAAAAAAATTTCACATTAATTGTATATAATAAAATTACATAAATTAGAAATTATATTAAGTCATTCTAATCAATACAAT
>JANZLD010000235.1:35315479-35329090 GCA_026413575.1 Erythroxylum carthagenense | reverse complement strand
GTTCCTGTAAAATATTATTAAATGATTGTATCTACTGCAAATGTTTTCTACTGTTTACTGCTTATTCCGTGTGATTGTGTTGATTGAAACTATTTTCTTTTAACGTGGAATGAATGGTCCAAAAAAAAAACTGAGTTTTAACTGACAGACTGATATAGTACGCCACCCTCGCGGGGCACGGACTCGGATATCATCAACGATATCGGGTTCGAGTCACTCGGGAGTGGGGTGTTACAATTATAATAAGCCTAATTTAGAGAATGCTAGTGATTATGAATATAGTATGAAACCCAAAGAGGGAAAATTGTTAGTCTTTAAGCGTGTAAGTGGCAGAGGATGATGGTAATGAACAATAAGAGAACCCCTTTCATACTAGATGTGGCATTAAGGATTGGCTATGTAACATGATCATAGATGTAAGGAGTTGTGCTAATGTGGCTCGTCTGGAGTTAGTGAGAAGTTGGGGCTACCATCTATAAAAGGCCCTAATCCATACAACTTGTAATGATTGAATGTGAGTGGAAAGGTTAAGGTAACCAAAGAAGTGTTGGATTCTTTCTTGATTGGGAGTTACAAGGAAAGTGTTATATGATATGGTTTCCATGTAAGTGGGGCACATACTTTCAAGACAACTGTTGTAATTTGATAAGATGGACAAATATGACGAGTATAAGAATAAGTAATACCTTTCCATTAATGTCAAATTCTTTACTGTTGCTCCATTATCACATAAATAGGCTTATAAAGATTAGCATAAGCTTTATGAAATTAAGTAGGAGATATTGAAAGGAAAGAAGTAAGGACAAATGCTTAGGGATAATTCTAGTCTTTTAAGGAAAGTAAAGAAGAGAGGTAAACATGAGGGGAAACGAGTGAGTTCGGTAAAATAGGGATGTGAGTGTTGCATTGAAAAGTAGAAATTATAACATATTTTCCACCCCTATTTGATTTTGTTTTAAATCACTTATATAACACATTCAGGCAAAATTGCTACATTTTAACTTAATTCATTTAGTTCCATATTTTATTTCCAAAAGGAGTTTAAATTGTGCTAAATATTTTTATGGTGTACTTAAGAAAACAAATGTAAAAAAAATAAGCAAAAAGTAGCAGCTAAAATTCTAAGACACATCAACATAAATAGAAGCAAATAAAACGTAGAAATAAAAGAGCCAAAACGATAATAGCAGGAGAAAACGACAAGCAAGCAGTCATGCAAGGGTGAGACTTTAGAAAGGATTTTTAACCTGTCAAATGCAGTTCAAAGCTAGGACATAGAGCGAAAGCGTCAAGAGTGTTTGGAGAGCCATAATCCCACTAAAATTAAGCTGCTTCGTGATTGGTTGAGGAGAAATCATAGACTTTTTAGGGCTAGTCCGTGGTCTATAAGGGTAGAAAAATTGAATGAGTTTTCCAAAATTACTCTCTTTGTTTCCAATTTTTTATGCTTAATTTATGATTAATTGTTGAATTTTATTTTAGATATGTTGTTTTGATTACTTGGGATATTATTTTAATTAAATTAATTATTGAGTGAATTTAACACTTATACAATTGCTAGAATTTTGATATCAAATTTCGATTGTCGATTATGTTTCTTATGCGTGACGTGTTGAGTGGGTTCAATTTCTTAGAGTAAAAAAGGAACAAGTAAAAACTAGCTAATTGATTTTGTATAATTAATTTCTTAAATGTCTCATATTATCTCAATTGTGTCAAAATTCTATGACTAAATTAAAATTTAAAACTTGTTTATTCACTTGTAAATATTAGGTTAGATTTACGTTTTATTTCTATTTTTTAGATTTAATTTGATTGTTTTAAACACCAAAATCGAAACCCCCTCTTTTTATTGATGTATTAGCTTAGCGTAATTCATAGGTTTCTGTAATTATAAATGTTTTAATTTTTATTTTTCCTAATTGATGAGATTAATCTTATATATGAATATAATTGGATGAAATCTTTATATATGCTTCATTGTGTACATTTAATTCTTCTCATTTCGTAAAATAACATAACTTAATGTATTGTGCTCAAAATAATCATGTATTATAAAATTAGATTTTATTTTTGTTCTAAAAATTTGTTATAAATTTATTAAGTTTTGATGTTGTATTTTATTTATGTGGTTAAAAAGGACATTGTGTGTTTATGCTTTGATGATGTTATTTTTGTATGAGAAAAATTTATTAGGATATAATTCTTTCTTTTAAAAGTATTGTAATTAATAGGCTAATTTAGTAAATTAACTTCCTTCTAGGATCGACTCTTATTTGCCATAATAAAGGATCCTCTTACACTTTCTGGTGATCATTTTTTGGGCAGAATATGGGAGCTATATTCTAACCATAACTCAATACTACAACGTTAGGATTTTTTTGTTTCTATAATACTAATTGGATTGAGGTTCATGTCATTGTTGAATCAGATCAATTTGTACAACTTCTATGTCAAATGAGCAATATTAACTCCAATTTGTAGTTATTCTGGTATATGACTATAATTTCATATTTTAGCGTGAAAAACTTTGGTTGGATTTGCAAAATCAGAAATTGAACATTACCTTCCCTTAGCTTGTGACTAGTGATTTTACTCTTTGAATTTGTCAAAAATTGAGGGTGACAGGCAATATTCACATCATCATACCAAAGAGCTATCTAATTTTCTATTAAATGTTGATTTGGTTGATCCTAAAAGCACTGGTAGATTGCTCACCTAGTCAAATAACCAACACGATAATATACTAATAAGTGTAAATTGCATCATATTTTAGGGCTTATTATGATATATATTTAATTGTTAATTCAACCGTTTAGTATGTGTTTTGGTTAGAATTGTGTTAGTTTGTTAATTATTTTTGTTTAAGTGTTTTTATGGGTTAGTACAAGTTTTTGAGCTAAATTATTATGTTTTTAAGGTATCTTGATGTGTTTATTAGTGTTTTAGGAT
Organism: Erythroxylum carthagenense; assembly: GCA_026413575.1. Classification (NCBI taxonomy): domain Eukaryota; kingdom Viridiplantae; phylum Streptophyta; class Magnoliopsida; order Malpighiales; family Erythroxylaceae; genus Erythroxylum; species Erythroxylum carthagenense. The sequence goes on along the minus strand of JANZLD010000235.1, from coordinate 35,326,138 downwards.
CAACATCGAAAAATTGAGAAGTTTCGGAGACATTTGGGTTGAAATAACGACCCACAATCATGACACACAGGCCACAATCGTGACAAAAGCACTGAAGTTAGCCTACAATCGTGACCTATATGCCACGATCATGATATAAGCCTAATACATGGCCCACGATCATGGCCTGCATGTCATGATCATGACAGAAGGCAACATGTGGCCCACGATCATGGCCTGTGTCGGTCAAATACGCAGACACTCAAAACGTCAAGTTTCCTGGGATTTTTTGAACCTTTCGGACCTTAAAAAAATCCCAGGGTTGCTCAAAACACAAAGATATTTAAAGAACAAGAGAAAGAGGTAGAAAAAAAGCTTTTGACATCAGCGACCTTGAAGAAACCCTAGAGAAGAATTCATCGAGCGATTGAGAAAGAGAAGAAGGAAGATAGAAGTGGAGACGAAGCTGACTTGACGTACTTCCTGGATAAGGAGTTTCCCGACGTCGTTACCTCTCATCATCTATTTAGATCGTATTTTCTATGTATTTTCTATTTTTATTGTTGTATAGAATTGGGAATAATAGTTTGTCGATAGGATTTTGAATGTTGAGATGTTCTAAACTCGCTTTTAAATTTTTGTTTTTGAATTAATGAAATTTGATTGTTTATGTGTCATTGGATTTATTGTGGTTTAATTATGGAGGTGCATAATTCAATAATAAATTGAGAGGGTTAATCGAATGGAGAATAATTAAACTGGGCTAACGAGAGTTAGGTGATTTAATAAAACAAAAATTAAATCAAATCGGTAATTATGCGAAGAGAGATCTTGCATAGGTTCTTGATAGTTTATTGGACAACTTCATATCTAATTAAGGTTTTAGATAGATTGTTAATTGACATAATGCAATTTCCATAATCTGATCAGGGTATATAATTTAGGGTTAATGGTTATAACTTGAGAGAGAGTAATCAACCCTAGGATCGTCTAGAACTAATAATCCAGTAATTCATAATCAATTAGGTTAGCGTTAAGGAATTGTAAAATTCCCTTTCTCTCAATTGGTAATTCTCTTATGTTGATTTTTAGGTGTATATTGCAATTGCTGAATTATTAATATTTTCGTGATTGATTCTAGAATTGTTTTGATTGAGTAAATTGAATTTTCATTTTAGTTTTATTATATATTAAACTTTTTTGATTTATTTTGGCCTTAGATTTTAGGATTAGATTATCCCTTCTCATAGGATCGACACCTTAGGGAAACCAACCATGCGCTTGCAGATTATCGAGGGTATTTATTAAAACTTACACACATCAAACACTCGATTAAGTTTTTGGCGTTGTTGTTAGGGAGGTAATTAGTTTGATTCTTTAATTTAAGGCATGTGTTAGTTATTGTTTTGTGTTCTTTCTTTCTTTATATTTCTGAAATCGTGCTCTTGCATGAATGCAATAGTCACGAGAAGATTGAGTCATGTAGCTGAAACCTCAGAGTTAGACATTACTCGATTAGAATAAACCATTAGGAAAGCTCGCATAAAGAAGAAGAGGAAAGAACGAAATCAACAATTGCTAAGGAATTTCAGTAAGATTTGGACCACGGAGCAAACCAAGGATGTCAACAACGAACCCTTATGGACTTCATGAGACCAGGGTTTAATGCGGCTAACCAAGGAGTAGCTAGGCCACCCATACAAATAGCATCTTTTGAAATTAAACCAACTCTCATAAACAAGCTTCAACAAAACGTGCAATTCTAGGGACTAACAAATGAAGACCCCAATGCACATATAGTGAACTTCCTTGATATCTGTGAGACCTTTTGGTACCATTAGATGTCGAAAGATGCGATAAGAATTAGACTTTTTCCTTTACCTTTAGAGGTAGAACAAAGGCCTGGTATCATTTTCTCAACCTAGTCAATGTAACCAATTAGGATTAATTAGTTCGTGCCTTTTTAGACAAGTATTTTCCCCTTACTAAGACCACGAAGATTATTAAGGAGATTACCAACTTCTAGTAAAGTGACAAGGAATCAATCTATGAAACATAGGAAAGATACAATGATTGGTAATGAAAAATGCCCTCACCATAACCTAACTAAGGAATTCTTGATGCAAACATTCTATAATGGAGTATCCCCATATACGAGAGGCATAATTGAGGTAGCTTCAAGAGGATCATCAATAAGAAAGATGGTAGATGAAGTAGAAGAGTTGATAGAGAAGATGGCAAGTAATAGCTACCTGTGGATGAACAAGCGGAGTAGACAAACCACTACTTTTTGAGAACAAAAAGGAATTGTAGTTGTTGATCAAATGATAGAGATGCAAGCAAAAATTCAAAACCTAACTCTACAGCCTAACAATATGAAGGCTTCGTCCTCAGCTTTAGTAAAAGTCGTGCAACTTAAGTGTGAACTCTATAGACATATGGACTATGATACGATGGATTGTTTCTTGATGAAGGAAAGTGATCCAGAGTAAGTGAATTATATGGGAGCTCAATATGGATGAGGAGGGGAAAATAATACTCCAACATATACAACCTTGGGAGGAAGAATCTCCCTAACTTCTCAAGGACAAACAATGTTGGAGGAAAATTCAGACTTCGAGGACAACCAGACTTCTAATAAGATAAACCAAGATCAATGGAATCCACGTTGGATAGGATTTTAGATAAAATTAGAGGTATGGATGAAGCACATAGAAGGCTTGAAGCTAAATTCGAGCAAGTCATTAAGAACCACGCCTCTTTAATATATAATTTGGAGGTCTAAGTAGGTCAACTAGCAGAGGCAATTTCTACTAGAAATGTAGAAACCCTTCCAACTAATGCTGATTCTAACCCAAAGAAATGGATCAGTGGTCATTACTCAGACCTAAGAAAAGAAACTTGAGCATACGAAAGAAGATGGAGATAAAGGAGAAGTAAAAGTAATTATGGAATTCCTTACAAGTGAGCTCATAATCGAGCCAATTGAGGAACCCTAACCTGAATTCCATAACCCTATTCTAGCTCAACGGAAGACAATTGCAAGTAGGGCGATGAGGAATTCTAAGGAGGTTAAATTAAACAAGGTTGATGACATAACAGAACATCTACAAATAAGGCTCACATTAAAGGCATCAAACAAGAAGAAGGTTAAGGAGCGCATAGCGGAAGAAAACCCTAATATAGTACAGAAGAAAGAAGACCCAGGGGATTTTTATACTCCTTGCAGTATCAATGGAGTCAACATATACAGGGCAATCGCAGATTTGGGAGCAAATATCAATGTGATGCTCTATACGGTTAGTAAAAAATTAGGGTTAGGAGAGTTAGAACTGATAAAGATGCTAGTAATGACGGCAGACAAAATAGTTCATCGACCGAAGGGGATTATCAAGGATGTCCCAGTATGGACTGATATTTCTACCTTCTCCACAGACATCTTTATATTAGATATTGGAGAAGGTTTGGAAACCTCCATGGTCCTTAAATGATCATTTTTGGCTATTACCCACTTTATAATCGAAATTGATGGGGTTAACTAACTCTAAGGGTCAAAGAGAACCAAATAAGCTTTATTGTGTCAAAAAAAGATAATAGCTCTCTCTTACCTCTAGCTAACATCAACGAAATCGAACATAAAAAATAATGGGAAGATATTGAGGACCTTGGAAATGCGTTTAGAAAGAAACGATTGCAGAGGAGAAGGCGAAGGAAGTTGAAGCAGAAGGAAGGTGGAACCCAGGACACGGTAGCTCATATGCAAATGGTAAAATTAATGATTGTGCTACCATTGCACTATTTAATTAAACCACCTTGAGCATAAGAAGAGTGTTGAGATACCATGTTAAAAGAATCGTTGTATGGAAGGCAACCTATGGATTGTTAATTAGATATTATTTCCTTTGATTTTTAGATAGCTTGAATTTCATAGTTAAGATATTTTGTTTCCAAATAAAATCTGGAAGGCATAAGACTTCGACACGAATTAGATGATCGACGAAGTAAGCAAAAGAGAGGTGAAATAGCTATAAAGAGCTAAGAAGTGGTTTCAAGAAGTGTAGAAGGATGAAAGAAGAAAAAAATCAGAAATTGGTAGAAATATTGTTGGCCACAATCATGGCCTGCAATAAGGTAAAACTAGAACACGTGAATTTTAGTTTATTTTCTTTAACATTTTACCTTTCATTCACCTATATATTCATTTCTTACTTCACTTTTTTCTCATTTTTATTTTAACTTTATCTCCCTAAGTTTAAAACCTCCAAACACTCTCACTTCTCTCTAATCAAATTCCAACTTTCAATCTCCTTTAACTTCTACCTACTTGCAAGCCAATATGTCATGCATTAAGAAGTCAGCAAAGTGTAATCAATTGTAGGGACGAACCTAGTCGCGGGATAAGGGCAAAGGAATAGGACAGTAGACTTCAGAGTACCCTTCCCGATCTACACAAAGGAGGAAGGTATTCATTTCCAATCCCTCAGTGCTAAACAAAATGTGGTCCCTAAATATTTTGATTTTGATACACTTGATAGGCTAGAACTGTGGGATAAGGTAAAGAACTTAGCAGAAAGAATTCAGTAGGTGAAGTTCATACACTTTCAATATCTTGTCTACTAGGAGCTCACTTTAGAATTCTTCACTTCCCTATATTATGAACCTAGTAACCCTAAAGAAATGTGGTTTAGGTTACGAGGACGAAACTATTAGTTAAACATCAAAATCATGTGCGATATTTGTGGGTTCCCTAAGTCTTCCATTATCGATCAGCTTAATGACTTTCATGCTTCTCGCTATTGGAATGAGCTCACTAGTTTAGAGCAATTCAACACTAAAAATGCCTATAACAACATCATAAGAACCCACGAGCACTTGTTATTACACAAATTCATATGTCAATTAGTTTTTGATAAATTAGAAACTAACAAGTGCTCAACAAAGGAACTTTTCCTGTTGTGGTGCATGGATAGCATCCCAATATGCAACTCCACATATGTGCTGAATGTCATTGTTGCAACTCTACATAAAAGGAGCAATAATTTAGGTATGGGGTACTTGGTTTCTGCTTATTATGGCATGGACTGTAGTGGTTTAACTGTCCACCTACCAAATTTTCTAAATCATCATCATCTATGGCATGTTGAAATCCTTAAGTCCCATAACATGGACTTCAGGATATCAGCCAGAAGACTCATGTGAAAATTAGGGCTAGTCAGGTGAGTTTGAGCATAGCACCACCTCAGTAGGCAGATGAGGACTCAACTAGTGAGGAGTCCGAAGAGGAAGAAGATACCGATGAACTGGGCAGGAAGAAAGTGCTCAATAAAATCTCTGCAAACACCATGGTAATTACAGATACACTTGTGGAGAACTCTATAAGAAAGAAGGAGATGGCTTGAACTCAACGATGTCAGAGTGGGGATATATGTCGTACCCGTCATTGCTTCGAGGCTCAAGGCATCCAACTGCCACCTCCAACACCATCCCCGCCTCCATCACTATGAGACTTTGTGTCTAACCCTTTTCCTTTTAAATGTAGTCCTTATTTTATTCTTTTTTACTTTAATTTATGTTTTTTATTGCCATACTTGTTTGTTTGCCTCCATCTCACATTAAGGAAAATGTGTTGTTCAAGTATGGGGAGGGTTGTGTGTTTTGCTTTGAATGTGAATTTTGCTTATTGTATGATAGTTTGTTAGGTTGCATTTTGTGAATTGTATGAATGTGTCAATGGCTTAGATGGACTGAAATTGATTTAATTTTGAACATATTTTATTAGGTTATGAAGAGTCATAGGCTCACAAAATTAGTGAATTGAGTTCTTTGGCTAAATAAATAAGTTAATTAGGATTTAATGTGAGTTTATCCCCTATAAATTATCACACTCATTCATAATTTTAGGTCTTTCAACAAAAGTAGCTCTACTAGTATTTTTCATGAAAACGAGTCGCTTAAGCACCAAGGTAGGTAATAAATAAATTAAAATTTTTTGGTTAATTTTAAATAAATAACTATTCTGCTGGCCTTCAAATTATGAATAGAGCTAGTAGCTAGTCGAGAACGTGATGTAGCTGAGTAACTGGATCAACACGCATCACAAATGTGTGCCTTCATGTCAAAAGGCTATAATGATGTTTCAACCAAGCAGCTTAATAAAAAACATGACTTAGTCGAATAACCAAATTAACATTCATCACCAATGTTTGCCTCCGAGTAAAAGACTAGGTCCATGTTCAATAAAAATAAAAAAATGTTTTCTAATAAAACCTACTAAACCTGTAAACAGTTTAACTTTTCATGAACACGTACTTAAAAGTAGTTACAGAGTTTGAATGACCAAAGAATTATTAATGTGTATGTACAATTGAATAGGGTGAGTAACTTGACATTTGAGTTTTGATTAATATGTACGTTTAGTTTAGAACCCCTAGATACAGATTTTGCATGTTAATGATTTGAAATAACTTGAATGGTTGTGTTTAAAGTTAAATTTATTTCATGAAGTTGAAGTCATTGTCTCATTATTGCATTGTGTGCTTTGTGATTTTGTGTGTTTGTTATTTTTGTTTGCTTGAGGACAAGCAAACGTTTAAGTGTGGGGATGTTGATAAGTGTAAATGGCATGATGTTTTAGGGCTTAATGTGATATGTATTTAATTGTTAATTCAGCTGTTTAGTATGCGTTTAAGTTAGAATTGTGTTAGTTTGTTAATTATTGGTGTTTAAGTGTTTTTATGGGCTAGTACAAGTCTTTGAGCTTAAATATTATATTTTTAAGGTATTCGATGTGTTTGTTAGTGTTTCAGGGTCAACATCGAAAAATGGAGAAGTTTCGGAGACATTCGAACCTAAATAATGGCCCAACAGGCCACGATTGTGATAGAAGCACTAGAGTTGGCTCATGATTGTGGCCTAAATGCCACGATCGTGACAAAAGGCTCATATGTGGCCTACGATCGTGGCTTGAGTTGGTTAGACGCGCAGACACTAAAAAATGTCAAGTTTTGAGGAATTTTTTGGATCTTTTGGACCCTAAAAAATTAGTAGGGTTGTTTAGAACACAAAAGATATTTAAAGAACAAGATAAAGAGGCAGAAAAAGCTTTTGACATCATCCACCTTGAAGAAAACCTAGAGAGAATTCATCGAGAGACTGAGAAAGAGAAGAAGGAAGAGAGAAGTGAGAAGAAGCTGACTTGACATACTTCCCAAATAATGATTTTCTCAACGTCGCTACCTCCCATCATCCGTTCAGATCGTATTTCCTATGTATTTTCCCTTTTTATTATTGTATAGAATTAGAATAATTGTTTGACAATATAATTTTGAATGTTGAGATGTTCTAAACTCACCTGCGGATGTTTGTCTTTGAATTAATGAAATTTGATTGTTAATATGTTACTGGATTTGTTGTGGTTTAATTCTGGACATGCATAATTTGATAATAAACTGAGAGGGTGAATCGAATGAAAAATAATTAAATTGGGTTAACGAGAGTTAGGTGATTTAATAAAACAAGAATTAAATCAAATCAGTAATTACACAAAGAGAGATTTTACAGAGGTTCCAGATAGTTTATTGGACAACTTCAGATCTAATTAAGGTTTTTTGGATAGATTGATAATTAAGAGATTCCTATTTTCATAATCTGATTAGCATTTATAATTTAGGATTAATGGTTATAACTTGAGATAGAGTAATCAGCTCCAGAATCTTCTAGAACTAATAACCGGTAATTTTTATTCAATTAGGTTAGTGTTAAGGATAGGTAAAATTTCTTTTCTCTTAATTGATAATTCGCTCAGATTGATTTTTGGGTGTATTTTGCAATTGTTGAATTATTAATATTTTCATGATTAATTCTTGAAGTGTTTTGAATGAGTGAATTGAATTCTCATTTTATTTTTGTTATATTTTGATTTTCTGTTATTTATTTTATCCTTAGATTATCTCTCGTCATGGGATCGACATCTTATACTACGTGAATGAACTGTACGCTTGCAAATTATCGAGGGTATTTATTAAAACTTACACATATCAAACACTCAATCATCTACTGACTCGGAAGAAACTTGATTGATCTTTCTCGATCATCTACTGGTTCGAAAAAAATTTGATCGATCTTTTGTTAACTCTTTTTGGCTGGTCTAGTTTCCTAATGCTTTTGTCCACTTCGATGATAACCTCATAGTTAATCATTCCCCTATATTAATTAAGAGGTTATGAGAACATGGCTATATTGGCATGCCATTTAAATTCTTTAATGGACTTACAGATATGGATGGTTTTATTGAACTAGTTCGTGAATGCTAGGATAACAAGGTGTTCAGTTTTAATGGTTATCAACTGATCATGAAGTTGAGGCATTTGAAGGGTGCTCTTAAACATTTTATAGCAAGCAGAAATAACACTATTCAAACTCTCAAGGATAAGTTACTACTCACACAACAGAATTGCCATGAATATCCATATATTGATTTATATACACAGGTGGAAAGGCAATGTCTTCGGGACTATCTTTGTTGGCACCTGATTCGGAGATCGGATCCCAACCAGAAAAGCGGAAACGGAAACCGAATCCAACAGACAAAATTGAAAACCAAAGCCAATGAAACGAAACAAACACGAAGCTAATCAGAAATCGAAGCAATCGATAAAGCGAAACGAATACAAAGTGGATACATAAGGTGAAACACAATGCGAATCGGAATCGAATTATCGAATAATAGAAATACGAAACAAATACGGATCGAATACGAATCAAAAACGAAAGTAAAATAGATCGAATGAAAATCGGAAAAAAAGCAAAAGCGACACAAAAATTTAGCAAAACGGATCCGAAATCTGATAACACAAACGTGGTAAACAAAACAAATTGATCGCGTTGGAAACCTTAAGACATTCTCAATCCGGTATAATTTTTTCTTTCTTTTTCTTTTCCTTTTTTGATTTTTCAATCCTTTTCTCATCTTATTCATCTTTAATCAAATCTCATACTAATCAAAACCATACAGTTTTCCCTTTCTAGGAAATTATCCTCAATCAAATTCTCAATTCATAATCATTTTCTTATACATTCATATAAATCCCAAAACTCATTTTTATACCCATTTTACCAAAATTTCGGCAGCATAACGGCTGCATTTGTAAAAACCCAAAACCTGCAAATGGCAAAAATACACTTCTAAAATTCCCAAACAGTCACACAACTATCAAAATCCACCGGACCCTCCGTCCGGGATCTCAGCATATACAAACGCACTCCTATATCTAAAACATTTCAATAAGCCTCAATCTTTAATCAAAATCATCCATACACAATCCAATCCATAACTTAATCCAATACATATGTCCAGAATTCATAATACATTCTCAAAATGAATACACAACACACTTTAATGGCATTGCAAGCCATTTACAAAACCCAAAACCCTAATCCAAAATACACAACAATTCTAAATTTCTTAACAATCACTTAGCTAAACAAATATACCATATGAACACATACAAACAGAAACCTTCATTTTCTTTCACCCGATCTTCTTCTCATCACCTGTGGATGGGAATGAAGGGGGGGTGAGCTTATTGCTCACGGATAATATATTTATAAATTGAATGATAAGCGAAAACAATTGTAATTCTTTTTTCCATTTCTTTCAAAAGTTCCTCGGTAGAAAATTTTTCACATTCCTTATTTCTCAATCTTTTTGAACATTTCTAAGATAATTTCAAATATTATCACTATTGAAAATTCCCAAAGAGCTTATTTCTCAAATTTTCTCACATTTTTCATGAACAAATCAAAATCGTGTAAAACTTAATTTCTTTCACATTTCTTTCAAATCATGCAATGCATCACACTTATAAACAAAACAAAACACATAACACATCAAATGGTCTGGTTCGGTCCAAAACAGAACGTACTGCACATTCCCGCATAGCGGTCCTGTGCAGCCGTGAACGGAACGTACTACACCTTCCCGCATCGCGGTCCGGTATAGCTGTGACTTATGGGAGTCCGAGATCGGAACTCCAGTGTCACTAACGGGCAGCCGGGAGAAGGCTATAAAAATAGACAAGTGTGCATTTGTCCCACTTATGGGACCTGACCAAACTCACATAACACATGATTGAAAACAAAAATTCGAATTGCTCGAATGCACTTTTAGAAAATCTTGATTTTCACATTTTCATATCACATCGTGTCATAAATGACACATTCACATAACCACATGAATTCATATAACAAATCTAATGCAATTCACATCATCAATTTAATCACATATCAATCAAATTCAGAACAATGTATGCAACAATTTCTTTAAATCATAATTCAAACTTATTCAAAATTCACAAAGCATATTTTTTTTTCAAATTATTCATATAATTCAAAAACCATGAATTTCATAAACCTTGCATTTTCTACAGATCATTTCCAAAATAAGGAATTTAATTCTTCGAAATCATAATTTTCAAACATTTATATAAACATTAATTTCTCAAAAATTTGATTCTTAAATTTTCAAAAACGCATGCTTAGCTTAAAATTCAATAAATAAATATACTACTCACCTCGAATCCATGCTAGTACATTGTCCAAAGCATCAATTTGACCTTTGCTTCTTTCTTTCTTCCAATTGAATTTTCCCTAAATCAAATTAACCCAAATTCAACTTCATAA
>JANZLD010000235.1:35133486-35149437 GCA_026413575.1 Erythroxylum carthagenense | reverse complement strand
ATATTTAAATTATTTATTTTAGTAATATAAAATAATTGTCATTAATAATTTGTTTATAAATATTATATAAGTGACTAAATTTAATTTATTAATTAAAATAATTTATATTAGATTTATCTAATTTGTAATTATTATCATTAATAAAAGTAAAAATGAATAACAACCAAACAAAATTTTATTTTTTTATTTGAAAAAATAAAAATTAAAAACTAAAAACAAAAACTAAAAATCATACCCGGGACGACCCTTAAATTATTTTGTATATCTCTACTAAAGGCTTATTGAACCAAAATGCTTTATAGTAGACACTTTGATTGACTTTCAATAAACATTTCATGCAATTATATTTTTAAATAGTGATTCCATGTTTGCTATTCATATGTTATACAAAATATAAAAACTTCATTATAATGTTAGACTTCAAATTGTAAAAATCAAAATTCCTTATACAGAGCAAATAAGCTACTATTATCTAATTTGAGTCTAGAATAATTCACAAGACTATTAGTAATAAACCAAAAAGGCAACATGGGAAGGTGATCATAAGATAGCATTCACTAGCATTTCACGTAAACATGCTCATCCAAAACTTGGCGCTACACAGATAAAAGAAACTACAAGCTTGTGAATAAATACTACCACTACTGTTTGTCAGGCTTATCCGGATCTTCTTCTTTTCCAGGGTCTTCCTCCTCTTCCTCTTTCTTCTTTTCTTCCTCTTCTTCTTCATCTTCTTCTGGAGGATCATAAGGCAGCGGAGGTGGTATTGGTGTTTTCATAGGGCTAAACTGTGGAAATATATCAGGCCTACGACCAGGCTTTGGCCTCTCCCATTCCTGCAGGATGAATCAAACTACATTATTAACCACACTAACAATAAATGGTAAACATTCTTCGAAGAAGTACTAATCACAATTAACTTCTGGTAATAACAAACCAACTGCAAGCCACTTTAAGTTATTCTCCATAACAAAGCACAAAAACAGAAGGAATACAAATACATTAAAGATATTTTCTATCGAGTAGATTATATTAAAAGCAATCCAAAAAAGCAGCAATCAATTAAAGTTGGATAATCATCCAAAGCTAAATGCTTGATATTTTGAGAATTCGCACAGCTCAATAGCACGAAAGACCTGAAATCATGTCTCATTTATGAATATGGCTGCTTTTGACCATAAAGTTTATTCATTTCCCTGATGAACATAGTTGCAGCATCACAATTTTACAATTGGAACTAGCAACGATTTGTAACGAGTAATAGGTCCTAAGTTGGATCTAGCTAAGATTAGGTAGGTTCACTAAACACATTCTTCAAGTCTACTCAATTCCAAACATGCAACAATTGTAAGTGAAGCTGTGAAGGTGCTCTCCACCAGTTTGACCAGATTCTGATTCCACAGACTTTGGAAAATCAAGGTGCCCGTTTGAGCAAGTTTTATAGGCTAACTAGATGCCCAATTGGGTAAAGTAGAAAATATAGTGAATTGAAAAAAACAATTCAAAATACCAAACTGCAGACTATTTGTTTCAAAGAACTGAATGGGTATTTAGTCATGACTCATCTCTTAATTTCTGATCCAAGGATGGACATCCAAGATTGATGTGAATTCGATGGATACAAAAAATATTTCAGTCTTCAACCAAATGTTATTGCAAACTTAAGGGCAGTGTCACCCAAAGAAGATATAGCTACAGGTTGGCTCCCCTAAAACAATATTTCTTCAACTAATTACACATAATTCCACACCAATACAATTCTGAAGTGTAAAGGTGGAGGTATTCAGATTTTTTGACATTATAAAAAATGAAGTCAATATAACTTTCCCACATATAACCTTCTTATCATATCATTTGCAACGCAAAAAAATGGGCTTCAAAGTTCAAGTGCAAGCTTCGGAAAGTTATAATGAAAGCATGATAGCATCCATGGTATTTGACCATCAAAATAGCTTCCTTGGTACACAGGCCTACCAAATCATAAATAAAAGTACAGTAGCTTAGGCGGCAGTCTTTCGACATTACTTTGATAAGGATTCCAATTGATAGCAGAAGGAGTTTTGATAATTAAAATGTCCAATTCTCTTCAACAAAAGTCACTGAATTGAACATGATCAAATAAGAAGAGAAACCTTCTGAAACAATTCACCCAAACAGAAAATATCTATGAGAAAAATCAAGAATCTAGTAAATCTTGCATCTTCTGCTTCCAGAATCGCTATGGTATGTAACAACAAACATTTAACTGAATATCCTGTACAACCAATCGACGAAATGACCTTCAAACTTCAATTACAGCAATAAACAATATATTACCAAACAAACAGAAACGAATATATGTCTATACATAAATATAGAGAAAAACAGAGAGATAGACACATACAATAGGGAAATCCAGAGGATTGCGGCGAGTCAATTTCTCCTCATCGGGGGCCATACAGACCACTTGATTACTAAAACGACGTGTTCCACGCAAGCGATTCACAGAGCCAAACATAGTGGTGGAGGATGCAAGAGAAAACGGGCAAAGGTGGGTCGCAGGCGGAGAATTAGGCGGTGGTGCCATTATTAAGGGTTTGGAGGTGGAACATACAGAGAGCCCCACGAAAGCCATTTACAAAGATTATTATTGGAATCAGGTTCCTGTTTCTTTTACCTTGACGGATTAGGGTAGTCGAGAAAACGGCAGTCACAGACACAGACACAGACACAGCCACCAACCGGCCCTGGCTACGCACATCATTAACGCCTATTCTCTATCTGAATTTTATCTTTTTCAAAATCAATGTTCCTCATCTTTCAGAGGCGGCTTAATTTTATGGGCCTCCTAGTAGGCTAGGACAGCCGCATTTGTATTCCCAAGACCGCCTTCAGCCAAGCCCATCTTAAGCCTTATTTGTAAGGCATCCACTTAACATAAATCTGGTCCATATAGATATAGGGGTAATTAAGGGCTATTATTATTATTATTATTATAATTATAAATCTTTATTTTTGAAAAATTAAAGAAACAACAATAACAAAGATTACAAATAATACAGTAAGAAGATCCCAAACTTTAACAATAAGATTTTATATCTTCCTACTATTTCGCTCAATTTTTATTACAGTGTGGGATGACTATTTCCAAGATGTATTTTTATTTCTAAATATATATATATGTGTTCTAAGCTATTTAACAAAGCTATGTAATCTATAGTCTAAAAAATATTGTTAAAAATATAAAGATAAATTTTTTCGTAGTGAATGCAATTATTTTACAACTTAAATGACAATTTTTTATTTATATTATTTAAAATATAGATTATTGAAATATTAACTAGACATAAATATTTATAAAAATTTAAATGTTAACTACATTATTGAGTTGTGATATAAGATATGTTAAACATTATCTAATAACTAATTTATGCGTCACAAAATTGAAAAAAATCAACATATTTGCATTTTGTTAAAGGAATTATAATTATAGAAAAATTGAAGATGAAGATTAATATGATTACGGTCATAAATTTCAATTGCATTGTAATTCAATCATATTATTTTTTATTTTGAAAAAGAAAGAAATTAATTAATTAATATTAAAGTTACCAAATACATCTCTAATTAAGCATAATGAAACAAAATAGGCTAGTAAAAGATTATGTTGTTAATGCAACACCTAACAATAAAATAACCAAACTAAGACATTAAAGGTAGGAAGATTTAAAAGCCACTAAAGTTTGCTCAATAATGTAACTCATCATCTAATGTATAGATTGTTTCTTATGCCTTGGTTTACCTTGAATTTCTCTCATATTCCTTTCTTTCCAAATTAGACGTCTGGTAGTGTCAAATGAGATTCTAAATCTTAAAAACTTGCATTTTCGCTTCAGACTAACATACCAAGGATGTCTTGGTATTTTAAAATGTTTTGATTGCCTTGATACACTAACTAAAGATGCCTTTGAATATGAAATTGAAGAGAACCTTTGGAAACTTATCTCGCAGATGCATATTTAATCAATCGCCATATTAAAGAACTATCATTCATATCATCTAAATTGGATGGGGAAACTATCAATCCAAAATGTAAAAGTTTTGAAAATTGGGTAAATGTAAAGAAATTTTAAATTCTACCTTTTAGCAATGAAGTCAGCCATGCTCTATAAGGCGGTGTATTGACTCATCAAACAATGACAGTGGAGATGAAGATACTATATTGAATATGCAATCTTACACAAAGAGATAAGATTGGAATGTAATGGTAAGAGTCAAGTTGAGGGATGGCTAACGTTGATAGTAAATTAAGGGATAGAAGGCTTGGTAGATTTGGACATGTTAAGAAGAGACATCTTAATGCTCCATCGAAAAGATTATACTTAGACAATATAAAAGAAGAAGAGGAATACTTAAAAAGAATTGTAAGGAAGTGATCTAACATAATATGACCCTACTAAAATTTACTAAGAACTCAGGTCTTAATAGAAAACTTTGTCGAATTAAGATTCTGATATAACATCGTACATCAAAGGTTCTTCTCTTTTTATAAAGAGACTCTTCTCTATCCATAATTCTTTTGAATCTTTTCTTTCATTTTTCTTTTTTTCAATGTCTTGTACTACTTACCCTAATACTTTTGTTTGTAATAAATTTTTTCTTCTCTTTTAATTGTGTTTATTCTACTTATTTATTTCCTTTCTTGTGTGTTTATTTATTTATTCACTTTTATCTTTACCTTTATTTTTTTAATTTATTTATTTTGATTTTTATCTTTGTTATTATCTTTTATCTGTTTTTTTCTTTTGCTTTTATTTATTTTAATTTATGTATTTGCTGATTATTAATTTTCTCATTTTCTTTTTATTTTATTGATTGAAAACATTCTCTTTAATAGTTAGAGATAAGGCTGCACACTACTGAATCTTTCCAAACTCCGCATCTTACCAAAATTTTTACTAGTACATTATTGTTATTATTATTATTGTTATATTATCTTGAGACGATACATTGTATACATAATATTTCTCGACATTTCGGTAGAATCAAACATTCCAACAAAGAAAAATAAAAAGTACAACATATTAGATCTAAAAGGGCTTGCTGGTGAACTCGTAAATTAAAACACTTGAAGAGCTTTTTATTGATGCTTGAACATTTTTTGACATTTTCCTTTATCTACTTGGCAACCCAAACAATATGACTCTCAGGCAAGAAGTGACAAATAGGAATCGTACCAGGCTTAACCTTAAGGATCTGAAAAGCTAAGTGGATTGGATTCCATTTTGATGTGTCAAGATGACATATGGCAATAGCTTTGAGAGTGTTATTATCAGCACCAATTAATGAAACCATGTAAGCCTTAACTTGATGCATATTATGACAGTAATAAATAGGATATATATAGTTTTTGGCATGACAAACTACTATTTTTTCTCCGAGTGTCTTGACTCCTTGTCCGATGATGTATTTTTGTTGCTCCTTATCGTATTTATCAACCTCAGTCGTTAAAACTCGAACATACTTTCCAAGGTGCGAGGTACTAAAATCTACCAGCGCTTCTAACGATGTAGCACAATTCTTCTCTTCACCCTCCAACCCTTCTGCTTCACACTCTTCTATTGTCCTACTCATGATATCCGCATTTGTTGAATTTGATTCAACTGAAAACAGTTTCAAAATTTCAGAGAATTTCCTTGACGAGAAAGGTATCAGATCTGCAATTTGGCGGGGTAACAATTTGGTTTTAGGTGTTGTTTTGATGAAACAAAGGTTGAACTTTTTTCCAGGAAACATGTCTTTCTCCTTGAAGAAAAGAGAAATGTTAGTGTTGCTTCTTGGCTGAGTTTTGATAGCTGCGTATTTGTACGAGAATAGACTGTCATCGCCCGGAGAACTTGGAGGTAATAGTGTTATGTTTGGTCCACTGAACGGACTCCAGCTCACAGATACTAAACCTCCAAGGCCTAAAGTTATACCAATACCACCCAAGTTGATTCCTATACTCATGGCACTTTGATTGTAAATCAGACCAGTGTAGTTCGTCAGACTTGTATGGTTGTTGGCAAGCGTTGGGACTGTTTAGTTGAAGAGCAAACATGCAAACGTTAAGTAACAATGACTCGTAAAGATTAAAAGAAAAAGAAACAATATAATTGGAAATAATGAACCTATTTGGCAATAATATTAATGGCGCTGAATGTTCATTTGAAAATAAAACTCCTTCACAAAGTTTACGATCGATTGCTAAAATTAAAAACATGCATGCATTTATTGAAACTAGAGTATATTTAGTAACAGAGGGTAACACTTTCTACCAGTTGGTAAAAGTTCATGGAGAACTTTAGGCATCGGAGTATCAGGCAAAACTGACCGCCAATAGTCTTGTGAAGGCGAAGCAGCAAGACATTCACTTAGCACAAGCTGCAAAAGAGTGGTAGATAATTGTACCATATACTACTTCCATTTGTATGATCAAAGAATGGGAAATATTCTCAATATTAATAAGAATGTCATGTTTTCGAAAACTCACCGAGGATATTAAGAAAACCATACGGAAATAAACGTCCATTACAACTGAACGATGAATAATGATACAGTGCGATGAATGCAAGGACGAGACAATCCTAGTATGAACTTGTAAAGGGAATAGCCTATAGGACCTTTAATAGGCAATATATAGCAAATGTAGGTTAATCAAACCTTTATCACTGTATTAACAAAATGGTTGGGAAAGTAAGCTGAAGTTCACAGTTTTAGTATGATTATGATAACTTAAAACAACCAACTGATGAAATTGTCTTAAATTTCGCATGTTATACGGTTATGCCGTGATGGAATCTTTTGGCACTTACATAGAAACGGGATCTTTGCCGAGCAAATTAGGAGCACTTTTGCTTACATAGAAGGAAAGAAATATATATTAGAGAATTAAAAATCTTACTGCATTTGACAACATATATAGAGTAAGTTATAACTAAAATTTCAGGGCTGATATCACTGGTTTATTCTTTTTTGTAATTTGTAGTTTTTGTTTCATATATATATATATATATGATTCCCTTGAAAAATCATTGACATATTTTTTTGTTAATATTAAAATATTTTTGTATTTACTACATATTAGTATGTTTCAATAAATAGTTTTATTTTAATATATTCTGTTGATGAGTATTAATTAATAATAAAATATTACTGCTAAAATTGAGATTTAGAGAGAACTAAGCATATTCTCTTTCCTTATCTCATTAAAATTTTATATATTTTATAACTTTATCCTCTAAGAATAATTTGAGAATCAATAACAATAAACTATTAATTCATATCAATCTAAAAAATTAATATAATCATTATTGAGCCCTCGTACTGTTAGAACTTATTGTTTGTTTTATTAAGAATTCCCTCTATAGTAATAAATTAAGTTATAATGTTTAATTTTAATTCATATATATAATTATATTCAAACCATTTCCATAAATTTATAATCTTTTTATTAAAACTTAATAATTTTAATTTTAAATAATAAATTTACCAAAAATATCATATTTTTAAATAAATTGTTTTTAAAATTTAAAATTATAATTTATTTAAAATCTAGAAAAAAATTTATTACTTCGTAAGTGAAAATATTATGATATATAAATAATTAAATTTCACTTAAAATTTAAAATTTTCTTATCATTTAAAAATATTTTCTAAAAATTGTTTAAATTCATTATTGAAATCATAAATTTTTATTGATAAAACATGCCCAATATATGAAGCATGTAAGAAATTAATGGACGAGAGAAACTCTAACTTCTCTCTACCCTACTTGAAAAAACTTTATGCTTTCTTCTGGTCATAAGCTAGTTTCTTCTTCTCTTGGTGACTCGGACCTTCTGTTAGTTCCTTCTTCCACTATACTACCAACTCCACTTATTTCGTTACCAGTTTCGTTATTTATCTTTTAGCTTCTTTCCTCCTTCTTTAGATCTTTTGTGCATTATCTATTCCTTTCCATTATTGTAATGTTTGAAATGTAGCTCTTCTAGCTCTCCTTCTTCTAAATTTACTTTAACAATATTATTGTGCAATTTTTTCTTTTTCGTTTTCATTAATGTCTAACACCTCAAATATTTCCACTTCTAACCTTAGAAAGGCTAACCATATAAACTTTGGATAAAGCATCAACTCTTGCCTCTAAGAATCCTTTACTTGCTAGAATAATTAAATCTACAGCCATTTAAGTAACATACACAAGCATGTAACTTTATAGCAACTATAATTCTTCTATTTTTTATCCCATTTTTGCCCTAACATATCTCCTTTTGCTTCAAGATGGCAAAAAGATTGAACATTAATAGAAATGCATCAAAGATATGAATTTAACTTAATTTGGTTCTTTTTTCCTGCAACTTGTACCTAAACCAAAATAAGTATCTTAGACTGAAAATAACTTTAATCACTAAGAATTAGGGAATTAATAACTAATCATTCAAGCATTTATCATACAAAGCAAAATAATGGCATAAGTTGCATAATTTGCTTTCCACGAGACATTAAAGATTAAAAAAACCTTTCAAGATCACTAAGGAAATTAACACGAAATTACATATTAATTTCATAATTAATCAATACAATTGATTAACCCTAGGATTGTAACATACTAGATTCAATAATTGGATAGATTAATACCTAGAAATTGAAGAACAATTGAATCCATTGTTATTTCTGTGAAGCGGAGTGACAGAGATGCAAAGAATTAACTACTGCTATTCCAAACCCTAATAAACAAAAAACACATACAGTTCTCAATGGGGCGACTGTATTTAAGGTCAAATAGCAGTAGGGCCTCTTGTGCACTGCAAAACATGGGCCAAGCCTACCCATTATATCAAGCCCATGAACATAGGCCCAATGACACGTTTGTGAGATAATTACCAAGCCCAATTATCTTAACATCAAATTAAATCAAATTAATCGGGGTTTCTACAAAATTATGTTTATTATGCTAGTCCACAAAATAATAACAAAATTCTATCATTCTCCCACTTGGACAGCATAATCAACATCAATGAATAATAAAAACTAATCCCCAGATTAATATAACAGATATCAAAGTAGAGCCAACAATCTCTCAATCATAAGTAGTACCTCAATAGTATAGAAATCAGACCCGATAAAAGTACTGATAACATATATGCAAGATACCTGTATCTCGATGACCTAAACAAAATGTGTCTTAAGGAAATGCACACAAAATGGTGATCTGTTTGTGCAATTCTAAACAAAATGCCCAATCATCCACCTAAGATGCCTACTGAGATTTAACAAAATATCTCATAACAACAAACTAAGACTGGTTAAAAAATGTCTCTAACAAAATTCCATATATATACAAACAATTAAATGTATCTGCGCAGTATATTAATAAAGTATAACAATAATAGCAACAATTATAAGCAAAAGTCTCTAGAATGAATAACAAAATAGTCAAATACAATGTTGCTATCAAAAATTAACATAAAAGACAGACTCCCACTAATCTAAGGCATCAAAAGATCTAAATAGACCCATACGGGTTGTATGACTCACAAAAGCCTTAACAGTCAAGCCTTTGATTAGAGGATCTGCTACCATTAGATCGGTGGGTATAAGCTTTATAAAAGTCTAAAACTCTTTAACCTTCTCTCTAATAAACATATACTTTGTATCAAAATGCTTCAACAACTTGGAGTTCTTGTATATTTAAGAGAAGCCCACCACAGCAAAGTTATCATAGTATATGGTTAGAGGTTTGGAAATACTCTCTACAGATGAAGCTTAGAAATGAAATTCTTCAACCATATTACTTATCAAGTAGCTTCGTAACAAGCCACATACTCTTCCTCGATGGTTGAAGTTGCTGTAAGTGTTTGTTTAATACTTTTCCAAGATATAGCTCCTCCAACAAGTATAAAGATATATCCTGATGTGGATTTGTGATCATCAGGGTAGCCATCATAATCAGAATCAGAATAACCTATCACCTCAAGGTGATCAGACATCCTGTAAGTTAGTAAGTAATCTTTAGTACCTTATAGGTACCTCAGAACTCGTTTTATAGCTTGTCAATGACCCACACCAAGGTTGCTCAAGTATCTTCTAGGTACACTAACAATAAAAGCAATGTTAGGACGTGTATAAACTTGAGCATACATAAGACTACCAACAGTAGAAGCATATGGGACCTTTTCCATCTCTGACTTATCTTTACCATTTTAAGGATACTAGCTATTCAAGAGTTTATCACCCTTTTGAATGGATGCACTGCAAGGATTACAAGTCTTCATATTGAATCTATTCAAGATCCTTTCAATATACCTTTTTTGAGACAAACTAAGAACACCACGAGATCTATCACGATGAATTTCAATGCCCATAACAAAAGAAGCATCGTCGAGATCTTTCATATCAAAATGAGCTGTCAAAAATTGTTTAGTCTCATAAAAAAACCCTTTATCATTATTGGCTAAAAGAATATCACCAACATATAAAACAAGAATATTGAATTTTTCCCACTATTCTTAAGTAAATGCATTGATCAACAACATTTTTCTTAAAGCCAAGAAAGCAAACAATTTGGTCAAATTTCAAGTACCATTGTCTGGAAGCTTGTTTCAGCCTATAAATGGATTTTCTCAATTTGCAAACCATGTATTCCTTACCTTTCTCAACAAAACTAGCAGGCTGATTCATGAACACATCTTCATGCAAATCACCATTTAGGAAAGCAATTTTTACATCCATTTGATGGAACTCCAAATCAAGATAAGCAACCTAAGCCATCATAATACGTAATGAATCTTTAGTAGAGACCGAAGAAAAAGTCTCTTTATAGTATATACCTTCCCTCTAGTTATACCCCTTTATAACAAGTTTGGCTTTGTACATTTCTATCTCACCTCTAGCATCACGTTTAGTCTGAAAGACCCATTTATAACCAACAGTTTTACAACCACTGGGTAATTCCACCAAATCCCAAACACCATTCATACTCGTAGAAGCCAGCTCATCTTCTATAGCTGCCAACCATTGTGAATTACGAGGATTAAAAATGGCATCCTAAAAAGAAATTAGATCTAAGTCTTCAACTAAATTGAATTCATGCTCCTCTAATTAAATGTAATAGTCTCAAAATTTAGAAAACTCATTGGATTTAAGAATCCTTTCAGATCTCCTAGGTGGAACTACAACCACATCTGGGACTTGAGTATCAATGCCAACCTATTGAGGAATTTCAACATCATTTCCTGGATCAACAACATCATCATGAATTAGAGGAGATTGAATTGCCTTAGGATGAAAAATAGTAGGTGTAGGAACAACACGATCCTCTATGAAATCAACAACACGAGACTCATGCCTGTCATTATGTTCCATGTCCCCTTTAAAATAAATAGCTCAATCTAATTCAAGGACTATAGTAATGTGATTGGGACAATAGAACCTTTAACCTCTTGAGCTAGTACAATAACCAATAAAGTAACCTGAAATAGTTTTAGGATCAAACTTCTTCAACTGAGGATTATAAGTCCTCACCTTAGCCTTATAGCCCCAAACACAGAAATGCTTCAAACTAGGCTTCTTTCCTGATATAAGCTCAACAGACTTACTAGGCACATGATTGAGAACATAAATAGAAGTCCTCAAGCCGTCTCCCCATAAGAACTCTAGTAAGGTGGAGTGACTAAGCATGCACCTAACCATCTCCATCAGAATACGATTTCGTCTCTCTACAATCCCATTTTATTGAGGAGTGCCAGGCATGGTATATTGCGCCTCAATTCCACAATGCTGCAAGTATCTAGCAAAAAGGCCAGGGTTTCTTCCAGTTTTATCATACCGACCATAATACTCACCACCTATATCAGATCTTACACATTTAATCTGCTTCCCAAGTTGCAATTCAATAACATTTTTCAATGACTTAAAAGCATCTAATGATTCAGTTTTCTCATGCAACAATTCAATCCAACCATACTGAGAAAAATTATTAATAAAGGTGATGAAGTATCTATAGCCTCCCATGGAAATAAGAGTAATGGGTACACAAATATCAGTGTGAATTATCTGTAATGGTTCCTCCTTCCTAGTCAATTTCTCCTTTCTTACTTTAGCTGTAAACTTCCCTTTTATGCAATAAACACAACTGTCAAAATTAAGAATTATAGATCATGTAAAATAGTTTCCTTAATCAACCTCTCCATTCTCTCCTTATAGATATGTTCTAATCGTTTATGCCACAACATAGAAGAATTTTTAGCAACCCTCCCATGTTTCTTTCCAACAACAGCATTAACATCATCAAATGGTTGGTCAAAACGAGTAGAATTAGCAATTAGCATAAACAATCTATCACGCATAATTGCAGAACCAACAACAGTAGAATCATAGTACAAAACAACTACATTATTGATTATATGAAAAAAGTATCCACAACTGTGTAAAATAGAAAGTGAAATCAAATTCCTTCTCATAGAAGGCACGTAAATATTATCTTTCAAAATCAAATCATGTCCACTCCTCAACTTTAAGGAAACTACTCATATGTGCTCATCATTAACATTAAATCCATTGCCTAGTTGCACTGTCAACTCCCTTGTATTTAGTTTCCGCCTGCTTTTGAACTCTTGCAATGAGTTCGTTACATGAATAGTTACACTAGTGTCTAACCACCATGAATTAGGAGGAACATAAACTAGATTTGATTCAAAACAAACAAAGATTTGAGGTATACCTTTCTTCTTTGCCAACCAGTTCTTAAACTTCACACAGTCACGCTACCTATGCCCATGTTCATGACAAAAGTTATAGCTTCCATTAAAAATAAGCTTGGGCTTTGCACCAGAACTCTCACCAGGCCCAGAAGGTAATGCAGGCTTATCATTCCCCTTATTCTTAAATTGAGGCTTACTCTGTTTGTTTCTATAAAATTTCTTCTTGTCACCACTGATGTGAGAAGTGTGATGAATGCTATGAGACTTTCCTTTCTTCATAGTATGCTCCTCTTGAATAAGAATGGAAATCAACTCATCAAAGCTCCATTCATCTTTCTGAGCATGATAAGTAGTCTTGAGAACATCAAACTCAAATGGAAGAGATTCAAACACCTGCCAGATAAGATAATCCTCTCCTAACACAACTTTCATGGCCTTCAACTTATTATACCAGTTCACAAGCTTAATAACATGCTCACGAGCACCACCCACACTATCATACTTGGTCTTAGACATTAAAGACAAGTAATTAGACTTTTCAATCTTATCAAACTTTTGAAATTTTTCACCAACAACCTTGAGATAATTTTTGGCATTATTAGTTTCTGTGATGCTCTCTTTAATAGTCTTCTTTATTATGTACTTGATGGTCATCAAACAGACCTTGTTAGAATGAACCCAATTATCATATTTAGCTCTATCTGTAGCAGAAGATTCAACTGTGGGTTGTGCAGGCTCATCCTCAATGAGAGAAACATTAACATTAGAAACCACCAAAAAAAGATTCAAAGATTCAAGCTAGTCCTCATAATTGGTCCCATTCAGCTTAATCAAAGAATTCAAAGCTGGAAATTGATACAATGCAAGGAGATTTAGCAAATGTATCATGAACTAACAAAATTGGGCAAACAACACAACTAGGTTCTCATGCAATTGCAATCCTGCCTAAGGGTCCCAAATTACAACACAGGTCACCCAGAATATTAAATTATCCCCTAAAGCTAATATTGCTAGGATATTGAAAACTTTAAAGACATAATTCAATGAATTAAACAAAACATTAGAAACCACATTGATAAAGACAAACCGATAGGATAAGTGCATCATTAACATAGTATCTAATGTATGCGCAATAACAACATCACAACAACAATTTGTAATAATTGGTCACGATAGGTGAGTTTACAATTACACAAAGTGAATGACAATAGTCCAATAACATTCCCCAAGATTGTTCTTATAGGTTCAGTTAGCACCACAATTACAAAATTAACCATAGTAATCATATAATATAACATTATATGCATAAATTACATCCAAAATTAATTTTGGTTCATAACTATGTAACACTAAGAGTACACAAGACCCCACAAGCCCAAATAATATTAGAAACAAGTAAAAAATTTTCAATAAAAAATTCAGAGAGTACATTATATTTTTATTAATTTTAAAATTTGGGAAAAATAAAAATAAAATTTCTAGCATTAAAAAAACTCCAGAAAATACCATAAAATAGAACTGGGCAGGTGGAGAACACAAGAAAAAATTTGGGGGAAAAACTACCGTTGAAGAAGGTCACATGCACCTCCACAAGCCACCACCGTGCGTGGGGAACGCCCAACCGGGTTGGGTGTAGTCTTGCTCACCCGAAAACCAACAATTCGGGCCTCCTGACTTGATTCGTGACCCGATTCAAAAAAATAACTATATCTTGCTCAATTTTGATCTGTTGTCAACGAAATTGGTGTCAATAGATTCAGAATTTGACGATCTATAACCATCAATCAATTTCATAAAAGAAGCTACTGAATAGGTTTGAAAAAAATGAAAGAAAACATTTTATGGTTCGGTTTATTTTTTGAGTTCTTGAGGTTTTCAAAAGATAGTAGCTAATTTTACAAACCTACAACATGCTTTGACACCAAACTAAAACAAATCAACAACAACAAAAATGATTTCACAGAAAACAATTAACAAATCCAAAAATCCCCAAATTCTATGAAATTAATATCTCAAAAATTGCAAAAAATTAGCAGTCACAATTAGGGCTAACATAGCTCTGATACCAATTGAAGGAAATTAACACGAAATTATAAATTAATTTCATAATTAGTTAATACAATTGATTAACCCTAGGATTGTAACATACTAGATTCAATAATTGGATGGATAAATACTTGAAAATTGGGGAACAATTGAATCCATTGTTGTTTTCTGTGAAGCAGAGCGACAGAGACGTAAAGGATTGACTACTGCTATTCCAAGCCTTAATCAGCAAAAAACACATACAGTTCTTAATGGAGCGACTGTATTTAAGGTTGGCTAGCAGTAGGGCCTCCTATGCACTGCAAAACATGGGCCAAGCCTACGCATCATAGCAAGCCCATGAACACAGGCCCAATGACTCATTTGAGAGATAATTACCAAGCCTAATTATCTTAACATCAAATTAAGTCAAATTAATCGGGCTTTGTACAAAATTACGTTTATTATGCTAGTCCACAAAATAATGACAAAATTCTATCAAGAATAACTAAATCTACAGACATGTAAGTAACACACACAAGCATGTAACTTTATAGCAACTCTAATTCTTCTATTTTTTTAATCCCATTTTTACCCTAATATATCTCCTTTTGCTTCAAAATGGCAAAAAAAGATCGAACATCAATAGAAATGCGTCAAAGATATGAATTTAACTCAATTTGGTTCTTTTTCCTCCAACTTGTACCTAAACCAAAATATGTATCTTAGACTAAAAATAACTTTAATCACTAATAATTAGGGAATTAATAACTAATAATTCAAGCATTTATCATACAAAGCAAAATAATGGCATAAGTTTCTTAATTTGCTTTCCATGAGACATTAAAGATTAAAAAAAAACCTTTAAAGGTCACTATACCATTATTCTTACTCTTTCTAGAAATTGTATAGGAAATAATCCTCTATAGATACTAAAAGACCATAGACATAATATGGGTACTACATAACATTAACGTTCAAAGTTTTTATGTTGGATCCCGATTCTGTTTTCAATTTTGTTTTCTTACTATTTGTTTAATGATTTATGTATGCTTGTTTATTTTTTATTATTATTTTAGAAATGGTCCCTAACTAGAGTTTGTTGGGGAAGAATTAGAAATATGGAATTGGTGTAACATCCCGTTACTGTTAGCAAGGGTATTTTGGTAAATTGGGACAGACTGATAGGTTTCATTGCATTCACTGA
>JANZLD010000235.1:35122445-35133386 GCA_026413575.1 Erythroxylum carthagenense | reverse complement strand
CAAAGTTTGCATATGTTGATTGTGTATATTGTAAGTGTTGAGGATCTCCAATTGTTGATTGTGTTAGATTAGTATTTGAATGGTTATGAGATTGATGGATGAGTTTATGTTTGGTTTAGACTTCCATTTGTTGCTAGTGTTAGAAGAATATGTTGATTTTGGGAAGGATATGTGTGATGAATCCTTTGGAGTTGAGTTTCAATGATGTGTGTAGTTGTTTCATGGAGTGAAGTGGTTTAATTATGTATTGGAGAAGAATATGAGGTAAAGGGAAGTTAGGTTGGGTTTACAGACCTTTGGAGGAGTCTTGGGGTGAAAATTTGTGATAACAGTAGGTTACACGGCCTGCCCGTGTGAATTTAACACAGACTGTGTAAATCCAGGCGCAGGAAACATGATTTTCCCGTAGGTTACACTGCCCATGTGAATTTCACACAGACTGTGTAAAACCTGAACGCAGTGACTCCAATTCACACAGACCGTGTAATTTCACAAGGACTGTGTGATTTTGGGCACAGTAACCCCATCCACCCGAAGGTTACACGGCCTGTGTGCCTGACCGTGTAAATTTCACACGGTCCGTGCTTTTTCATGATATGAACATATCGGATTTTTTTGGCCATAACTCCTTCGTCTGACATCCGAATGAGGTGATTCTTGAGGTGTTAGATTCCTAACACGTTTTTCTACCTCTCCATAAAAATTGGTAGCCAATGGTTTTAAATTCAAAAATTTTGAAGGAAAGGAAGTGTTAAGTCGGTTTGGAGAGCATGATTGGGCCATGAACCTACTTCGATTTCTTAAGCATATCTTGAGCCATAGGGCTCCGATTGGGGTGGTTCTTGTTTCTAATTGAACTAGAGACTAAGAGCTACCATTATGAAGAAGTCTATTGTGATTTTGTGATTTTGTTGTGTGGGCTCGCCTTTGTGGCTTGTATGTCATGCAAATGGGAACTTTCCTTTTTATCGATCAGGGTTATAGAGCTTGGAAGTCCGCTTGTGTTTTCCGACTCCGGTGCGATAGTTGGGCTTCGGAAACGGGGCCCAACATTTTAGGCGTTAAAGCCAATTCCCTTCTAAGGCTAACCATCAAAACTAAAAAGGAAAATGTTAAAAAAATCAAATGGGAATTCATATATATAGTTCTTACATGCTTCTTCTTTTATGTACTTAAGAGTAAAGAACTTAAGCTCTATTTAAAAAATCATTGAAAGACTTTTCTACATTTTTAACCATATGCTTCAACTTGATGTTATTTCTTATATATAATTTAGCATTCCTATTTACACGAAGGGTTGTCAAAATTTCATTAGTGAGTTCTCTATATTTATTCATCAAAACATTAAAGAATAATTTACACCTTTAATTATCTACATATATCCTCTTCTAATTCACTAATTTAATAGCTCGCAATTCACTCTAATCTTGTTGATTTTTTCTTCTTATCAAAATAAGTTATTTATAGTATTTGGAATTATAATAGGTTTTTCATAATCGTATATAGTGTTTGCATTCATTACTATGATTGCAATTTTTCTTTTATAGGCTTGCATTGAAGAAGTGCAAAAGGAAATGACGGTGAAAAGCTTGATAAAGTTGTGGCTAATTTGGGACTGATAAGGTGTGGACATAATAAACATTTTGGAATGGGTGTGAAGGCATCACTATGAAAGAAAAAAAATATGGTGAGTGAAGCCTTGTTCAAAGTTCCTAATAAGTATTTGCAATTCATCAAGAATGCATTAGAAGAAGAGATGAACCAAAAAGTAGAAGTTTAAAAGGAGATAATGAGAGAGGAGTTAGAACAAGAGAAAGTTGAAAAGGCAACTCGAACAAGATAAAGCTGATAGAGAAGAAATGATGAAACAAATGTTCTCCCTTATTCAATCTCCACTTAGGCAAGCTAACACCACTGACATAAACATGTTTTGTAAATTGATTACACCTAGTCAATTACGAAAGGAATCTTCTATTCCTCCAAACCATACATATCAAGATAAAGAATATCAGGTAACAAATTTCCTTAATTCACTATTTTTTTTATATCATCTTGTTATCTTCTTTGTTGAGATTAGCTGCTTATGTTCATGCTTTTTGAATTTGTTCATAAAAGAACTGAACCATTGTACTATTAGTTTTTGGACTATATTATTTATCTTGATTGAATTGACATTACAATAAAGTTGTTAATATTTCATTTTTTAGATATATCAACTTATTTGTGAGCGTAGCAGTTTTACAATTCTAGTGTACTTATTTTTCTTTCCTTTTTTATATGATGGTGATGATTAGGAGTGGACAAGTAGGTGCTTGGTGAACGATTTTGGATCACCTATACATATTGGTTTTGCTTAGTATTTAGATTAATTCACTTATATTTCTTATGGAATGGAGGACAATATTGTAGATGGATATTTTAGCTAGTGATTTTTTGCTTTTGTATTTTGAATATGTTAAAAGATTAAATTTTACAAGTCTTTATAGACTATATATTACATATAAATGTAGTTTTTTTGTCATTTACATTAGATAATACATATACAATTAAGATGTACATTAATATCTATACATATCTTTTAATGTTTATATGGATATTGCCTGTATAAGGACAATAGTTTGACTTTATGTTAAATAATATTGGTGAGAAAGAATAAATTGTTGCTTTTGTTATTACAAATTGTTGCCTAAAAAAATTCACTTTGTTGCCTTAGAAAGACTTAAAAGTGTTGCAATATCTACTTAACATTGTTTTTATAGTTTGAAACTAACATGTTGTTTGAGTCAAAACTTAAAAGCAACATTTTTACTTTGTGACCCAATCAAAAAACTTTGTTGCCTCATACTTATTACGTCACCACTTCCTGTACGATACAAATTTTTTTGCCTTAATAAAAAGACAACAATAATTGTTCTTATAGCTATGCTTTTGTTTGTTGCCTAAAGCATTTTTTGTTGTAATGAATTTAAACTCATGTTTTCTCGAGACACTAAAGTTTTTTAGTTAAACAGAAATAGGAGAATAATCTGACTTTTTTGCTTTCTGTTGAATGTCTTTTACTACTATTTCCTCTATCACCTATACTTGACCTCTTTCTTGTCCTTAATTATGCTTTCAAACTCTTAATTTTTATGGCCAGTTTAGAACCTATGGTTTACTCATTCATATTTATTTATGTTTGCACCTATTAAAAAATAATTATCACTTCTTTTTCATTAAAAATTTTATCTCTATAAATTAGATAAATATCAATTTAATTATCTATTAATTATTTCTATTTTATTAAACATGTTCTAAATTATTTATAGTGCATTAACCATATAAAACAATGAGACTCCAAGTGATATGAGAAAACATCTATTTTGACGTTATAGCAAGGAGACAATGGCAACAATATGAATAAGCTATTAGACTATCACATTTAAATCCATGTAATGGTATCTTGAAGACGTCTAAATCAAGGTGTCATTGAAAACATTATCAATGGAATGAATCTTCTATATCTTCTAAAACATTCGTTTTGCTAATGATCCATATCCCATACACTTAATTTCCTTTTAGATATGATCGAATGTTGTCCAAACAAAGTTGGCCTAATCAAATGGAATAATAAATTAAACGAGTTTACTTTATAGAATTGTGGAAAGATGTTTACATCACTTTTGTGACCAAAGTTGGCAATTTTTATGTTTGTGTAGTATTTAACATGTCAAAATGATCAAAGCTTTATGACCTTCTATAAAATCTCAACATGCATCTCAAAACACAACAACTTTTACGTGTAAACAAGACACATGTATACTATCCATGTATTTAGGAACGGAAGCATAACCGAATGAATATATAACTCCAGCCATTGCTCCACCAATGTCCAACAACGTCTTTGAATTTTGAATCTTCTAGCCTATGTTTCCACGATGTGGTGGTGTTGAAAATTTGTTTTTGTGTGTTAGAGGATAGGGACCTAAGATCGATTTTTAAATTGTTTCATCGCCTCTACCCATCACAGAGGATGGAACATGGAAGTATGGGCGTTAACATTTTCATGGTCAAGGGTTAAGCATTAAATAGATTATAATCTCAATAGTAGGAATAGTAGGAATATTTGAAAAATCTTACATTTACCCATTTGGTCCATTTAACCCAACACCAAATAGAATAAGAAATCAAATACATTAATCATGGTGATAGTTCCTCTTATAGTGAGTGTTATCTTCCATGTATTACATATATAAAATTTCTCATTACTAGCTCTTAAACTTAATAAATAAACCATATATTTATTCTAGGTCCAAATTAGATAATATTTCTCAAAACCAATTAAATATATGTGAGCACAAAAACATATGAGAAAATATCAAATTAAATAAGAGTTCCATTGAAGCAATAAATGTATAACAAAAATCACATTATGGAACCAAGTCCCATTTGCACTACATGATCCTTAAATTACTTAGGTGGCATATCTTTAGTTAAAGGATCCATAATCATCAAGTCAATGCTAATGTGCTCTATGACAACTTTCCTTTCCTTGACACGTTCTCTTATAACTAAGTACTTAATGTCGATATGCTTACTTTGACTTTCACTCTTGTTATTTTTAGCCATATAGACCACCGCTGATTTGTCATAGTTCAACCTTAATGGCTTAGAAATTGAATCAACAACTCTAAGCCCAGATACGAAACTCTTCAACCATACACCATTCGAGGTAGCCTCAAAAGATGATACGAACTCAGCCTTTATAGTAGAAATAGCAATAGGGTCTGCTTGGTAGTTCTCCAAGATATAGCTCTAACAGCTAACATGAAAATATAACCATTTGTTGATCTCCTTGAATCAATGTAGATAGCAAAGTCTGAATCAGAGTTCCAACTACTTCCAAGTTCTCAGTTCGCCTGTACATAAGCATGCTGTCTTTTGTGCTTTGAAGATATCTCATAACCTTCTTCGCAGCTTTCAAATGGTCAACACCTAGATTACTTTGATATCTACCTAACATTCCAATAGCATTTGTGATGTCAAGTCGAGTGTAGACCTGAGCATACATAATGCTTCCAACAGTTGAAGCTTATGGAATGTTCTTCATGTGTTCCCATTCAAAATCATTCTTTGGGATTTGAATCAAACTGAATCTATCACCCTTCACAATAGGTGCTACACTTAGTGCATAATCTTTTATCTGAAATCTCTCTAAAACTTTGTTGATATAGGTCTCTTGAGACAAACTCAAAATTCCTAGAGATTTTTCTCTATGGATCTTGATGCCAGTGACATAAGATGCCTCACCTATATCTTTCATATCTAAATTCTTTGAGAGAAATTGTTTCACCTTATATAGCAAACCCCTTATCATTAGGCGCAAGTAAAATGTCATCTACGTATAACACAAGAGAACAAGTGTTACTCCCACTAATGTTCTGGTATTATCTTCAAAATCGAATGAAGTGATAACCTCATGGAGTTTTAAATACCACTACTGGGAGGCTTGTTTTAATCCACACATATATTTATTAAGCTTGCAGACTAAATGCTCACCATCACTAGAGTAGAATCCTTCAGGTTATTTCATATAAACCTCTACCTCTAGTTTACCATTGAGGAATGCCATTTTTACATCCATTTGATGTAACTTAAAATCAAAGTGAGCTACCAATGTCATGATTACACGAAGAGAATCTTTCTTAGATACAGGAGAAAATGTCTCTGTGTGGTCAATTCCTTCCCTCTGAGTAAACCCTTTGGCAACAAGTCTTGCTTTATGTCTCTCAATGTTGCCTCATGATTTTTTCTTTGTCTTAAATACCCATTTACATCCAATGGCTTTCACACCAGTTGGCAACTCATCGAGATCCCAGATTTGGTTAGATGCCATAAAATCCATCTCATCTTTTATAGCATTGTATCACAAGTCCGATTCCTTAGAACTCATGGCCTATGAAATCGTTTCAAGATCATTTTCGGCTCTAATGTTGCAATCTAAATCTTGTAGATACACTATATAATCACTAAGTATTGTTGACCTTCTAACCCTAGTAGATCTCCTTAATGTTGTATCATCATCCTCATAAAGAACCTGTTGCTTAACCTGTTGTTCAAATAGTTGCTCAATAATTTCTGGCTGCTCCTCATTTACAACTTGATCTACTGGATTGGTATTAATAGCTTGTGAAACATCAATAACTAATTGTCCAACACCCATTTCAACTTGAGGGGTGTGAATAAAAATTAATCTATCACTTGAACCAAAGGGTTGAGCTTCACAATAGCCCTTTTCAAAAACTATGTCTTGAAATTGACCACTCCCACTGATCAAGTCATTCTCAAGAAATTTTCCATTTCTTAATTCCATAATTCTAATGTCAAAAGATAGACAATACAATCTATACCCCTTAGACTTTTCAGCATATCCAACGAAATACCCACTAATGGTCCTTAGTTCTAGCTTATACTCTTGTGGGTTGTAAATTCTTACTTCAGATGGTCATCCCCAAACACGTCTATGCCTCAAACTTGGTTTTCAATCCTTAAATAACTCAAAAGGTGTTTTTGAGATAGCCTTGGTTGGAACTTGGTTTAATATATACACAACTGTCTTTAGAGCTTTAGTCCACCGGAATTGAGGAAGTTTTGTGTTACTCATACTTCTAACCATGTCCATTAAGGTTTAGTTTCTTCATTTTGTCACACCATTATGATCTGCAGAACCAGGCATTGTGTACTGGGCAACAATCCTATGTTCCTAAAGAAACTTCACAAAAGGACCAAGCGCTTATCCACTTTCAGTGTATCTACCATAGTACTCTCCACCTCTATCTAACCTCACAATTTTTATCAGTTTTTCACATTGATTCTCCAATTTAGCCTTAAAGATTTTAAAGGCATCCAAAGCTCCGTCTTTAGAACGAAGTAAGTAGAGATACATATGTCATGAATAATCATCTATGAAGGTGATAAAGTATTTCAAACTATTTGCATCTATATTTGGACAACAAATTTCTGTATGTATGATTTCTAACAGGTTTGTACTCCTCTTGGCACCCCTTTTAGATTTGTTAGTTTGCTTACCCTTAATGCAATCTACGTAAGTCTCAAAGTTAACAAAATCTAAAGTATTAAGTGCCCCTTCATTTACTAATTTCTTAATTCTCTCAATAGAGATGTGTCCTAATCTACGGTGCCATAACATAAAGGATTCTTCATTCACAACACATCATTTCAATTCAGTAGTAACATGTATCGAATTATAGATGTCATCATTTTGTACTGAATGGAATATATACCATCAGATAATGTACCATAGCTAATAACTTTAGATCCATTACATAAACTGAAACTAGAATATGAAAAGCTAAAGGAAAAATCAAAAGGTACAAGTCCTGATATAGAAATCAAATTTCTAGAGAAATTTGGAACATAAAAGTTCTTTTCCAAACACAAAATAAAGCCGTTGCTTAAAACCGAACTACAAGTACCAATGGCTTCCATATGTGAACTCGTCTTGCTTCTTGAATAGATGTATTGTTCACTTACTACTAGCTTCCTTAGGTTTTGGATACCCTACAAGGTGTTTGAAACATAAATTGTAGAACCATAATCAATCCACAATGTGCTATGATTAACATTAACTATATTATATTCATAACAAATAAATGAAATTGGAGTGCCTCTCTTTTCAAGCCAGTTCTTGAATTAAGCGTAGTCTTTCTTCAAGTGTCTATTAATGGGCATTTTATATTGATTTTAGATACATAATTTACTAAACTCTTATCCATTTAATGTTTAAATTGCACTAATTAAGAGTTATTTATTTTAATTTTAGGATCACAACCAACATTATGCATGGCCCTTCATGTGAATTAAATGTATAAGACCGGAAAGTGGGAAGGAGCAAGGAACAATAGCGCACATCCATCAAACAAGGAGCAAAATGCAACTGATGGGAAAGCTGAAATGCTATCGTAGGCAAGAAATAAAAATGCACAACAATGTCCAGAGTAGCACAAAACGACAGCATAGAGATAAGAAGCATGAAAGAAACGTAAATAGTGAGTTGGACCGTAATCCTTATTTGTCACATCATCAAGAAACAAAATACGGCTGGCACCGCAGAGAAGAAAATGAGGGCATGAATGTTGAAAAAGAAGGGGACCAAAAACCTTGAAAGAAACCATCAATATAGAACAAAAAACACAGCAGCTGCGGTAAAATTAAGGGAAGAAAGTAGCAAGCAACATAAGAGAGGAACACAGCAGCTAGCGATGGAGAGTAATGTGGGTGAATAAGGTGGACAACAAACATTTTTTTTTATATAAAGACATAGGATAATACAGGGAAGAAGCTACTTTGAAGCATCCACGTTGAAAGCTAGTGGAAGCATCCACGTTGAAGCATCTATGCTGGAGACAATTGGTGGAAGCAACTATATTGAAGGAGAAGAGTTGAAGCAGCTGGTGGCAGAAGAGCACTCACGCTACACCACCACTCAATATACTCTCCACTCACACATTGGCAGCTGGTGGCATAGGAAGGAATCGAAGAAGCTGGTGGCATAGAAAAGAACCGAAGAAGCTAGTGGCATAGGAGATAAAATGCAAGCAGTTGGTGGAGATAAAAACGCAAGTAGTTGGAGGAGATAAAACACAAGTAGTTGGAGGAGATAAAACGCAAGCAGCTGGTGGAGATAAAATGCAAGTAGTTGGTGGAGATAAAATGTAAGCAGCTGGTGGCAAAGACGTGAAGCAGTTGGTGGCACAACCAAGCAGCCTCTACTCCATTCACCAATGTAAGAGCAGTCTCCATTCATGCAAGTGATTAAAGAAGACAGCAACTTGGCCAAAACTTTTCAATCCCCACAACAATTTTGTTGGGATTTAATTTTTTATTCCTTATTTATTTTAATTGTTTGGATTTAATCACTGCAACCATATATTATGATTATGATTTATGTTACATTGATAAATATGTGTGAGTAAGTTTTCCGGTTAAGGTTAAGATTGATATTGATATTGGATTAGGATAATTTTTGTGTTATTGATTTTTGCTTGATTGAATGCATATTTAGTCCTAAATTAGCTTGATCACCTAGTTTAAGGCCTTAGATGATTGAATGTCATAACCAATGGGATTTAATTTGTTGGAAAATTAATTAAGCGACATACTTGAGACTAAAGTATAGACCAACCTTAGGATCTTGTATGAGGATACCTAGAATTAACGAACTTAGTTTTAGGCTTCTTGTATTGAACGCCTTTTATTCTGAATTATCTATGAACCAAGTGGGTGACTCTGATTAGAAGAGAAGGGAATTCCCATAAACATTGGGTTCAACTTGCTTAAGTGAAATAATTCCTAGATCAATCCACCGTTACAATTTTTAGTGTCCAATCCAATTGATATCTGATACCTTCGCCAATTTCTGTCATTTGATTAAATCTAGTCATTTTTAATTGATAATTTGCATCTTGCATCTTGCATATTTCCTTTATTTTCTTCTTTTATTTTATTTTCAGATCAATCAAATTTTGATTGTTTGAGTAATTTTACATTGTTTAATTTAATTGTCTTGCATGTTGGAATTCTTTGGATACGATATATGATTTTTATCATTTTATATTACTTATCAACGAGGTATGCTTGCCTCTAGTGGGTCTAGATAGAATTTAATTTATATTGCTTTGTTTAGACTGCAACAATGTCCCTTTTTCTTGTAGAAGAAACACTTTGATAGTTTATTTATATCGGATTGAGGAGAAATTTTGCCTTTTTCCCTTGTTTTTGACATCATCCTATCTCTTCTTTCCTGAAACAGTCAAATTAACCCTTTCCCCTCTTCCATCAACAACCTATCCTCCTTTTGCACACACATGGTAAACAGTTCAATGATCGACCACTTGTCCATATATGTGTTGTAAGAGATTTTGAAAGGACTGTATTATTGGGGTAGAGTGCACATAATGTAATGTACTAGGAAAGATTCCGCTATAGTAACCTCCAAGGCTTTCAGTTAAGTTGCTATGTCCGTCATACGCATGATATGATCTACGTATGCCCTTTATTCTAGTGAGCCTCAAGGATGACAACTGAATAATCAAGGTTCTGGTAAGAGCCTTATCAAATGTAGCGAATTGCTCATTAATGGTCTTCAATAAATCCCTGACATAGTTATGTTGTTCGACAGAACTATGAATACCAACAAATATTTTGGTCTTTATGAATATTACGGAGAGGTGATTACATTTCTCCCATTTTTCATAAAGAGCAACATGTCTGGAGTGCTGATTTCAGTCATACTCGGTGGTTCATCCTTCCTAATAGCAGAGTTTATATCCAACCAGCCCAAATGAAGCAGAATTCTCTCCTTCCAGACCTTAAAGTTGTCACCTCTTGATTATGGAATATCACACTAAATATCATAAATATTCATAGTCTGAGTAATTGCAAATTCAAAAATAAAATATACATTTGTTATATATAATTTGAGACCAATAATGATTCATGCTTTATCAATATAAATCATGCTTTTAACAGATAAATCTAGTGACATAAGACTTGCCTGTGAGCTAAAGTTCTACTCAATTAGATTCATCTATAACTGTATAACAAAACTATTGAATTATGTTCCTTCTCTTAATTCCTGTACGTAGATTAAGAAATATAATCAAATATTTCATCCTAATTAATCATACAAATATAAAAAAATTCTTGTGGGTATATTTTATCATATCACGTATGATTAATTACAATTAATGATTTAATGTGATCTTAAAACTAAATATATAATTATAATTAATTTGAGATGCTGTGGCTACTCCCAATTAATTAATATCATATTGATTATGTTGGGCCCCAAAATTTTTTTATTTTATTGATGTTGTTAAGCATGAATTGTGTTCATTGTGTGATTTATGGTTTAATTGGATTAAATTGGAAGTATTGGTG
>JANZLD010000235.1:35051294-35070230 GCA_026413575.1 Erythroxylum carthagenense | reverse complement strand
AATCCGGCGATTTGCCTCAAAGCACAACATGTACAAAACTACACTTAAAAGCATTTTCAAAGTCAAAGTAAAATAACCTTAACTTTGACTGACCATAACTTTAACTCCCGATATCGAAAAATAACAAACTGTATGGCGACAGAAAGCTCTCAACATAAGCTATAAGTTTCCTAAAGATCATTTCCTCAAATTTTGCCTCAAACAAAAAGTCAACTCTTAAGTCAACTTTTTATCACAAAAAGTCAACTTTCTTAATTCTTCACATTTTCAGACTTTTTCTCTTTATTTCTTGATTTTAAACTTAATTTGAAATAAACTAATTCACTTTAACTTTTATAACCCATACAAATCTAATTCTCAAAGTCATCAAAATCTTTCCACCCTTTTTCTCATCAATTTCTTAAAATATAAACACATCTTTTACAAAATTTGTATACAACCATACTTATTTCATAATTTTTATATTTCAAATTTTCACTAAAAAAAATTGGGGTCTAACATATATTGAGAGATTATAATAGATTAATAAAGTCTTTCATATTTGGACCTTTTGAAACTAAGTTAAAAATGAGAAAATGTTATAGTCTTTAGTTGTTTAAGAATAGGCTGAAAGTCTTAACCAATTTTGATAAGCATCATCTTGGTAGAATATTAGTTTCCTATGAACCCAACTACATTAAGTTCATTCAATATTCTTCTTCCTTTCAGTGTGTGCATATATTAGTAGGTATATTAGGTATTTGGACATCTTAGTTCTCATTTGTTTAAGCATACAATTTTTCTTTTCTATAATCCTCATTATGGAATTAGCTTCGAGGTTGTAAAAGTAATTTAAATTAACCTTGGATCCTATTCAAGGACTTCAATTGCACCATTTTATCTTCAAAATATAAGGAAGCAAGATGTGCCAACAAACCTTCTCATAAACTATATGATCTAGTTAAATTAGAGGTTATGGACCTAAATTCTAATAGAAGGTTTTTTACTTAGTGTAACAATGAAGAGCGAACTTGGTACTCGAGGAAAAAACTTAATAAGGGTATAGTTAACTATAAATGTCTTTAAAATTTCCAATGCAATTGAACACGTTTAAATAGCTCATTATACGTAAATCACTTATTAATAGAGATCCTCTTTAGGGACCCCAAAAAACATCACCATTTAAGTCCTTCAACTTTCTTTGTAATAAGTATAGTTTATTGGAAACAATTAATATGGGCTAAAGATAAAATGTTCAAGGCTATACATTATACAAATTTAATAGAAATATTATGAGAATTAAGTAAGAGGTAAAGAAAGTTAAAGTGAATATGTAAATTGATACAAAGAAAGCAATTGAATTAGTAAGAGACCACTTGATGCATTATTCAAAGGAGCATTATGACTATTCTAAAGAAATTCTATGAAGCTTAAAGAAAAACAAGCTTATTCTAATCACAACAATGCCTTGGAAGCCCACTCTTATTTTATAATATAGAAATATAGGATCTTATGGCTTAAGGATAAAGACTATAATAAAAAATATTTTATAGATAGCTTCTTATAATTACTCATCTTGCATTTGTAGATGCTTTGATATTATTCTGTATTGATAATGTCATTTTTTTTTGTTAGCTCATGAAATCAATTAATGATTAAGAAGAGCCTTTTAATGGTTTTAGTGAATGCTTCCCTTTCAGTTTAGGATCTTGCAACTTTTTTAATCTTAACTGTTAAAGTTTTAGAATTTAACCACTTTTGGATCCCAATTACTTTAAAAATATTATACTATACATATTGCTAAGGCTATTTGATGTGATAAGAAGTAGAGTTAGAGGCTAGACTACTAAATGCTTGTTCAATATTCGTATTTAATAGTTTATTTTCTTAGCAATCTATACATTTATTGGTCAACTCATATATATCTTGCTAAAACGTTATGCAAGGAAATTGAAAAGATTATGAGGAATTTTATCTAGATTAACGAGGAGCTTTTTAAGCCTTTAGCTAAAGTGAGTTGGAAGGACATCAACTTACCTAAATGTAAAAGATTCTAGGTATCAAATATATCCATTTGGTGAATAAAAGGATGCTAACTAAGATGCCACGGAGAATTGTCAATGATAAAAAGCCTTTACAAGTTAAATGGGTGTATAAACTTCATCTAAGAAATGCAATCTTATGGACTATCAAGCATAGAGTGGATACTTCATGGAATATGGTTCAAACTGTTAAACTAAGGGAAACTCTTTAATCATCGATATGGTTCAAAGTGAGCATCAAGAATAATACTTGGCTATAGATAGACTACTGAAGTTCCCTTGCTCCTTTTAACTTAATTCCAAACTATTTAAATGTTAGTATGTTCTATCATTGATAATGGTACAGTTAGTAATTTAGTTAATTGAAGAGCTTGGAATTATTGTAATAGAATTTTAGGTTTCTTTTGAACCTATTTTCCATCATATGCCCCTAATCCTTTAAAGAAGAAAGAACTTCATAATTGAGTCATTCTTTAGGAAAATTTACTAATAAGACTTGCATTGATATGCTTAACCTATACTCTTAAGGCTAACTAATTTTCAATAGTTTAGAATAAAATTTTATCCCTTAAAATCACTTTAGTTCTATGTCTTCCAGTTAGGGAAAGAATTTCCACAATGGATCAACTAAGTTGTATCATCTTTCCTTTTTCCCAACATACATGTAGGCTAAGTTTGTTAACTTTAGGATCTAACGGCCACTTATTCTTTGAATGTTCTTTCTCTAATTAGTTATGTAAGGAAAGTAACAGGAAATGCAACCTTGATCATAATGTTATCTATTAGAGGAATGTTTTTAATTGGTTTTCCAATTTTACATATTTAAATAAAGAAGATGCTAAAATTTTATGTTTGGATCTAAAAAGTTATATTTATAGCTTCTAGTGGGAGAGAAACTAACATATTTTCAAGATTCAATCTCTTAATGTAAAGTTGATGAGCTAAAGAAACATTCTTCTAATATGGGAGCTGGCAACTATAAAAGGAGCAACACTCTCACTCTCTTATGATATGAAATTTATATGGAATTCGTGAAGCAGGAATCTATCTTATGCTATGAAGTTGATATGGAATTCATGAAGCAGGAGTCTATCTCCTGTAGTTCTTATTAGTGGTAAGGATAAATTATTAGTTAGGTTTTTTAGCATTAACTATCATTCTAAAAGGATCTTATATTGAAACTTATGAACTAAACTAAGCTATAATGTAAACATAGATTGACAATCTATGTTTGCATTATGGCTTAGTTTAGTTCATAAGTTTCTCAAAAAGTTTGTATTCTGGATGATTACTTAGAAAATTATGGCTTATTTCTAGTAATACTATATTTTTAATTTATAAAGAAATATTTGGAATTAATAGATAGAGTTATATTCCATAATTGTTTATACATTTAATCCTTGAAACTTAGTGATTAAAGCTTTAAAATGGTTAAGACACTCATTTTAGTTCATATTTAATCTTAATTACAATTTGGAAGCATAATAGCTAAAGTGAGTTGAAAGCATCTCATTGAGCCATCTTTTTGAAATTCACAGTCAATTGGCTTCATAAAGTAAGAAGTAGAAGGGTGAGAATGAAGAGGAGACAAGAAAATACCAAAAAGAATGAAGATATGGAAGGTAATGAAATAGGATGTGTCTCGTAACCATGACAAATTAGTCATGGTCGTGAGACTTATGTCTAACACTAGTTTCATAGGCATGACACTCCTTGTCACACCCAAGACTTACACTCATGGGCGTGACACACCAAGTCACACCTGTGAATTTGCCACCTTTCCACTTTAAACCTAGTTTTTTACTATAAAAGTATTAAGTTGTTACGGCAGAGAGTAAACTTGAATAGACAGGATTTTCTTCATTTCTTCTTCAATTTGTGACATCTCCAGAGATGACTCATGGCTCTTTCTTAGAGATTAATGGAAAAGATTAAGGGTTAACCTTCCTAACACTAGTTTGGAGGTGCAATCAATGTCGAATAGCACATTAAGCATATCGTCCTTGTGTATCATGTCCGTTCCTTCTTTTCAGATTGTTTATGTTATCTTGTGTTTATTCATTAGGTATTATGTTTGTTCTATCAGATTGTTTATCATAAGAACCAATTTCTAGAGCTTTAAATACAATATGTAATAGTCATGATTGAATTTGATTGTGGCAACTAATGGCATTATATCATTAGGGATAATGTAACCTAGGTTAAATAATCCAAGCTTATGTGATTATTGCTTAGATTGGTCTATTTTTCTCATTCGTAAGGTGACTGTTTGATTAAACTAGGAGAGTTTATTTTAGGTTATCGGATAGTTAGGGTTAATTAACGAGCTCTTCTTAATTAAATACAACCTAAGGAAAAACTAAGATTAACAGAGCTTATTGTTAATTCACAATCAATAGTATAAAGAGAGGTGGGAAGATGATAATGCAATGACATATGTGAAATTTTGCATAGGTCGAGATTAAACTGAAGAATCGGATTTCAAACTAGTCATCAATTTTATCACTTTGCTTTTGTTTTTATTTAAGTTGTTTTTATATATTCAATTTTACTTTGTTTTCTAATTTGCATTTAAAAAAACCCCTTTGTTTTACATATACATATAATTTAGGAAAGTAATTGGATTTAATCTCTATGGAATAAACCTAGACTTACCATTTCTATAGTTGTAGGCCTACTTTTTTGTGTAGTGTTACGACATGCTATCAATTTGGGCACCATTGTCAGGGGTTGATATCCTTTGCTTTTTAATTTGTTTATTTTTATTTTTGGTAATTTTTTTCTTGTTTGGTTAGTTACAGTGCAGGACACAATCTTCCCACCCTGGTGAACTGAAATTTGATCTAGAAATTGAAAGAATGCCACGCAGGTCGAGAAAAAAAGTTGCACAAAGTTTTGAGGATCTATCACCATCTGACAGGAGAATTGATTCTTAGTTAGGAATTCAAATGGCTTTATATGTTCTTTCTAATTCTTCTAGTGATTCCATTTTTGAAACTAATTCTGACATGGTGAAACAAAATAATGATCGCACTCTTAAGCAATTGGCTACTCCTAATTTTAATTATCAACCTTTGCGCATTGATTTTCCTGCTATTGATGTTGCTTTTGAGCTTAAATCTGGTCTAATTCATCTTTTGCCTAATTTTCATAGTATGTTGGGTGAAGACCCTCATAAGCACCTCAAGGAGTTCCACGTAGTCTTTTCTATCATGAAGTCATCCGAGATATAAGAAGTGCATATTAGATTGAGAGCATTCTCATTCTTATTAAGGAACATTGCTAAAGATTGGTTTTACTAATTGCCATCTGGATCAATCACTACTTGGAATGAGATGCAGAGACTTTTTTCAGAGAAGAACTTCCTTACTTCTCAAGCTACGAATATTTGAAAGGAAATGTTTTCAATTCGATAGCACCATGGGGAGACATTATATGAGTACTGGGAGCATTTCATGAGGTTGTGTGTTAGCTGCTCGCACCATTAAATTAGTGAACAACTTTTGATTTAATACTTCTATCAAGGGCTTATGTCACAAGAAAGAAGTATGATAGATGCAACAAGTGGAGGTGCATTGGTAGGTAAGACACCTATTGAAGTTAAAATTTTTTATTTCCAACATGGCTGCTAACTCTCAACAATTCAATGTTTGAGAGGAACCGAAACCACTGAGAGTCAGTGAAGTTAGTACTGCCACATTGGATGAACAGATAGTTGGGTTGACATCTTTAGTGAGACAAATGGCTGTAAATGGTGCTCAACAAGTCAAAGTATGCAGAATTTGCACAATGGTAGAACATCCCATTGATATGTGTCTGACCTTGCAAAAGACTTCCAAAAAACAAGTGAATGCTTTTAGAAGTTTCCCGGGTCAACCACAAAGGAAATATGATCCCAGCTACCCCTATGCACAGAATTTAGGATGGAAGAAGAATCCTCCATTCAAACATTATGGATAGCAAAGACAACAACAAGGCTCCTACCAATAACCATATCAAATATAAGGTTAACCATTAAGCTCTAAACTTTCATTAGAGGCGATGATGAAAACATTGACCAATCAGCTCCAAAATAATTCCAAACAATTTCAATAACAAATAGGAGCTAGCATTCAGAATTTGGAGAATTAATTGAGTCATATAGTTGTTGTTGTAACTCAATTGGAAAATTAGAGCTTAGGTAAACTTCCTTCTCAAACGATTATAAACCCGAAAGAGAATGCAACTATTATCACCTTGAGAAGTGGTAAACAAATTGAGGCACCATGTAAGACTCTTGTTATTGGCGATGATGAAGAATATGAAAGGGAACTTGAAGTGTCTCCAAAACAAGTTGAAAAGGGAACTAAGATAAATTCTCAATCTTTTGTGATTAAAATTTTTACTAATACTTTGCCTCCTTTTCCTAGAAAGTTTGCCTAATCGAAGAAAAAGGAGTAAGATAAGGAGATTTTGGAAATGTTTAAAAACGTAGAGGTGAATATACCACTAATTGATGCCATAAAGCAAGTTCCATGATATGCAAATTTCTCAAGGAGTTATGCACGTGCAAAACGGAAATTAAGAAGAGACAAGAAAGTGATTGTGGGAGAAAATGTGTTTAGGGTCATTCAAAGCAAGCTTCCCCCAAAGTGTAAGGATCTAGTTACATTTACAATTCCTTGCAAAATAGATGATACTAGGTTTGAAAAAGCAATGTTAGATGTAGGAGTTTCAATTAATGTCATGCCATATTCCATTTACACTTCATTGAATTTGGGATCTTTGAAAGAAACATGTGTTATAATTCAATTGGTTGATAGATTGAACTTTTATCCTGAAGGGGTTATAAAAGATTTCTTAAGCAGGTTAATGAACTGGTTTTCCTAACTGACTTTTACGTATTAAATATGGAGAGAGAACCTTTATCTAATTATGCACCAATCCTTTTGGGTCAATCATTTTTTAATATATCAAAGACAAAGATTGATGTGGATGCAAGAACATTGACTATGAATTTTGTTGGTGAAATTTCTCGCTCTAATATTTTTGAAGCTATGATGTACCCTAGTGATGTTCATTTTGTTTTATTAATTAATGTCATTGATTGCTCTTCTTAAGAATTTTTTGATATGGAAGGTAAAGATGAGTTGGAAGTCATTTTTCATATGATTGTACTAAAAAAACACTTTGTAAATTTTTAACTTATTCATTACAGATGAGATGGAAGAAATTGTGCTAGCATTGCAATCATTGCAACTAATGGTAAAAAGGTATGTATTTCCAAATATTGAACTTTCAAGATCTTATAC
This sequence comes from Erythroxylum carthagenense, assembly GCA_026413575.1. NCBI lineage: Eukaryota > Viridiplantae > Streptophyta > Magnoliopsida > Malpighiales > Erythroxylaceae > Erythroxylum > Erythroxylum carthagenense. The sequence continues at coordinate 35,062,918 of JANZLD010000235.1, read as the reverse complement.
GAAATCTATACCTTTGGTTATGAAGGATGCACCTACAATTGAACTGAAGCTATTACCGAAGAATTTAAAATATGTATTTTTTAGAGAAGGAGAAACACTTCTGGTAATCATAGTAAGGAATCTAACGAAGCTTCAAAGGGAAAAGCTCATTCAAGTGCTTAAAGACCACATCATAGTTATATGTTGGACTATAGCCCACATATAGGTTATTAGCCCTTCGACATTTACGCACTGAATTCTTTTTGAAGAAGGGTCAAAACAGTCAAGAGAATCATAAAAGAATATTGAATCCTCTGAGGATAGAATTGGTAAAGATGGAGATCTTGAAATTGATGGATGTTTTTATAATCTATCTAATCTTAAATACTAAATAGGTAAGTCCAGTCTAAATGGTACTAAAGAAGACTAGAATTATAGTGGTGAAAAATGAGAACAATCAGTTTGTCCATACAAGAATTCAAAATGGATGGTGATTATGCATCGAATAAAGGAAGTTAAATGTTGTTAGATGCAAGGATCAATTTCCACTCCCATTCATCGATCAGATGCCTGAACAACTTGCAAGATGATCTCACCATTGTGTTCTTGATGGGTATATGATAGCTCTAGAAGATGGGGAGGAAATAACCTTCACATGCCCATTTGGTACATTTGCCTACAGAAAGATGTTGTTTAGATTATACAATGCCTCAGCCACCTTTCAAAGATGTATGGTAAGTATTTTCTCCGAGTATGTCATTTGTAACATCCCATTACCATAGAGTATATATCCGAATATCTAGAGGACATTCAAGTACATATCCTATGACAATGGTATATTAGAGCAAACATAATCTCTTAAATGGCATCATAAAAGTATACAATACTTAAAAACCTCAACATTTTATTTCAGTCATTCATAAAAGTTTACACTGTATTCATTGAAACAAATATTTACAATCCTTATACAAAAGTTCTGCATGACAAAGAAACTACAAAATTCAAACTATAACTCCTTTGATGTTAGCTGATAGACCTTTGAGTCGTATCTTAATCCAAAATGTTCCTCTAGACAAATCTTAGAAACTAGGTCTCCGGTCTTGTACCTAAAAAGCCACATTACAATTTTTGATGAGTTTTGCAAACTCAATGAGTGAACCATCATTGATGATCTCACCTATGTCAAATACATAATATCACACATTTTACATATATTATTTCAGAACATGAATAATCCAAACATTCACATTATCATGGCACATCACTTTATCATCACAATTTTAGAAAGATTTCATAATCATATATATACAAATGTAGATGCATATGAGACTCTAGATTAATTATTATTTGCTTCAATCGAGTACCTTTAAGATATAGAAACAGATACTGGCCCATTGTGCTCAGCCAGAAATAGAAATCACAGAGCAAAGCTCTATGTGCAGAATTATGAGCTTAAAGCTTTTTTAGACTAGCTACTCTGATCACAACGCCTTATCTGAACATGAATTTTATGAAATGCATCAAATAACAAAATATGTCATATATAGCATTCACTTATAATGCACAGATAGAATCTCATATTCATCAAACCTTAGTCCGGCGTTCAACTTTTGTTGAGTATTCAGATATCATTCAGAATTCAAATGCAAACACAATGACAAAACCCAAGTTTTCTATATTATTTAGTAATATTTTCATGGTTTTTATTATACTTTTAGGCTCTTTTTGTTAGATATTGTCTTCATTTAGCTTAAGAGTGCTTATTTTGAAGTAATGTAGTTTGAGGGTAAAATTGTCATAATTAGTTTGTAATTTCACTCACTTAGTTTCTAGGACAATTGATATTGTAAACTATTGCTTTTCATTGTGGGACACTCAAGAAGTAGAGCCAAGAGTGAAGAACAAGAAATTGCTAGTCACAAGATCAAACAAGAAGACCTCTCAGGAAAAGTTCGTCGCGACAAAGAGAATGTTTCGCCATGGTGAAACTAGGTAATATTGCCAAAGTGCTCTTGGGAAAAGTTTGTCGTGGCAGAGTTACTCCTTCGTCATAGTGAAACCTTTAAATTAGCAATCCAGACTTGAACCATTTTGGAAATTTCACTTACCCATTCGTGTAAACCGACCCAGAACTTATTTAAGAAACCCTTTTTCAGGATAAGTGACATAAGGACTTAAGAATATAGCCTCCACATCGTCACCTCTCATAATCTATCATCTTTCTCTCATCTCTCTCTCATTTTCTCCATTTTTCCACTATCAAACATCTACTATAGGTAGCTTAGATTCATTCTCAATTGTGAAGTTTCTAAATGCAATACGTGGCTAGGCGTTTCTTTTCCTCTAGAAGATGTAGCAATGGCTCGAGTTCAATGAGCTTAAAAGGGGAGTAGTTTAATCCACGGTTCAGCTATGAATTTATAAATTCCTAGGTCTAGGATTTGTAATTTGTAGTTGAGCTACTTGATTATAGTTTTAATCAAATGTTGGATATTCATTATGTGTAGTTTGGATTGGTTTATATGGAACCTTGAGCTTAAATATATGAAGTTTCATATATGCCCATTTGTGATCTTCTTGATTCTCTCTTATCTTGGATGGTTATGTATGATATTGAGTTGATAGTGGATTTCATTTGACCTATTGCATTGGTTGATCCTACTACACACACTAAGAGCACTTAACAGGATCTTAAGAAATAGAGTCCCATTGATTAAGATCCTAGACTTAAAGAGTACTTTAAGGTTTATCATTTTAAAGTTTAGTGATTTCTATTCCCACTAAAATCAATTTCGAAGTATGATAGCCAAAGCTCATTTTTAAGAAGATTCTATCACTATTTATTCTCTTGCTTTCATCTTTCCGCTTTCTATATCCTAAAAATTCAAAAATACATTTTACAATTCAATTTAATTCTATTAATGATTTCAACAATCAAAACCCCCCTTTTCCCAATTAGCTTGCATAGCATGGTATATAAGTTAACTTAGGTCCATTCATTTTAGGTTCTGATTAAGATAATGACCCGAGGTTGCACCCTATAGTGCAATCCTTAGAATATTTTGATTTAACCTCCAAAGGCTTACGACCAAGGTACAAATCAAATGGGGTTAGGAGCCTTTTTAGATTGCATTCTAGATAGTTTGGCTTCATACTTGTCAATAGTATATGTTTTCATTTTGTATAGCATTAAAATTTTTGCAAATACAAACACAGATACTGATTTTCTTCATTTTTCATACTTAGCATTTTACGTCTACATAGTTCAAAGCCCAGGATTGCACTTTTTGTGAAAGTTCGTCACAACTAACTACTTGCTTCGTCTTGGCTAACTTGCAAGATTTTATGAGAATTCCTTTTAGGAAACTTTTGCAGTGGCAAACTCTAAGCTTCGCCACGGCCAACTTTCCTGCACAACTTTGAACATTTCTTTACCTATGCCTAAAGACTTTCACACATACTTCCACACACCCATATACTTGCATCCATCACATCTCATCCTTTTACTTGACTTTATGAGCTTGCAAGTCAATTTTTTTCAGTTTTATTCTCTCTTAAATTTTGCTCGTGCATGCCCCTTCAACCCTGAAATTGAGAGAAGTCTGAGAAAAATTAGAAAGGAGAAGAGAGTATAAGGGACAAGCAAGGTAGATTTTGAAGAGGAGAATATCTCAGTAGAGTTTACCCTGTCAAGCAGTGAGAGTGAATCATTAGACAGTGAGATAATGGCTGAAAACTTAGCTAATCTGCAAAACCTTAACCTTAATGCTAACCAACCTAGGAATGGTGATAACGAAGGTAATGGGGAGTAAGAGCGAGTTGATGAGAAAAATGGAAACCATAGAAGGAGGATCATTAGGGAAGCTAATACCTCTAATGTGAATTATGATCCTTTTACTACTGCTTGTCCTAATTTTGATGTGAATTTTGAGGTTAAATGATTGCTTATTAACTCTCTTCCTAAATTTCATAGATTGACAGGAGAAGATTCCTACATTCATTTTCAATCGCTGTCCATGATCTGCCAAAGCATGAAATTGGTGGGAGCTTCTCTAGATCAAGTGCTATGGAAAGTTTTTCATCTATCCTTGGAGGGTAAAGTAAGGGAGTGATACATGAGCCTTCCGAGACATGTGGCGAATGCCTACCATAGCTGGGGAAATTTGAGAAAGGCGTTATTGGAGAAGTACTTTCCTGCTTCTAGAACTTCATCAATAAGAAAGGAGATTTACTCTGCATGACAAGATTATGATGAGTCCCTTTACGATTATTGGAATCACGTCAGGATCTATTGTCAAAATGCCCTTACCATCAAATGCTAGACGAGCAATTGGTGTAGTACTTCTACGATGGGCTTAAGAGTTAAGACAAGGGTATGTTGGATGCAATGTTGGACCCCTCTTGCCTTGTTACTTAGGGACAGTCCCTGATCATGTGTCCCTTCTCTCCACATCAGAAGCATACCCTAAGTAACTTAAAGCATTCTTCTCTGTGAAATTTCCCACAATGCTCACATTGAGGTTCATATGGCTACTCCTTTCCATCCTTCTATTGCCTCCTACAGTTGAGGCTTGTACTGAAGCTGCCTTGACTTGCTTGTTATTGGCAGAGGCACTACTTCCTACTTCTCTTTGTGTATGGAAGCCCTTTATACCCCTCCCAGGCATTGGAGCACTCATCCCCTTCTTAAAAGATTGCTCCTTATTCTTCCTCTTCTTATTCACTTCATATTTTATATTCTCCAGTTTTTCCTCCTGGAGTGTAGCATCTACCAATTGCTAGTAGTCACAGAAATTGTGGATTAGGACTTTCTTCTTATTTCCCAAATGAAGTCCTCCCTCAAACTTGCGGCACTTGTCCTACTCATTCGCCACAATGTTGGCCGTATACTATGACGGCTGGGTAAACTCCAGCTCATACTCACTAAAACTCATGTCCCTCTGTTTGAGATTCAAAAACTCCCTGACCTTTTCTTGAACATAAAACTCAAGAAGTACTTCCTCCTGAAAGCTTCCAAAAAGTCCCTCCAAATCAATACCGGTAGTATGTCCTGACTGTGGGGCACTGACTCCTACCAATAGAATGCATCCCCCTGTAATAAACTGACTGCATAGTCTAACTTCTCTTCGTCAGGACATTTTATCTGAATCAGGACTCTCTTGGCCCTCTTCAACTATACTTCAGCCTCTTCTGGGTTGTAGTCCCAATGAAATCAATAGCTCCATACTTGCGGAGCTTATCATTCTGTCAACTCCTCTCCATTGAAGCGGCCACCGGAACTTATGACCCTTGGCCCATGACATAAGTGAAAGCCTAGGCAAAGGCTTGAAAAAATCGCAAATCCATGATAGGCCTAACAAACATCGTCTTCAACCTCCACTGACTCGGCATAGGTGCACGATAGGTGTTAGAAGGTTGAGGATGGTCATAATTGGACGACGACGATTGGTCAACGAGCATGACGTCAGAAAACCAACCATGCGACATTGCATGGAGGGCGATGTCCAAAGGCCACCACACACAGTCATCATCGTCCCTCCTCTCTTTACTGTCTAGTCACCGTTGGGTGCAACATGGAGTATCAAAACACGATTTTAACGTCCATCATGTAAAAAAATATTAAGAATATTCAAGAACTCACATATGGGAGAAAACAAAACGAGTAACAGAGCATAATAGAGGCATAATTCTCAACAATTCAGAAGCAAGGTAGAGGCACCGTGGCTCTTATATCAGATGTAAAAACAAGCATTCATTTATGCGTAGACAAGATACATGCATGTTATTCACGTATTTAGCACCGGAAGCATAACCCAAAAATTCCCTCCAGCCATTGCTCCGACGATGTCCTGCAACGTCTCTGATATTTTTTAATCTTCTAGCCTCTTGTTTCCACGATGCATTGGTGTCTAATGTTTGTTTCGTGTATAAGAGGATAGGGACCCAAAACATTTATATATTGCTTCATCACCTCTGCGCATCACAGAAGAAAATTGAGGAAGTATGCGCATTAACAGTTGGGTGGTTAACAGGTTAAACATTAAATGGGCCATATTTTTAACAGTAGTAATGGTGGAAAGATTTGAAAAAATCTTTCATTTTTTACCTGGCAGAGCTTGACCGTGCACAATCTTTATTTTGGCCAAGGATCCAACTTGACGGGTGTCCCAACCAGGATGTTGACAATAAACTGTTCAATGAAGATGAACGTGTATAATCCATAACGTTTTTTGGGATTCATGGCAGCTCCGTGCCTGGCAATCTAATGTATTCGTAGATTATTGTTGCTACCGGCGAGGTAATATCATCTGTTAACTTTGATCATCATAAATCTTCACCAGGTTAATTGATAAGAGAAACATGAGATGGGAGAGGAAATGTTTTTAGTTTCATAACTTCCAACCTTTGTGTATGAGAAGTTCTTGTTTGCATGTGAGCCACAAGATTATTATCAAATTCCGCCTGTTTATGTTCATTTTTCTCTCTATTTTTATATCGAGATTTGTGTTTGCAGCTGAAAACTTATTATCTATCAAGAAAGGATTAATGGTTCCTCTTTACGGCACTGGGGCCAGCCTAGCCGCTTCAGACACCAACTGTGGAATTCCCATGACTTTGGCTTTTGTGGTCAGATCAGGAGCGAAAGTTGAAGGGGTATTGGTAAATTCGATAAGTAGTAAGCGCGATTTGTGTTCCATGATCATTGATTCTGATAGCAACAAGCCTGTTGAACTCAAGAAGCAATCATGCACGTATGGTTGAACGATTTTCACGGAATAGCAATGCCAAGCTGACGTTGAAGAAACAGTTGCATTACTTTTGGGACCTTGTGATTGTTGACAAAAGGAATTAACTGCTGATATAAAGCGTTCCTGAGATATGGATTTGAGATACGTATCGTGACGAAAGGATCACTTACTGTATATAATACTCAGTTTTCAATACTTTTCCTGTTTTCAGTGACGGTGACTTTTGAAGCCCAGTTCACTAGGATTAGGTTTCAAAACATGTAGGAAGTATAGGATGAGTATATTATGGCCCCTTCCGAAACTCCATCGTATTACTATATCGATGTTACCCTACTAGTATTCAGTGGGATCAAGAATGGAAGATAAACAACTTAGCTTGATTAAACATAACAATCCGGCCATGTCAATCATCACGATGCCAAATCAACCATAACATTCGAGGTCACTTGGAGGGCATAACATATATCTTTGTCTACAATCCCCTTAAAAAAGGTTAATTAAATTTAGAGGAAATGGCGAGGAATAAGAAACAAAGCCCCACCACAAGTTAAACAGATAAGCAACAGGGGCCATGAATCATACCACTCTCAGATGAATACATGGGATGAACTATTCAGATGGATTTTCCTCACTCTTGTCAACAGCACAGCCACTCTCAAGAATTGTACCACCAATCCGGAAAGGTGGCCAATATCGAAAAATCGATCTTCCTATAATATTCTTTGCAGGTAGAGGCCCCCTAATACATCCAAAATCAAAAAAATCAGTGCCTTTATAAAGGGGAATAGAATAGACGAAACCTAAGTCAGTAGCAGCAAGGTCAAGAGAAATTACCACACATGGGAATCATAGCTATTGTTACGGTTGTCACCCATCACAAAAACTGACTTTTCGGGCACACGCTGCATTTGAAAGCGTAGGCAATAGATGCAAAACACATTGCTATAAGATTATAGTATGGAATTTCTAAAAATAGTCAAATCTCATTTTATCTGCTTACATCCCCCTTTATAGTTCCCAACTATAATGAAAACTACAAATAAAACAGAACATGGAAAAGAAGGCAATTTATACTTACAACTGGAGTCATGCTATAAGAAGGTGGCTCAAGGACAAAGTTTTCGTCTCTCACAACCCCGTTCACCATAAGCTTCCCATTACGAACCTGCAGTTAATTGATTCCCCATATTCCAAGGCCAAATTTTAGAACATTTAAAAACAAGTAGTTCTTAGATGCACTAAAGAATATTTCTTTCCGTGACGTGAGTCACATTCCACATAGGAGGCATTTGATTGCCTCTTTAACAAAATTAACATTGTTATTTAGTAAAATGGAATTAGACAAATGACTTGTCCTCCTTAAAACCTAGTAGAAACTCTTGAATCACGGGGAAGAATTAAAGTTCATTGAATCAACAAGATGAGAAATGATTTAACAGAATTAGTTGAGAATTGCTTCTGTAATTATTCTGACCTCCACTATGTCACCTTCCTTAGCAACAACTCGTTTTATGAAGACGTCATCATCAGTGTATCCAACTTCTTGAAGGACTGGTGGACTTCTGAAAATCACTATATCATTTGCACATGGCTTTCTGAAATAGTATGTAACCTGGCAAGTTTAATTTGTTAATTATGCATGGTTATCCTTCAAGAAAGATCCATCTACAGTGTAAAGTCTTAGGCAAAAAATACAAGAATGCATTCATTTTTAGTCTTCAGAAACTCTTCAGCAACCAAAAAAAAAAAAAAAAGGAATACATTCATTATATCTGCAATCCTATTACGACCTATAACTCTCCCAATCACATTTCACAACAAGAAGAAATTCATTGTTTTTCCATCCATAAAGAAGCCCAAAAAGCTGTAGTAACCTAAATTCAGATCAAAGTCTTCAATTTCATACAAAGAGAAACACAAGATTTCATTACCTACATAAAAATATTATAAGCTCGAAAGCAATAAAACACAACAGTACCTTCTCAGCAACAATCCGATCACCGACATCAAATGTGGGATACATCGACAAGGAAGGAATGTACCTTGGCTCGGCTACGAAGGTCCGAAACGCAAGCGAAACTGCCACGGCAGCTATCACTGTCTTTGCATCATCGGCATTGAAATTTAACCAATCCGGCAAAATTCCAGCCTTTTTGTCCAACTCCCCATCGCCGTCATCTCCACCATCACCGCCATCACCACCATCATCACCACCCCGACCACCATCGGAGTCCACAACTACCTTGGTGTCTTCACTCGAAGTCCTAATCCTATAGGAGCGGGTTCTGTAGGGTTTAGAGAAAGAGAAGGTGAGATTAGGGTTTCTAAAGCAGTATAATTTGAGGGGATTATGAAAAATTATGATGGATTTGGAGAGGGAGTTGGGATGTTGAACAGAGGGTAAAGCACATGAGAGTTGTAGAGACAACATCTCAGCCCCGACTTGTACGACAGGGTACATACAAGTGAGGGATGGGTTTCTATATCAGAGCCGGAGCGCTTGCTATCTTCTTAAAAAATTGGGCAAAAGACGAATTTAGCCCTAATATTTACACTTAAATCTAAGATAGCCTGTAATATTTTGGAGTAGGCAAGTTGAAGTGTTGAACTATAACTGGATGGAAAAACTAACAAAATTAGGCCTCCATCAGTTAAATGCCACATAATCTAAGATAGTCTCTAATGCAGTGTTTGGTTACTGTCCCCAGGCACAGGAACAGTAAACAAAACAACAAAATCCTGTCCCCTACTAATGTTTGGTTCTCGTCTTTGCGTTTTTGTCCCCTGACGCCAGTAGACAGGGACAATGAAATCTGTCCACTCTAAAATCGTTGGACAAAACACATGCGTCCTATCTACCGAACAAAGACGCTGTGTTTCACGCCTGTTTTACCCCTCTCCTATGAAACTCTTGCCCTTCTTTCTCTTTCGCATGCCCTCCTTCGCAGCTTCCCATATTCACTCGTCTCTCACACGGTGGGCTTGTCTAAAGGCTTCTCTGTCGCATGGTGGGCAAGACTCTTCACGTTGGGTCTCTTCTTCCACTGGTAAGTTTTTGTATATTTCGGGAAAAATTGTTGCTACCTCCAAAGGTGTCCATATGCAAGTGTTCTTCTTCTCTGTTTGGAATGTGGGGTCAAAAATGCGTTATGCTTGATGCCTGCAGATCGAAATTTTTTTATTGTGTCATCCGGTGGTTTCCTTTTAGCTCGTAACATTTGTGTTTTTTTCTGTTTAAATAGGCTGGGTTTTTGTTCATCGGTGTGAGGTTGTTCAAGCTCCAAAGAATTCCTTGTGTTTCCGTGAACAGGTAATTCCTTTTTTCTGAGATTAATCTGCGTTATGCTATCATGTATGTGAGAGTGTTTGGCAACTTTGGGTAATGCTATCATGACAGCTGATTTGTTGGGTTATTACAGAGATTAAAGTAGAATACAATTTTTGAAGTTTTAATTTGATGAATCTAGTGACTTGCATGCTGTTATATTGTGCAAATTTGCAGGGATCCATCTGTGGTTACTCAGATGGGTACAAGTTGTTCATCTCAATTGTCAAACACTTGCATGCATGCGTTATAAATTCAGACAAACAAATAGAAACAAAGATGTGGGTCACTTGTTTGTTGTTACTGTATATGATGTGTATCTGGATGGGCAGCATTTTTGTATATAAATTGTATATAAATAAGGAAGCCATAAAATAAGGTAACCAACATCTATATGCATAACCTATCCAACCACAAAACATTAATTACTCACGTTTAATATAGGAGAGTATCAGGAGGTTATTAAACTTGATGTAGATGAGGATACTCTAGCAATACAAGTTGTGGATGTCAATGATTATTACAACTCTCAAATAATGGTTGATAATAGTAGTCCCAATGTTGCCAGTGAAGAACAAAATAAAGTTGTAATACTCAATGAGACTGAAGCAATATATGAGCATGACATAACTGAATAAGGAACTCCAAGCAGAATTACAAAGTAGGCTAAAGAATTTGAATTTGTAATTAAAAGAAGGAAATAGAAACAAATAGAAACAATTAATGCTAAGCATTTACTTCTTTATTTTCCGTAATGGAAGAATTATGGTTGTTTATGACTTATGTTGTCAATGTTACTCCATCTGGAGGTTTACAATAAAAGAATTCAAGTATGTTAATCCTCCTATCATTTGTTTATACATATAATAGAGCTCTGTCAATCTACTTTTCATTGATAAACGAAGGAAAATCTGTAAAAGTAAATCAATGAATTTGGGAGGCATAAAATAAGTTCTTTAGCAGGGATTATTCAGTCACTTTCACTGCAATAATGAATAAGATTGGGCTATGGGCCTATGGCCTATGAGGGTGATTGACCGAAGCCTATAACTTGTAGACAAAGAACAAGATTCCGATTTAAATCATTTAAAGGAAAAATGAAATTATTGTGGATGGCTTCTAGTTCTATAAAATATTTTAAATGTTATTATACACCCAAGTGTTGCCATATATGCCTTATCTTTCAGTTCAGGGCTTGGGAATGGTATCGTATTATTGTTATATATGTTTATATCGCAGTCTGTTGTCAGGCCGGCCTGCTCCAAAATGTTTTTTTCTTTAGTTTCTTTGTATGAGACCTTCTTTTTGTATGTGCTTTAGTTAACTCCACATATCATTAATCAGCTACTATCGTCTTCGTAGCTTACAATAGTCAGTAAATAAATGTACACTTATTAGTTTGTGAATATCAGAGATTCTTTGCTAATTGTTAACTCTTTACAGACAGTAATTTATTTCCAAACATGGATAACAAGGTTCATGAAGCAATGTTACAGTGTTTGACTTTTCTTGATGTTTGGAATGGGCAGTTGGAATTAATGAAAGTGGTAATATTGGTAGTGTTGGCAGTA
>JANZLD010000235.1:34942446-34963550 GCA_026413575.1 Erythroxylum carthagenense | reverse complement strand
GAATATTTTAGTTAATTTAGTTATATATATATGCTTTAATATTTTTATTTAATATTTGACTCCTTAAACATGTATACTTGTTACTCATTTTTCTAATAATGTTAATTTACATTATAGTTAGAAAAATAGGAGGAACTTTTTGTAGGTTAAATAAGGAATCAAGACAAAGATCACAATAGACAAGTTAAACTCATAAATTCTTATTTAATAGTAATCTAAAATATAAGAGGAAATGGCAATGGTATATAGAACTTTGAAGGAGCTTTTCACCCCTGATATGAATCCATAACCTTCTTCATCATATTCCCTACTTAAGAGATCAATAACATGCTTGAATTAAAATTTATACAAATACATGTCTTTCCCACATTTATAGTCTTATAGGAGAAGATTCTTATAAGCACATAATGGAATTCCATACGATGTGCATAAGTACGAAACCTATGGACGAACAAATCAAGCTTAGAGCTTTATTTTTATCATTAAAAGATGTAGTGAAGGATTGACTTTATTACTTACTATTTATCTCCATATGAAATGATATGATCATGTTATTTTTGGATAGGCATTTCCTAGATCTAAGGGCAGCCTCCATTTAGAAAGAAATTTGTGTTATATGTTAGAAAAATGAAGAGTCTTTATATGAATAATAGGAAAGTTTCAAAAAGTTATATGCTAGTTTCCACTATCATCGAATCAATGAATACTATTTATTCACTACTTGTATGAGGAAATTTTGCATGGCAATAAGAGTATGATTGATGTTGCTAGTGAAGGTGCATTGTTAGATAAAACTCTAAAGGTTGATAGGAACTTGATTGCATGTCTGGCGTTTAACTCTCAACAATTTGGCACTAGATTTGACATAATACCTAATCGCATCGATGAGGTAATTTTTTCTTTACTTAAATAATACATCTTGAATCTAACCTCTCTTATTCTTAAAGCTATAGGTAAATGCATATAATGAAAATTTATAGGATTTGTTCAGTGATGGGGCATTTAACAGATATGGGGATGGCATGTCAAGAGGAGCCTATGAAGTAAGAAAATGTAGTATTTGGGTTTCCACAGTAACAAAGAAAAACTATTGATCTACATTCAAACATGTACAAATTGTAATAGAGGATCGTTATAGTTTTAACTATAGGAATCCACAAGTAAATTAGCTAATAATTCAAAATTGTCCAAACTTCTAATGGTACAAGTAACAATAAACTCCTAGACAATAAACGATTGCGGCTTCAAATTTTGGAACCTTTAGAAGATATTATTAAATCCATTTCTAACATAACTTTGCAATCACAATAGGAGGAAATGACCAATATTCAACGTTTGAAACATCAGATATGTTAGATGTAAAATGCAATCAACAAGCTAGAATTACAGAATTTATGAAAATTACACACTTAAACAATCTTGAACTCCATAGAAAATTCTAGTGTAATTTTTTTGGGGAATCAAAATAAGGTTGAGATGCTAATAGAGATGTTACATACACCATCACATTAAGAAAAAGAGAAGAATTTCACTAAAAAGGAGAATCTTCCAAATGACAATGAGGTACCTTAGTGTAAGTTCCTCCTCTTCCTGAATATCAACTAATACCTTCTTCTCCTTAAGGTTTAACCAAATCTCGAAAATATGAATGATATCAAGATTTGTACGAGACTTTTTATAAATGTAAGGTAAATATATTCCTTTTTTATGTTTTTTTAAAAAGTACCTCATCATGACAAGTTTTTAAAAAATTGTGTAAAATTAAGAGGATCCAGTAACTTAGATCATCATCATCATCATCATCATCATACCCCGAAGTCCTATAGTGAACTAGAGTTTGGGGGGTTTAATAGTATGCAACCTTACCCCTACATAGTAGAAAGACTGTTTCTAGTAGACTCACATGCAGATGTGACAGGATAATAGTGATGCAGGTTAAAAGAGTAGCTACGTAAAAACTGGCAGTATATATCAAACAAAGAAGCTAAGAAAAAACATAAGAGCAGAAATTTCAGAAAACCTATAAAACACCTAAGTAGAATAGACTGATTAGTCAAGAACTATACCCGAAAAGAGGAGCCTGTGGAGGAGGAGAAGGAAGAGAGAGTGAGAGTGGAGAGCAACTTTTACATACCTCTTGTTCAATCCTAAAAAAAAGTAACCACCTATTTACATACCATCAAAGAAGAGTGCATGATCTTCACGAAGAAAAGGGGCAAGAGAATTGTCAGAGATCCGGTGCTACTTCATCATCATCATCCGTATCTAACTTTTTGGTGCCCGTTGCTCTACTATCATTGTGAAAAACATAAAAAAAGGCAACGACTTGGATGCCTTGTGAATCCATACAGATGATTTATATCCATTTTAGAATCTTTTTGGTCTCAGCAAATGACTCAATCGACAAAAACAGGAAACTTCAATCATAAACCCAGCCATGTAAAAGAAACAAAGACCAAATTGAAAATAAGTATAACATCATTTTCAACCATTTCTAGAACCTCAAAATCTTTGAAGAAATCTTAACTTTGAGAAGATTATAAGCTGCTGGTATTAGAAATAAGGAGCAATATGAGAAGAAATGGAAGAAAAAGATGAAAAAGATAATTAAACACATGTTTACTATCTTATAACAAAATGTTGAACAACAATAACAACAAGTGTATAGCATTCATTTGTAAAGTTTCAAACTTGGAAAACTTATATCTTCCAAAAGCATAAATCTACGAGATACTTATCAACAATGACCTACACCCAACCAAGCTAAAACAGAGATAGCAGCAAAACAGAAGCTCGGTTTAATTGATTAGTAGGTTTTCATATAAGCAACTTTAAACTCCTCAAGAGCAACCAGAAACCAGCATTTTCGAAACAAATGGACTTAACGAGTGAGATGCATGCCAAAGATATTAAAAAGCAAGCATTACTACAACTAAACAGATATATGAAATCAACATATTTAAAAAATATGGAGAAGTTTTTTTTTTTTGGTTTCATGAAGGGAGAAAAACACAAACTTGGCTGTCGAAATCCAAACTTTAGAACTCAAAACCAACCTTAGAAGTGAGACTAACAAATGAGGACTACCTTGGTAACAAACGAAAGAAACAAATGACAAGATCATGATAATATCAGAAAGTAGAGGATAAAGAGACAATAAAGTTGTTTACTTTGTTGTTGATTCTAAATATTAGATCTCAAAAGCACACAGATTAGTGCTCTTATCCTAAGCGAACAACCTTGAAACCCAAAAGAGAAAGAGCAAGACACGACAAGATCACGAATTATCAAAAACATAGCCCAAAAAGTAGAGGAATAAAGAGAAATGTTGTAAACTTCACAAAGAAATAGAAGGTGAACACCGAAAAGTTCAAAGCTTTACCTTAAAAATCTTAACATTACCACACATCTTCCTGTTATTTCTTCTCTCCACAAATGGAAAATAGAGAAACAGAAAAGAGAACATAAAAGGGCATTAAATCAATAAAGCCTTCAAAACCCAGAAGGATCCGAACCTTAAAGAATCCCAAAAGACGAAGCTTTCATGATAAAAACAACAATAGAAGAAGAAGATCAAGGATTCAAGATACAAAAATAGCCTGGAATTTAATGATCGAAGAAAAAGTAGAGTTCACCTCAAAAGTTGGATTTTGTGAAAGATCTCGAACACTAGCAGACAATATTACATTTTGATTTTGTTATCCAAAGTGAAAAGTAAGTTCACATTAGAAACGACGTCGTTAGGCTAGATAAAACCATACTGACCTAAAGGAAGCAATCAGAGCCATTAAGAGTCAGGACGTTGAAAAGGCCAGCAAAAGCGATTTAGGAAAGGTCGAGGACATAGTCGCCTATAGCTTTGGGACGAGGCGGAGAAGTGAGAAGAGGTTGTGACAACCTGATTCCTCTCTAGCTTTCTTGTGTTGTCAGAATCATTTGCATCAGAGAAGAACTTTTGTGCCTCTTCAATCAAGCTTGACAAACAAGAGGCAAACGCCAATACAGTTGACAATGATCGCACAAAACTAAAATCATGTTGTTTCATAGCTCATTACATATGATTAATAATACCAATTATCCCCTTAGATGACATGAGAAAATGAGGGTTGGAAGGTGTGTCTATGCAATCATTCAAAATGTTGGATCTATAAAGTGTAGATATCTATGTATGATTAGCATGCCTTGTAAAATTGGTAAAAACAAGATTAAAAAGGCCATGATAGAATTAACAGCATCCATTGATTCCATGTTTTATAAAATTTAGACTTTGAAATGAAACTTGAATTAAACAAATTGATAGATCTAGGGGTATAATCAAAGATGTGTTTTTGGAAATAAATGATTGGTCTTTCTTTGTTGATTTTTTTTAGTTAATTTTAAGAATGATCATCAAACAACCCCTATTTTGTTAGATAGATGCTCATATACAAGAAAAGTAGGAATTCGTGACGGAAAATTACCAACAGAAAATAAAGCGTAGCAAATTAGTGACGGAAAACCTATTTCTGTCGTGAACTTTGACGTGAAAAAAATTCGTTTAGCGACGGTTCTAATTTCTGTCGCTAAAAATGAAGGGAAACCGTCTCGACAAATTTAGCGATGTACTTTAGAGACGGTAAAGGTTTCCGTTGGTAATTACACTGAAATTACTAATGGAAAACCTATTTCCGTCGCTAAAATTGATGTGGAAAAAATACGTTTAGAGTCAGTTCTAATTTTCGTTGCTAAAAATAGAGGGAAAGTATCCTGATAAAATTAGCGACGGTAAAAATTTTTATCGGTAAATAAAGTGGAAATTAAAGGCGATATAGCAACGGACGGTAAACATTTCCGTCGGTAAATAAAGCAGGAATTAAAGGTGGTATAATAAAATTTAAAAATTTCGATGGAAATTAGTGACGAAAAATTCCGTCAGTAAATCACGTTTAAAACATCCAACCACCCCTTCCACTCCCCCCTCCCCCTTCCTTTGTGAACTTCGACGTGAAAAAAATTCGTTTAGCGACGGTTCTAATTTTCGTCGCTAAAAATGAAGGGAAATCGTCTCGACAAATTTAGCGAAATACTTTAGAGACGGTAAAGATTTCCGTTGGTAATTACACTGAAATTACTAACGAAAAACCTATTTTTGTCGCTAAAATTGACTTGAAAAAAATACGTTTAGAGACGGTTCTAATTTTCGTTGCTAAAAATGGAGGGAAAGTATCCCGACAAAATTAGCGACGGATTTTAGGGACGGTAAAAATTTTCATCGGTAAATAAAGCATAAATTAAAGGCGATATAATAAAATTTAAAATTTTCGACGGAAATTAGCAACAGACGGTAAATGTTTCCATTGGTAAATAAAGCAATAATTAAAGGCGGTATAACAAAATTTAAAATTTTTGACGAAAATTAGTGACGAAAAATTCTGTCAGTAGATCACGTTTAAAACATTCGACCACCCCTTCCACTCCTCCCCCTCCCCCCTACTCTGGTTCATTTTTTTCGTTTCTTCTTCGACGCTCTTCGATCTTCTTCCTCCTCCGGTGACTTCCTCTCCTATGTGGTGACTTCCTCTAAAACTAAAGTTTGTTTCTTTTTTTCTTTGTTTTTGCTCCAATTTCTTTATTACTCTTTCGTGGTGGGCTTTTGATTGTCATATATAGTATTGATTTATGTGTTGAATTCTTTTTGTTGTTGAAGAAGAAACGAGGATTGTTGAAGAAAGCCCATAAGATCTAGTTAAGGGAAGCGCTCTGAATACTTTACTGAATCGTGGTTAGTTCACGTCTTCAATCTTTCTTTCAGCTCTCTTCATCTCTGTGTTAGTAATTTATAGGCATTTTTTTGATCTAGAATTTTGCTTCTTGTATATTTCTTGTAAGTCTATTAAGGCTATAGAAGATTTGTTTTGAGGGAAGTGTATAATCGTTAGGTACTTTCTGTTTAGTGACTTTAGTTTCAATTGCGTTTCAAGGGAATCAGAGTTATAGAAGTGTTAAGCAAACAATAAACAGGCTAGAGGAGGCTGCGGTCTCTTGTAGAGGCTCCGAGAGAGAGATATTGTTAAAAAGATGATTGATTGTGCTCAAAGAGGTTGAGAAATTTATGACTAGTTCTGTTGAAAATAAAAGAAAGAGTCTTGAAGAACACATAACGATGATGGGGATTTTTTTAAATTTTTTTTACTAGCGGAATTTTATTTTCCATCAATAAAATGATCGATATTTACCGACGAAATCTGTATTCTATCAGTAAATTTACCTATAACTATTTTAACGATATCATAGGTCGTCGGTAATTTCTATTGTTATTTTATATCGTAAACAGAATGTAAATATCTTCTATCGGTAATTTTCGTCATCAAACCTCATATTTCTTGCGGTGATAGAAGCCTACCAACCACGAAATTTGATGATAAGATTGTTAATGAACAGCGGTGGAGGTGATAACACGTCCGGCTCTGGACATTAGAGAGGGTAATTCATCAAATCACTCGTACGGAGCAGCGGTTGATGATATTGATGTCTAATTCAACTCATATTCTACTTAAGCGGACCCTTCGTGGTTTTGGTGCAACTTATAGTAAATGCATGCCATCGAATCATACAAGGTACCCAAAAGCGTCAGTCTTTTTCACCCTCGTACTATTATTTATGTGTGACTGGGCCCTTGGGACCAAAAGTTACATTTTTAAACTATTTATTTTCTTTGCAGGAATATTACATTTTGCTATTATTATTATTATCTTCTTTCTTATGTTGGAAATGGATTCCAACTTTTAAATAAGGATGGCACGATCCAACGGCTTACAATAAATTGATTGAGCCTCCGCTCTGTTCTCATCAAAGTTGCCAACTCACAATTTCTTGCAGTAAAATAAATACTCCCTCCAACAAACCAGCGTCAAAGAAGAAGATGAAGCATTTTCTCTCTATTTCTATCAACGCTTCTCTTAGGAATTAGGATTCGTGGTGGAGAATTTCTTGGACTGGCCCCATCTAAAACCCTAGATTTGTCTCAGGTAGGTTTCTCTCTCTTGTGTTCTTTTGGACTCGCTTGACTTCTCAGTTCTCAGATCTGCTCTTTTTCTTGCGCTACTCAAATTTCAGTCTCTTTTCTTTCTCGTGATCTACTCAAAATTCGACCTACTCTCCTTCTTGTTTCTTTTACTTTCGTTTGTATTTTACGTTTACATTGGGACAATGCACGGGGACTTGTCTGCTGGTTACTGGTATAATCACTATCGGGAATTTACTACCTCTTCATTAAGTTTGCCTGCCTACTTATTTTCATTGGTTCCTGTTCATATATATAAACTGCACACACAGCATTTAAGTACTTACTATTACGCTGATACAATATCACGTGAATTATGTTCTATTTATTTAACTCATTTTTGAAATCTGTTTTTATTATCAGTTTTCTATTTAGCTGCATTGACTGGAAAATTATAGGATAGAACAGTGTGGGAATCAGAAAGATCAGAGTTTCGGTTTTTCAGTGTTCTCTTTTTTGATGACCAGACCAGAGGAGTGAAAAGCAAAAGGAAAATAAATACCTATTCTTTATTGCCTGAATCTAATAGTCTGATTACGTTTGCTTGAACTTCTTATTTGTAGAAAGTACCTTCGGTAGACAAATTCTTCACTTTACGTTGACATTTTGTTGTTGCAGGGCTAAATCCAGCCTCTTGAAAATGGATTTGGAGGATAAGTTTCTTGCTATAGGTATGTTGACGACCATCCTCATCCAATGGAACTTCATTTACTCCGTTCTTTGTGTTCCATTCTTTGCCGTTCTTGCATTTTAACATGAAACAGAGATGACATTTGGTTATTTATGGTCTACAGCGACAAGTTGACTTTAAAGGCATTCTTGATGCGATATTAGTCCTGTTACTATAATATCCTGGTGCTATGTTTGATAGAAGAGCTTAGCCATTTCTTGAGTGACTGACTGTTCGATATTGTTTAATTTTGATGCCCACGTCGTGTATTCCTTCTCAAAGTAACTAAATCCCCAAGAGTTTGTCAATTATAATGTTAACATCATGGGAACTAAAACATTGTTAATGCTATTGAAAGAGAGATGGAGAAGTGGTGTTTACAAAGTCTTTTAATTGAGCAGTATAGATGGCTAGTTTATCGTTAAGCCTTCCAAGGTGATTTCCACGTAAAGTACAATTCTAATACGTATTGTGGAACAGAAATTATATTTCAGTTGCTAGGGTCTTATTATGATTAAAAAATCTTTCTATCCAAATGGAATGCAATGTCTAAGTTTTCTTGGATTTCTTATCCAAGTCCGCTATTTGGCCATGAGCTTGTAGTTACTATAAACAAGTGGTGAAAATGTCAGATGCTGATATCCAAACATCAGAATACTGCTATTGAATTGTTGTAATAATTTTCTCCGCACTGAAAATCTGTATAGAATGCACCATTTATATGTGTTAGTGATCATATTAACAATACTAGAGAATCTACAATCATGACTATAGCTACCACACCACAATATTTAGCACTTTACTAAGATCTCTTATGTGAGAATGGTAAAGCATAGCAACTTGATACTTGGATAATATATATTCATGAAAACTTTTGAACCTATCTTTTACTGTTTTTAGTTTAGATTGTGATAGAGCTCTCAGTATCAATGATATACATAAGACAATAGATTGTGATAGACCTCTCAGTATCCATGATGTACATAAAACAACTTTCTCACCTTGTTCGATGCTGCCTCTTTCCAAATTGGATTATCATTAAACAAGTCCATATATTCATATTAACTTGCTAACGACTAGAAAGCTTTGTGGAAATTTCTTTCGACTGGTCCAATTAATTACCCTCTTCTTATGTTACCACCAGGAAATATAAAGATGTATATGTTTCTGTAAAGAAGCAATTATGTAGTATGGTGTTGGAGTCTTGGTGTTTCTCCTGATCATTATGTTGAATGTATTGAATGTTGAAGATAATTTGTATTACTTGTCTTGTGTACATAGGAACATGGGTTTATAAACAAAATTCCTAGGACTTCTTAGGAAGTAATCTAGCTATTAACTTTATGAAATCTCTCAATTATAGGAGCAATTATAGGTGTAATTATAAAAATATCAATGCTAATAATCTCTGGTCAACACTCCCCTTCAAGTTGGTGCATAGATATTGCACATGCCCAACTTGCGAACGAGGTTATGAAACTGTTTGTTGTAGAGTCCTTTGGTAAAGACTTTTGCTAGTTGTTCATTTGACCCCATATGGAATAATTTCAGAGAGCCATTCACATGTTTCTCTTTCACGAAGTGTCGGTCAATTTTTGTGTTTTGTTCTATCATGCTAAACAGGATTGTGAGCTATACTAATGGCAGAGAGCCATTCACAAGTTTCTCTTTCATGAAGTGTCGGTCAATTTTTGTGTTTTGTTCTGTCATGCTAAACAGGATTGTGAGCTATACTAATAGTACCTTTGTTATCATAGTAGAGAGATGGACTTCTTTCATCCGTCAGTTGTAATTCATTCATCATCTTCATTACCCACAATAATTCGCACACACCTTGAGCCATAGCTCTATATTCGGCTTCTGCACTGGATCTAGCAATTACGTTTTGTTTCTTGCTTCTCCAGGTGACTAGATTTCCTCTTATGAGAGTACAATAACCAGTGGTCGAGCTCCTATGATTTGGAGATCCAACCCAATCAGCATCTGTAAATGCTTCTATCTTAAGATGACCATTGTTAGTGAACATAAGGCCTTTTCCTGGAGTAGACTTTGTATAGCGCAAAGTGCAAAATACAACTTGTAAGTGTGGTTCTCGTAGATCATGCATGTATTGACTTACCAGACTAACTGCAAATGCTATGTCTAGCCTAGTGTGAGACAGATAAATGAGTCTCCCAAACAACCTCTGATATCTTCTCATGTTCATCGATGTACCTATTCCTACTTGCAGTTTGTGATTGCTCTTGATAGGAGATTCAACTGGTTTACAACCCATCATACTGGTTTCTTCTAATAAGTCTAGGACATATTTTCTCTGGGAGATAGCGACTTTAACTTGCAAGAAATATTGCAATTTTCCTAGGTCCTTAATTTCAAATTCTTGAGCAAGAAGTTTCTTCAGCCTAGCCATCTCTTCTTTATCACGTCCAGTTATAATAATGTCATTAACATATACAATAAGAAGTGTGATCTTACCTTGGGAGTGCTTGATAAATAGGGTATAATCTGCATTACTCTGTTGATAACCAAAGGAGATCATAGCCTGATTGAACTTTTCAAACCATGCTGGTGGTGATTGTTTCAACCTGTACAAGGCCTTTTGTAACCTACAAACCTTCCCTTGTGTCTTCTCATCTTTAAACCCTGGAGGAATCTCCATATACAACTCCTCCTCCAGATCCTCATGAAGAAATGCATTTTTAACATCGAATTGCTGGAAGTCCCAATCCAAGTTCGCTACACATGAGAGTAAAATTCTGATTGTATTCATCTTAGCAACAGGAGCAAAGGTTTCTTGATAGTCCACTCCAATCTCGCCTTGTACCTCTCAATGGATCGATTTGACTTATGCTTCACTGTAAGACAAAGGCTCTATAGGTAGGAGATAGTGTCATATGTAACGAAGTTAGAAATTGGGTGCTTGGTGCAACTTCTAACACTTTTTTGAAGAGCAATCAGTTTATCTAAATTATAAGATAAATCATATTCTAGCTCACCAGTGTTTTCGAGGGAAGAGGATGGCATTGGCATGGATTGCATGATGGCTTTTTATGTCTTATCTCGCCTTGAGTATGTCTTTAAGTTTGGTCTATCTAAGCGTCAACTTCGATCCTCTTGAACCAAACTAGTTGTCTCCCCTTGAATTGTTCTTCCTCCTTGGATCACATTATCTCTAGAGTCAAGTAACACTTCGTCTTTAATCTCATTCTCCCCTTGAAGAGGAGTTGGGGATGTGATGAAATAGGACTCATGCTCCAGAAAAGTGACATCCATACTTACAATGTATTTCTTAGACAGGAGGTGATAACACTTATATCCTTTTTGTGTGGTAGAATATCCAACAAACAAACATTTCAAAGTTCTTGGCTTTAACTTGCCAACATTCCAAGCATGAACAAAGCAAACACACCTAAAAACTCTTGGAGGTATAGTATAAGAGTTTGTGCCTTGTAATATTTCAACACGGCTTTTAAAATCTAAAATTTGAAATGACATTTTGTTGATAAGATAGGCGGCTGAAAGGATTGCATAACCCCTATATCCCTTTGGAAGATTCATTGTAAACATGAGTGATCGTGCAACCTCCAGATTGTGTCTGTTATTCCTTTTTGCAATTTCGTTCTATTCACTAGTATAGGCACAATTAGTTTGATGTACTATTCCATTAAAATCTAGATAAGCACGAAATTTGCTATCCAAATACTCCATTTCGTTATCTGATCGTAAGATCTTAACTCTAGCATCATGTTGAGTACAAATCATTTTGTGAAAAGATTGGAAGCATGAAAAAACTTCATTCTTGGTTTTCATCAGATAAATCCATGTCAATCGAGTGCAACAATCAATAAAGGTCACAAACCATATATGGCCAGAAAGAGGGGGAGTTTGAGTAGGACCTCAAACATCGGAGTGAATGGTCTTAAAAGGAACAAAACTCTTATTATTTGATAAATGATAAGAACTTCTAGTGTGTTTGGCAAGGTCACATGCTTCTCAAAACAAAGAATTAAAAAAAGTTCTTTTAAACAAGTTTGGATAAAGTTTTGCTAGGTCAAAAAATGAGGGATGTCCTAATCACCTATGCCACTGTAGAATTTCCTTATTAATCACATCATTTTGAAAAGATGCTTGATGTGCAACTGTTAGGCGCTCTTCTTCCAAGACATATAAGCCATCCTACAGTCTACCAGTTCCAATCCTCTACCCAGTGTGAAGATCCTAAAGAACACAATAGTTAGGAAAAAAATTCAACTTTGCAATTAAGGTCCTTAGTGATAGAATTGACAAAGAGAAGATTAATAGGAAAACAGGATACGTGAAGTACTGAGGATAGGGTAATATTGGGAGTACATTTAATAGAACCTGTACCAGATATGGAAGTGAAAGACTTATCTGCTATTCTAACATTATCCCTGTTGTTTCCGTGAGAGTATGTTAAAAATTTCTTTTGAGAGCCTGTTATATGTCTGTTAGCTCTAGAGTTTATAATCCAAGGATTATCTTTAGAATTGTAGTACTCAATACTTGATTTGGCAAGGTTTGATGCACCAACTGTGGAAGCAGAGTCTGTTTTTGAGAGAAGCTGTCTTAAGGCCTGAAGTTTCTCATTGGATAATCCCCCAACTAATTATGTTTCAGATACTTCATTTCCATCAACTAAGTGAGCCTGACCCCTTACTACTGAGCCTCCTTGTTTTTTACGACTCTGATTAGGCCTTCCATGCAATTTCCACTAGGTTTCTTGGGTATGTCTTGATTTTCCATAGTAAACATAGTGTAAGTGATCCTTATTAGATGAGGTATTTGCAGGTTTCGACTTTTCAGTAGAACTTGCTACTAATCCTGTTTTTTCAGTGATAGGTGTATTTAACATAACATTTCGCCTACTTCTTTCTTGCTGTACTAGAGAATGTGAGAGCTGAACAGAAGGGAAAGGATCTTTTCCAAGTATTGTACATTGTATATGATCATCCTTTGGGTTAACACCTGCTAAAAAATCAAATACCTAATCTTCTTTTATCATTTTCTGGAATCTAGGAGCGTCTTTTGAACATTCTGCTTGAAAGTCTTGATAATAGTATAATTCTTGCCACAACCCATATAACTCCACAAAATACTTTGATACAGTCATATCTTCTTGTTTCATGTTGTGCAATTTATTACGAAGATAAAAAATTTGAGCTTTATTAGCTATTTGGGAATAGGTCAGAGAAGTAGCTTTCCATATCTTTGCTGTTGTGTCAAGGAGCAAGTACGTCTGAATAATCTCCGGCTTTATTGAATTGATGAGTCAAGACATGAAGAGTGAATTCTCGGACTCTCATTGATTATAATCAAAATTATTGACATCGAATCTCTTACTGTCATCATTTATTGTAATTAATGTAACCCAGTAATCCTCTAGCTTTGATGAACAATAAACAGGATCTTGACCAAGCAAGATAATTAGTTCCATCAAGTTTTACGGGACTGATTTGAACTGAAGGATTATTGGAACTCGACATAATTACCTTCTTTCCTTCCATCTTCTTTAGTATTACTCAAGACAACCAACAAAAAATGCCAATAGAATAAATAGAAGCTGTTCAAAAAATTTTGCTTATGGTGTATGGCCAGAAAAATTACTAGACGGACCAGAAATACAAAATACACCGAGGAGAGGCAGGAAGCAAAGGTAATGGCAGAAGGTAAGAGATATGTTTGATACCACCAGAGGAGAGGCAAGAGGCCGACGACCCTGATGGAGAAAGAACTGAGATGAAATATTGGCCGTAGGGTGGCATGTTGTACTCACGTGCGCCAATGGTAGAGAGGCTGTGACAGCGCGTGGTGGTGTGGTTGATGTCGGGTCTTGCACAGTGGAAGTCGCCGGTCACAGCTGAAGCAATCTAGGTGGGTGGTGAGAAGAAAAACACATTGCTGTTTGGGCGAGTACATACTCAGCCAAAGAACAATTAAAAAAAAAAAAACAGTCCCTAAATCAGATAGGGCTCTAATAATATGTTGAATTTGTTGAATTTTATTACTTGTAGTGTGTACATAGGAACAAGGGTTTATACGCAAAATTCCTAGGACTACTTAGGAAGTAATCTAGTTATTAACTCTATGAAATTTCTCAATTATAGGATAACATTATACGTGTAATTATAACAATATCAATGCTAATAATCTCTGGTCAACACATTATATTGTACCTGATGAAACTAAAATTGTTTGTATATCATGTAGGCCTATAGTCGCTTGAACAAACTTTTCCCCAGCAGATATCGGTGCCATAGGAACTGGCGTGGCATTCAGATTAGTGATTAGGAAAATGATCTAAGGAACCAGCTCCAGCTTTAAATGTAACGATGTAGATAGGGGACAAGAGAACCTTGGTTAACACCAAATGACTGTCATTTACTACCCATATAAATTATCTAGTTACTTAAAATTGAAAGCTGTATAAGCGAACAAAAAACCGGATTCCCCTACCAAGGGAAGGTTGGCATTGCAGGCCCAGATAACCCACATTGTGCAATAACTCTTGCACTGTGCATGGATGGGTATACCATCAAAATTTGCATTAGAAGTAACAAACTGTTGCATTTTTCCTGAAGACATCCTCACCTTTTCTAGGTTGTCTCTTGTTTTTGTTCAGTTTGTGGAGTTCGAAGCCTCTCTTCAAGTGTGCAAAGCACGCCAGAGAAAAATGGAAACTCAGATGATGCTTCAAAAAGCCCAGAACTCCTTCAGGAGTTTCTGAAGTCTGGTCCAAAAAAGGAACTTGTTAAGACTTGCTTTGATAAGGATGAAAAACACTCAGCTTCATCAAAAGGGAAGATGACAGAACTTACAAAGACAAGTAATATAACACTTAAGAAGCAGGAGCCAAAGAAAGCTTCTTCTACTCCCACTACTCAGCCTTCTTTTAAGAAACAAAGGAAGGGGGAAACCCCAATAAGAATCCTACCAGCTTCTGACCAGAGTCCAGATTTAGGCTCCCCAAGTACCTGGGTATGCCAGAATTCTGCATGTAGAGCTGTTCTGCCCATTGATAACACATTTTGCAAAAGATGCTCATGCTGTATCTGTCATTTATTTGATGATAACAAAGATCCCAGTCTCTGGTTGGTTTGTACATCTGAAAATGGGCAGGATGATTCTTGTGGGCAGTCTTGTCACATTGAGTGTGCCCTTCATCGTGAAAAGGCCGGGGTTGTTGATCTTGGCCAGTTGATGCAGCTAGATGGCAGCTATTGCTGTGCTTCTTGTGGTAAAGTTTCTGGAGTACTTGGGTATGTAAATGATAATTACAACAGCTTCACTTGTGTCACTAGTTGGCCTTGAATCATGTGTCATCCATTATATGAAATTGAAGTTGATATGCTTGACAACGTTTCTCTGCATTTTTAGCTTTTTCCCAAAAAAAAAAAATTTCAGATCATCTAACAAAAATTTCCTTGGGTTGAAAAAGAGTGTTATTAACGCCGGTTCACTACCTCATTGATTGCTCTGTGTTACCTTGATTTCATTTCTACCACTTAAATGACAACCTTTGAAGGATTTTTCTTATTCTAATTAGTAATTGAAGTAGAAAGCAATGACATGGATGATATTGTTGCATGGTTGACTTCAATATTTGGGCTCATTGGATTTCTATGATGAGTTAATATTGACAGATCTTGGAAGAAGCAGCTAATTATAGCCAAGGATGCTCGTCGTGTTGATGTGCTCTGCTATAGGATATACCTAAGCTACAGGCTACTGGATGGGACTACAAGGTTCAAAGAACTGCATGATATTGTGAAAGATGCAAAAGCAAAGTTAGAAACAGAAGTTGGTCCAGTCAATGGTGTTTCTGCTAAAATGGCTCGTGGTATTGTCAGCAGACTGTCTATTGGTAGTGATGTGGAGAAACTTTGCTCTGCTGGCATTACCAAAGCAAATGAATGGCTGACAACCATAGCTAATGGGAAACCAAATTTTAGAGGTCAGAAATTCTAAAAATTGTGGTTAGGTGTTTTGTTTTCTGTATGTCAAACAATATCTTTCTGAAGATAATAATAAAATAATCCTTCTTTTTTTTCTTCAGAGGACTCATTTCCTGCAGCTTGCAAATTCTTATTTGAAGAGCTGACTTCTTCATCAGTGGTAATTATTCTGATAGATTTTTCTAACCCATCGTCGTCTGATATAAAGGGCTACAAGCTCTGGTATCGTAAAAGCAGAGAAGAGACAGACAGAAATGACCCTATCTGTGTTTTTCCACGAACTCAGAGGAGGATTTTAATATCCAATCTACAGCCTTGCACTGAGTATATTTTTCGTATAGTTTCTTACACAGAAGGCGGTGACTTGGGGCACTCTGAGGCTAAGTGTTTTACTAAGAGCATAGAGACAATTCACAAGAATCCTGGTGCTTCTGAAGCTACAAACAGTAAGAAAGAGAATAGCCTTAGCGGAGGAAGTATGTCTAGTGCCAAGGGGGGATCCCAATCTACAGGAGTTATAAATTCTTCTGGATTTAAGGTTCGAGAACTTGGGAAAGTTCTCCATTTGGCCAGGGCTCAGCAACAAGGCTGTCTTGAAGGATTTTGTAGTGCTGATAATGAGAAATGCTGTGCAGCTAGCAAAGTAGTTGAACCTGAAATTTTACAAGATAAGTTGCCACCAGCCTCACATGGTCTTGACTTAAATGTCGTTTCAGTGCCCGATTTAAATGAAGAGCTAACACCACCATTTGACTCTTCTCGGGATGAGGACAATGGTTTTACCCTGGAGCAGACAACTGAGGCAGATGACGATGCTGCCTCTCGTGAAATAGAGAAAAAAGGTTTAACAAGATCCCGTGTTACTGATGAATTGCGGATATGGGGTCATGGGCCAAGTGGAGAGGTGCCTGCTGTTGATTCCTGGCCACAGTTGTATAGGAATAGAACTGCACTTGTAAATGAAGAGATACATGATTGTGACAGCACCCTGATAAATGGGTCACCATTTCATGTTTCCAATGGATCAGGTTGTTTGGATGAGAATTTTGAGTACTGTGTGAAGATAATCCGCTGGCTGGAATGCGAGGGTCACATTAATCAGGAATTCAGGTTGAAATTATTGACTTGGTTTAGCTTGAGATCATCGGAACAGGAACGTAGGGTGGTTAATACCTTCATCCAAACTTTGATTGATGATCCTAGTAGTTTGGGAGGACAGTTAGTTGACTCTTTTTCAGATATTATATCAATCAAGAGGTCAAGTCATGATTTTTGCAGTCAGCTGTGGCATTAATTTGGGGAGAGAGACAATCTCAAGCCCGCAATGATTAATTGTTTATTCAGATAAATCACTCTTATCGTGTTTCCTTTCTTTGTACAGACGATTTTTTCTTGATCACTTTGACAAGTCATTCAATTAGTTAACTCACAAGTTTGTTCGGCAAAGGCTTGCTTGCTGGTTGCTGAGAAACTTCCATTATTCTCGAGCTTTAGGTCCTTGGACATGAGGTTTCATTCCGTTCAAAGCATTTGCATTTTCATCAATTATGCTAATGAATTTGAGGCGGTAGCTTTAGGTTCTGCAGGCATATTACTGTTTGACTTATGTCATTATTCTGCCTTTTTTAATTCGAAGAAGGCTTACATGAATTACAGATGGAGTTTACTTGAGTTCCACAATTGCTCTATACTCTTTCTTTATCCTTCGTCTGAAGTTCGTCTTCCATGGCAAGAAACAGGACCAGAAACTTTTTTTGAGTGTATGGCAAGAGACACAAGGGAAAGGGTACCAATTTCACCAACATACTTCAGTTGAAAGTTGAACGAAATTCAATTTTTACCTTGATCAATAGAATTGTGAAAGCCTTTTATATTAATAGCTTTGTGTTAATCTTTTTGTCATATAATTTTCTAAAATACAATTGCAATGCTCCATAACTATCTCAATATATAAATAGTTGTATTCATTTTATAGCTGTGAATTTCTTAAATTTGGCTTTATTTGTACTGATATTACAATTTCAAGATTAGGAACTAAATATTCAAGTTAAAGCAATTTCAATTAAAATTGGGAGGCAAACTTGAAAAATGTCTTAATGGTTAAAATGAGAAATACTATACAAGTGGCGTTTCGAAATTTATGTTTTTCCATTGAACAATAATTTGTATTAATTTTTTTAAAACTAAAAGGTAAATAGGTACTCAAAATATTTGGAATCCTTACATTTAAAAGGCCGTATGAATATTCAATTCATTTTTAGTATTAAAATTTTATAAAGTAATTTTAAGAGTACCTTTTTTTTTTATTTTTCTAAAAAATGACTAACCTTCTAAATTAGTTCTCAAATTAACTCAATCTTTCAATATATAAAAATAAGCTTATAAAATTGCAAACATTTCCATATGATTTAACATATTCTACAGTACTAAATCTTCCAAAAAAAATTGTTTTGGTAGTAAAATTTTTAAAATTTTCAATTTGATGACTAACATCACAAAACTTGTATAACTCATATCAAAGCCATAACTCCATTGGTTTTTCTTTTTTGGCTAATGTAAACTTTTAGCATGGCATCTAGACGTGCACATGGTAATATTGTGGACCTGTGTACATCACGTGGATTAAGCTCAAATTTACCTATGATCAAATGACCCATTTGTTCATATCATAACCTATGACTTATTTTTCCAAAATAACCTACCTTCATAAAATCTTGACCTTAATTTTCTCTTGCATACCTAATTGGAAAAGCTCTCAAATCTAGAAAGGAAAGATTGCGAGATTATTAACTTGATTTCAAACAACATGAAGGGGAAGGCATCTCTTTGGTTCTACATTCATTATAAGGAGGTTTTATTTGACAAGTCCAAATTACCATTCATAATTGAGCGAAATGCCTATGAAATGAATTGCTTTTCTTCAAGGTAAGTTGTGTACATTATATCTAAATATTTTTCGTTGGTTATTTATCTTGTAGCCTTACTTGATGATGAGGCAATGTCTAAGATTGCTTGTAATCTAGATTCTCCCAACTTTTGTGTATTGTGTAAAGCAACTTAAGAGGTAGTTGACCATATGAAGCCTTATTCCATCACTAGGAGTTTTATCACTTTATATAAGAGCTATAATTGAAATCTATCTCTTCTTATTTTGTTGGATGGTTCACAATTCAATAATCATTGCTTGATTATTGCCTCCATTTCGTAAGAAGGGTTTGACGTTCAAATTATTTTGATGTTCAAATTATTTTGACGTTTTTTCTCTTTATTTATGTTCTTTGAAATGTGAGGCTAAACAATGTCTTACTTGAGGAGATTTTGAATGGTTGCTAAATGTCTTTTGTAGTGTCTCATCTAATAGAATTGTTGTTAATTCTGGGTCCATGCTTTTTTTCCATTCTTTTAGCATTTTATTCTTTTTGACTTTATATGATTAGATCATTAATTTGACAAGCTACAAAAATATGTTTGAAGAAGATTACTTTATACTAGTTTTGTTCCCATTTTGATAATGCGTGTTTTAACCACAAGTGCATGGTGTAGTTGTAGCTAGCTTTGGTGAATATCGATTAATCCCGTAAGGACAATTGATTGACTACCAACTGTTCACAAAATTAATTATCTAGACTAATAATTATGATTTATCAAGAAGGAAAATAAAATAACCATGCAAAATAACAAAGAAGAAGTAATAATCAAGGATAAAATAATCTTTGAATAAGCTAGATTTAGGTAAGGTGTTTCATGAGACTTTACTATATTCTACTTCTTTCTGAATTAATGAACAATTCTAGTTTCATGGTCCAGTAAAAGTTCTTAAGTCACAGTTATATTCCATCTCAAGACATATTACTCATATCCTTAGATTCAGTCAATTGAAATCTCTTTCTAAAAATTACAACTTTAGAATGCTCAATTAGATTTATGAATTGTCGCGATCGATTTTACCTTAACCAAGGAAGATCTCGTGGTTCTCTTTCGAGTAACTTATGCTTAACCCTTTTTATCCATATTATGATCTAACCATACAAATTTTCTCTTGATCTTAATGTATGAATCAAATATTATCAATTATATCAATATGGATAAATCTTAAGAAATTTAGAAATTCATTAAACCAAATGATAGATCAACATATCAAATCCTAAGATCCATCCCACCTAAATCTATGTCCCATTTAGTTAATAATCAAACAAGAAATAAAAACAAAAAAGAAGATAAAAAAGAAAAAGGAGCCATCATCATGAATCTTTAATCTTGAATCCTTAGTGAATCTTCTTGAATTCTTGTTCTTCTTCCAAGTATTAAATTTTCCTTGATCAATAACCTATGTAGAATGGCTCTAAATGACTCTTTTATGCTTTCAAGATCTCCTCTGGTTAACAATCTCTCCCCTTTTCATTGCCTCCCCTTCTAATAACTTAAAATCCTATTTTATGAGTAACATAAACACAATATGGGCCCATGTCTGAGTTTTCTTTTACCCCTTTATATAACTATTCCTATAAAATAGTACCATCAACATGAGATCAACAAGGAGATTTGTCTAGTTTTTGTTGGTTTATCAAAGATGGAAGATAGGGGTATGTAGGGTGATGAAGGAGAAATAGAATTATCCATCTTAGAATATAACCCAAAAAGAGTAGCATGTAGGTGTTGTATTCTAAGGTCTTGCTTCATTTCTTCTAAAATTGATCCAAATGAACCAAATTCTTTTTCATTTTCCTTCAACAGGTAGAAATACCACATAGAAAAAAATACATCATATTTGGAGTATCAAATCCTCTAAAAGTGTCTAAAATAAAAGCATAATACTATAAAAATCACATTAAAAGTAATAAATATTTAGCATACATTAAACTTCCTTATATTGAAGCATTTGCTTATCCTAAAGTCAACAATTTCATCATTATATCTCAAACAAAAACAATTCTTAAAAAATCAAACAATTAAATATACCAACCAAAATTCTCCATTACTTTTTCAATCATAGGGGTCATTAAAATGCTAAGTAACTATCTACTTGTGTTAATTCATAAGTTATTTCAGTCTACTTCATAATCTTTCAAAATTTAACCTGAATCACAAAATTTAATTTCATGTACAAGATGAATATATATAAGATAAAATGTGTAGCGCCCCCTCACCGTAGGGTACACCCCGGGACGCCCGTGGGTCGTTCCGACGCATATCACACAGTTCGGAAGTGCTACGATCGCAAACGATCACTAAACACTCGCATGGCAACGATAAATTAAACCGCATCATACAATTCACTAAAATTTAAAACCATAATAATCACTTTTCATTAAATGACAACAATCCAAAATATAGACCAGTCTATCAGTCCCCTACAGTCACAATACAGTATCTCAAAAAGGGAAACTGATAAAAACGTCTATACTAGGTCATCACAAAA
>JANZLD010000235.1:34894242-34915035 GCA_026413575.1 Erythroxylum carthagenense | reverse complement strand
AATTAAAATTGTGATTATTATTTTTTATTATAATTTTTGGAGACATGGTTAAAAATATACAGTACAACTATACAATATGACAATAGACTATTTTGTAATTTTTAAAAAATTCAAGGACTATTTCATAAATTTAAATTAGTACCCAAAATGATACTCGATATTAACCGGTATCGGTACTGTACCGTAACAGAACCCAATCTGATACTAAGTTCGGTAAGGTATTCATAACATTGAACCACATAATCAAAATATTTGAACTTAATAAACCCCTTAACTAATTTGATATTGGTATATCTTATATGTTGAGGAAAAATATTTAAGACATATAACTTACGGTAATTTAGTTGAAAGATATAGATTATTTCACATACGAATTTGTATCCTAATTATTTGACTTTCTTATATTGGATTTAATCTTTCTTATTTCAAAATATTTATACCCTTTTTTCATGATTTTCAAACTAATTTAATAACTCTTTTCTTATATTGGATTGAATATTTTTAGAAAATGAACATTAATAATAATTACTTTATAATTGATTAGGATTTTAAAATTGTAATTATAATTTGAACTTAAATCTAAAGCGACTTGAACTATATTTATGATGACTAAAATCATTAGACTATTCGAAAGTCTCCGAATCAACGGCTTGAGGAATTTGAATTTGAACTTGAACTATACGTATGATGACTTACGTCATTTGACTATTCTAAAGCATGCAAATCCACGGCTTCACCCTTCCAACAACTTTCATTTTGCTTTAGATAATAAACGAATTTGGGTTGGAAAAGTTGATGGATTATGCACTAGGTCAGCTCTTTCTTATATTCTGAATATTTCACTTCTCATTCCCAGTTCAACAATTTTCCATTTAGTTTTTCTACTTCTATACGATTTAATACAAATTCTTGAGTGGGGTGGTTGATGATTTGACTAAAACCACTCAATTAGAATTAACTAAGTGATTGATGTCAATTTTCAAATTGATACTTGTTGTAACCTTGGAAAATTAGTTATTCTTTTGAAAAGTAGAGCTTAAGGATGCAATTAAACTGGAAAACGCAAGTGGGTTCATTGCATTTGACTCACCGAAGGAAGTTACACTTAAGCGCCCACTGTTCTCTAACCCGCATTATTCAAACATCGTTTCTAATAAAAATCCATTGTCGATTTAATTGACAATTTCTTCATTTAAAAAGGGATGCGCGGACATTGACTTACTCCTCTTAACCGGCAACTCTAATTCTTACAAACGCTAAAATCTTGGCAATACGACAACGGTCATATGATGGAATTAGCGTGTCCATGACTACGGGTCAAACAATCTATCTTTTCTTGTCACCCGGCAAAAATGTGAGCTGGTTTGAAATTTGCGTTGGTATCTTTTCTATTTTTAAGTAATTAAGACACTTTCCATTCATTTAATTATAAAAACTGAAATATGAATGAATGTAGTATTGCAAAATTCTAATTCTGTTGCAGTTACTTGTAATTATATATGTCAATTACTTGATATACAACAACTATATCAATAACTGCTAATTTTTTGGCACAAAACAAAAGCAGAAAAATAAATATGAAATTAAACAGATCAACACTTGATGTTTGGTAACGCAGTTCGGCATACCTTATTTATATCTATAGAGCCCTCATTCAACTTAAATAACTTTCATTTGTGATACACGACATGTAAAACACAATCAAAGACAACTGCAATGGTTTAAACAAATCTCCAAAAAGATATTGCTACCGTAGATAGTTATTATCTCCAAAGTAGGTTATCTATTAAATCTCATCTTGATTAGTATTTTAAACCATATCAAACTTATCTTAAAAGAGTCCCACATAAATCAAACTAAATTCAATGGTCAAATAATATCCAAAATTAAATAATAAGATATCATAATATATATCGTAACAATCTCTCCTTTTTTGACATTATTTATCACATATTTGAAACTCTTCCTAAATAAGATAATTGGATACACAATAACAAATGCACGTACCACATAAAAACTCCCCCTTATTTGAACACGAGGTTCCAAATAACTTTCAAATAAGCACTTGACAAATATCTAAATAAACAATAATTTGAAGTTAACAAAAACAGCCACTACATCATCCATTCTTTCTCTTAGGACAAAATAAATGCCTAAAAGAAAGACTAATAGTCACAGAGATATCTTGAAATCTCTCCCTGAATTGAACAGTCATATCTGATGAAAATAAACAGTCTTATATCTCCCTCTTAGGACAAAACGATGCCAAAACGAAGAACGCCTTCAATGCGATCAATCTCAGTGAATAAGGAAGCGCAAAAATCATCAATAAGTGTAGCAGAAGAATCATAAGCATGCCAAGATGATAATTTATGACCAGTTAAAACACTAACCAACATATCATTACTCACATCAAAGCTATCCACATACGACTGATTAAATTCATAAATCCCAAAAATACATTCAACGAATCAGAATCAAACTCAAGCAATCTCCCCCTCGCATAAATTATATGAAAACATATTGCCCAAACTCATACAGCCCACAATAAAGAGAGAAACTAGAATAAAACTTGAAAGACCCAAAAACTCGAATCTTTCTATAGGTCTCCAACCAAGCATCAATATTTTTCGACATAATTAACTCCGTAAATCAAAATCCAAAAGTAGAATTATCAAATCATTAAGTAGAGCCTTATTTTCACATATAGTATTCAACAAATAAGAAAAAGCCAAACACATAGCAATCACTTGAACCTTAGAAATCCCATAAATAAAAACTTAGAGAGCCTAGATATGAACTCCTTCGAACCTCCTTTTTTAAGAAATAACATCAATATACTTCAAAAATGTAATGCACACAGTCCCTATGCTTTTCAAAAACATTCAAACCTAGACTTATTCCCATCATATTATCTTTGTCATTAGTTGTCTGTTTGGTTTCTTCTTTTGAAGCAACTGACTTATCCTCTGTATGAATAGTTTCTTCACCAATAGCAACTAACTATATATTATCTTTGTCATTAGTTGTCTGTTTGGTTTCTTCTTTTGAAGCAACTGACTTATCCTTTGTATGAATAGTTTCTTCACCAACAGCAACTAACTGTAAATCTGGGCAATTTTTAGTTCTTGTTTTTTTGTGTCTTTGAGCTAGTTCGTGAAGCTAGTTTTAAAGATTTCTTTAAAAACTAAGTTAGTTTTTAGATCATCAACATGAAGCACATTTTTAAAGTGTGGCTATCCATCAATGCAAAATGTTCCTCTTATAATAATCTTGACCTTCTTTCTATCTCCAAAAGTAACGTGGCTATCGATACAACTTTGATCTTCCATCAAGTAGCTTCTTTCACCTTTTCTAACCCAAGTATCCTTTGATAACATGGGTTATTACTAGAAATTTAATGAAGAGTGTCTAATTTTTTTGTTTTAAGCCCTTTAAAATATCATTTGCAACAACTTGTAACATTTTTGCTTTATGTGTCTGTTTACCCCACAAAAGTGACATATAGGTATAAATTTTTGTTTCCTCTTTAAAGTTTCTCCTTGGATGGATCTGGCTGTACCATTTTTCTCATCATTCAACTTAGAATATTCACCTTTATAGCCAACGCCTTGCAGGTCTCTTTTAATCTTACCAATTTCTAGCAACTTTTCTAACTTTTTGATACCTCCATTTAACATTCTTATCCCTTTTTCTATACTGACCAACTTCGACTTTGTTTCATTTAACTCATCTATTTTAGATAACAACTTCTTCTCCAGATCTTGAATTATGTTCTTCATAGTAGAGTTTTCCTTTTTAAACTTCTCATTCTTCTCACATCTTTGGACCATTTAGCATACAATAACTCATAAGCATTGCAAATGTCCTACCTCTTATAATCCGAATCACTATCATCATTGTCATAATCTAAAATTAAAATTTTTTGCTTATTCATCTGCATTTTTCATAAAATTTTGTACTGATTTATCCACAGTTTCTTCCTTCTTTGTTGTTGTTAAACAAACAACTGATTTTGGCTATATAAAGCAACCAACGCAACATTACTCACAAATTCCTCTTCACTACCATACTCACATTTAGATTAATTCTCACTTTAAATGCTCGTATAAGACTTTCATTTTCTCTTCTTCAAAGTGTTAGCATATTTCGCTTGCATATGTCTAAAGCCTTGACATTCATGACATTGAATTTTCTTCACTTTTCTTTCACCCTTTTAAGTTTTAGCTCGTTTAAAGTTGTTCGATGAACTCCACCATTCTGTCTAAACTCGATTATATCCTTTTTCACTTTCTTTAACCATTTACTAAAATTTCTCGTCAATAACTTCATATCCTCGTTCTCATAGGATTCATCTTCTAAGTCATTCACTGCTTTACCAATCTCGGCTTGCAATGCCAATGATTTATTCTTCTCTCGTTTATCCCTCAACAAATTCATCTCGAAGTTGTTAAGAATCTCAATTACCTTATCCAATGACAATTTATTGATATCATGAGCTTTTTCGATGGCTGCAATTTTTGGTATAAACCTTGGAAGTAATGATCTCAATGTCTTCTTAATAAACTTCAGATTAGAATACTTCTTCTGGAGTTGATTTACTTAGTTTGCTATATCACGCACTCTCTCATGGAAATCTCCAATATGTTCACTTTCATCCATCCTCAGCTTTTCAAATATCATAGCCAACATCTGAAGTTTCGAAGCTATCACATATTTCGATTCCTCATATATAGTTTGCAAGGTGTCCTATGCTTCTTTTTTCGATTCACAGGCTGATATCATAGCAAAGTGACGTTTATCAACTGTACTAAAGATGGCGTGCAGGACTTAAGAATTTCCAAGCGCTCTCTCTTCTTCAGTCTTTGTCCACCCCCTATGTATTTTTAATCATTACTTTTCCCTTTTTGTCAGTTGTCACTGGATGTGTTCAACCATTTAAAACTGAGTTCCATACTTTTATTCCTTGTGCCTAAATGAATACTCTTATTCGTGATTTTTATGTAGGATAATTTAAACACTCTAACAACGATGACCTGATGATTGATACCCCTTCTCTTATAGCCATAATTGTAAAACACAGATCTGCACCAACTTGACATACCAAGTTTTAACTTGATGACTCGTTATAATACCAATTGAAATTCCAAAGGGATGTAATTTCATAAAATTCTGATTTTTTCGAAGTTGTTTATAACTATATCAGTCGGTTACTTGATGTAAAGCAACTGTATCAACAAATGTTAATTTTTCAACATAAGCAAAAAAAAAACAAAAATAAATAGATCAACACTTGAGATTTGGTAACATAGTTCAATATACCTTGCCTACATCTACGGGACCCTCACCCAACTTAAACAACTTTCACCTATGATACAACAATATTTTTACTCAAGATATTACAGAATCGACTTACCCAACCCTTAACACTATCCATTGTCTTCATAACCCATGAAAGTAAATCATACCCAATAACAAGATCGAATCATGATAACCTCAAATGAGGATTTTCTTAACAAGTTTTAAGATAATAAACAAACAACTCAATTGATTAAAATAATAACGAACATAATTAAAGACACTTAACATAGAAAACAAATTCCCTAATAATGTAGCTTCATCAACAAAAGAATGAGAAGTTGTCCATCGAAAGATCTATTGTGAGGCTTCAATATCCTCAGTGAGAATCCCATTCACAACAACCATAAAACATCTCAAATCATCAAATGTTTCTTCACTGAAACATTATACACGAAGGACTGTAAAAACACTAATGCTGCTGGAAAATTTTCACATGAAAACCACTATCATTGACACACTAAAAAAATCCCTCACTATGGATAGAAAACACAACACTCTTATCCCATAAATCACAACTAACATCCACATAAATTAACACTCCATCGACAGTGAATAGCCTAACAAAATCATGCAAACACTATAGAAAAACCAGCTGCCAAAATCGACACACTAGACACCAAAGAAGCTCTCAATAGTCGTTCAAAAAGTAGCAGAGAAAACAACACAAATTCACACGTAATCAACAATTTTTCAGCCCCCAAAATCACATTATCCTTTCTAACAAATTCAGCAACACATAATGATAGTATCCATAAAAAACTATCTACAAAATATAATCCAAGATAGCACAAAAATCTCAACTTCCAAGTCACCATATGCCCATCGCTCCTCCACATAAAAATGACACTACTTCAGCCTACATATCATGTAAAACACAGTCAGAGACAGTTGCAATGTTTAAAACAAATCTCTAAAGTTGCTACCTTAGATAGCCATTATCCCCAAAATAGGTTATCTATTAAATCCCATCTTGATTACGATTTTAAACTTTATCAACCTTATCTTAAAAGAGTCTCACATAAATCCAACTAAGTCCAATTGTCAAATAATATCCAAAATTAAATAATAAGATATCATAACATATATCTTACAAAAACAATTTTTAGTGCAGTGAACCTTTTATTATGGTAAAATTAAAAGAGTAGGAGTTAAATATAAAGACATAGGAAAAATAATTTAAATTAGATATTTTTCTCTTTCGATATACTAGTGAAAAATAAGAATTTTAATAATTAAAGGACAAAAAAATTCCAGTGTAAAGGAGAAAACGGTTGAAACCATTTTAAATATATCCTAATGAAAAAATGGGTTTTAAATATATCACAAAAAAGAGATAGAGTAAAAAAATCAAAAATTATATATTCATTATTGATTTTAGCATACAAATAGTATATATCTGAAATGATTTAATAGAACGACTCTACACACTACAAGAAAAGCATGAATTAGAGACAAAAAATTACTTACGGTAAAGAAACCGTTGCAAATTGGAAAAATTGCTAGGAAAATTTTCGTTTAGCGATGATAGCAATATCCGTCATAAAATACAGAGGGAAATAAATTTGCAACGGAATTTATTGATGGTATCAAATGACTGTCAGTAAATAAGGTAGGAATTGTTGGCAAAATAATAATTTTTCAGTTTACTAACGAAAAAATATCCATCAGTAAATTTTGTTGCTAAATTCTCAAGCTATACGTCATCTACTTCTGCTTGAATATTGTTAATTATAACAAAACAACGTCGTTTGGTTTTAAACCAAACGATGTCGCCTTGTTATACTTAAAACGACTACCTCGAATCCCCTTCCCCCTACTTGCATTGATCCTCCTTCTTCCTCCTCCAGATCTGCTACTGCATCGTGTGGAGCTACTCCTCCAAATCTAATGCTGTGTTGTGTGGAGTTGTTCGTCTTCTCCATGGAGATGCTGCGTCATCTCCAACCATTGCCGTCATCTTCTCCAGCTGTTTTCATGGAGGTATTTCGTCTTCTCCGTGCTCTCCTTTACTGCACTCCTCTGTGTGTCCATGCTCTCCTCGTGGAGGTAGTTTCATTTACAAATTGATTTTTTTTTGTAAATGATTGTGTATGGGATTGGGTTTGTGTATGGACATAAGTTTGTGTATGGTATTGATTTCCTTCAACTTCATCAAGGTGGATTGTTGAATTGTAGTCACCTAGCAAAATTCGTAGAGTATTAATGCCTTGTTGAATATCAATGAGCTTAGTACAAAGAGAGGTTCTCTAATAAGCATGATTGAAGGCATTGATGATAGAGATATTAAGATAGAGATTCCTATTGAAAATTGACTTTCAAATGGATAATTTGATCACAAATAATGGAATTGATGGGTTGTATCTTATCCGAGTTAAAGAGGACTAGGATTCTCCCATTTTGATGTGTAAAAGATTTAGAAAGAGCCTTCTAACTGCTAGGAACACTATAAGGAAAGCATGATTTTGTTTGTGTATGGCTAGAGTTTGTGTATGGGCATGAGTTTGTTTATGTATGGCTAGAGTTGCGGGTAATTATTCCAAAAAGACCATAAAAATTTTTTGGAATGGATTTTAGGGTTTGAAATCAATATGAATGCCTAGAATGGATCTTAAGATTAGAAGTTAAGATAAAATTTCTAGAATTGAGTCTTATGACTTCAAATTATCATAAAATCCAAAAGCTTGGCCTTAAGGCTTGAAAATAAGATGAAATGCTTAGAATTAGGTCTTAGGATTTTGGTTAAAAAGAAATATCTATAATGGATCTTAGAATTTGAAATAAAGAAAGAATACCTGGAGTTGGTGTTTAGGACTTAAAATTAAGATAAAATTCCTAGACTGGAGTCTTTGGACTTGAGTTAAAAAGAAATACCTATAATAGACCTTAGGATTTGAAATTAAGTTAAAATTCTTAGACTTAGCCCTTAGGACTTGAAATTAGGATAAAATACCTAGAGTTAGGTCTTAGGTATTGAAATTAAGATAAAATACTTAGGTTGGATCTTATAACTTAAGCATATTTTAGATTTTGATTTGAAAATAGAGAATGTCTAAGGTTTACTGAAAAGTGATCCTTTCTAGGTTTTTAATTCAACTTCCTATAATCAATGAAAATAAGTCAATCAGTTTGGATACGTGAAGCCAATTCATTGTCTTAATTTGAACCACTATAACATTGCACTTATTAAGAACCACTTGTACTATACTTACTCACTATGTTATGAGAACTAAGCATATTTATAAAAACAAAAATTACATTTTCGTAGCCTAGGTTTTAAAGAGCGTAATTATATGACATTCTTCTTGAGTTCCTTACTAAGTTCCATTCCATCTTTTGTCTCCAAAACAACATGATTAGTGACAATGACCTCTATCTTATCCTTACCATCTATCTAAAAAACTTCTTGTAATATTGAATCACCATGATCAATAGAGTTAATGGTAAAAAACATAATGAACATCATTAGAATACATCATGGATTTAAAGATATTAAAATGGATTACTTCACCATTAAGTTCCATTATGAGGGTCCAATTATACCCATTTAGTATGAGTTATGTTTAGGGATGATCTTCCTAAAAGAATTGGTGCAGTGTTAGGAGAAGAATCATCGTATGTACTAAGAATATAAAGGTCAAGTATAAACATTTACTCATTTACATATATAACAACATCCATAAACACCATTTTACAGTATCTATGATCACCCAATTAAATAATAACATCAGTTTCTTTGGAAGTTTATAAATTTAACAAAGAATACACAGATAACAACACAATGTTAATGGATGCTTCTAATTCTAGTGTAGGTCTCCTAATCGTGGTGTTGCCTATTTTATAAAGAATGGTGAACATATCTCATTCCTTGCACTTAAGAGGATTTTTTCGTTAAAATATTGCCCAGACACTCTCTCCTATTCTTATCTTCTTGTCGCTATTTAGTTTTCTTTTATTAGGATATAACTTCTTTAAAAATTTTGTGTACCTTGGTATGTGCTTAATGACATTTGATAGAGGGATGTTGACTTTCACTTTTCTAAATCTTTTTATGATCTCATTATCTTCTTATTTTTTTTCTTTTCCCTTACTGACTTATAAGGAAAAGGATGAAACATTTTTTATTTTCTTAAAAAAAAGAGATAATTTATTTTTAGGCACAATTGTATTCTTTTTTTTCTTTATAACTTCTACCTCTCCATTTAGGATTGCCCTTTTCTAGTTCCTCTACTTCCTTATTGCTTCCCAATATTATTTCACACATATTTTCCTTAAATTAATAACAATTTTGGGTACCAACTTTCCTTCCACTTGAGCCTCTTAACGACTAGTAAATCCTCCATTCCTCTCCCATCTCCTTCATTCATAACTCAATTACTAATGATATAAAAAAAAAGGCTCCTTTATTTCTCACTCACTATCAAAGAGATTAAGGAAACTATTTTTAATATAAATCCTCAATAGTCAAGCTTCAACTTAAAAGATGTTAGGACCTAAAATTAGTATAAATGGTTGTTTCTTAATGATATCGGAATCACAATGATATCAAATATGCAAAAAGTACTATATTTAGGGTAAAAGATAATAGATTTCTTTATGGTTTAACAAAGTTTAATCGAATTTGTATCTATTTTTATTATTTTACAGCGTAATCATTATGCATCTTTTTACTTTATTGAATATAGAACTTTTATCATCCTTTCTATGTTTTAAAAAAATGATTGGATTTTCTTACATGACATCGTGGTAATCAAATGCTATAACTAAGACTTCTGAACATGAATTTA
Source organism: Erythroxylum carthagenense (assembly GCA_026413575.1). Classification (NCBI taxonomy): domain Eukaryota; kingdom Viridiplantae; phylum Streptophyta; class Magnoliopsida; order Malpighiales; family Erythroxylaceae; genus Erythroxylum; species Erythroxylum carthagenense. The sequence continues at coordinate 34,904,890 of JANZLD010000235.1, read as the reverse complement.
TATCAATTTGTGTATTACTTTGAAATTCATTATCTTCTTTGCTTTGTTTTGGTTATCTTATTTGGTTGTCAGCTTTTGGACGTTGCTCCTTGATCATCTTCCTTCACATACTTTAGGAAGATCCTTCTACATGTTGGTTGAGATAAGTGATTTTATTATTTACTAGGTTTTTATGAACTTGGTTTAATTTGGGTATTTTTGCGGTTTGAACTTCCCATTTGAACTTCCTACATTTTTAATGTAAATGGCTTGTACCAACCAAAATTTTTTATGTTATGAACTTCAGTTTATCAATTAATTAATATAGGATGGGTTTGACTTATAGTTGCAAATATCTTAATTATGTCAATCCGTTATTTTATTGATGCTCTCTAAAATGATTAGGTTTTCTTTGCTTTTCATATGTGAATCTTTACACGCATCTTTTTTTAATATAATACTAAGTTTATTGTAAACATATTAGATAATTTATATATGTTACAATAATTTATTAAAACAAGTATTCATATTTTTGTAAATACTTATTTTATTTGGCACTAGTACATATACTATTTAGGTTAAATATCAAACTTCTACACTCTAATTCTCTTCTAACATATATGATTATAAACTAAAAAAATAGATTTGCAGTTAATAAATAATTTTGATCTTAACCCATAAACCTTAACCTATAACTCATGATGCAGCTCCCATGAGGCTTATCGGTATAAAACTACCACCAGCTTAGAAGTCATAACTAGAACTTGTTTTCTTGATTCAAAAGTATAATCTTTTCAGATTAATTTAGTTGGTTAATACTTAGGGAAATTTATGTAAAGTTTAGATGATTTGTAAACTTTGGCGAACATGAATGATACTAACTATGGAATCACTATTTTAAATTAATAGTTTTGCATAAATGAGTAATGTTGATAGATCTTGGATGTATAGATGATTAACACCTGATGGTTTCATTAATCCTGAGTTTGTTGAGGGAGTTGAAGCTTTTATTCATTATGGATGTTCTCAACTTGAATATATAGATGACCTAAAGATCAGATGTTTATGTAAAAAGTACAAACACATTCGTTTCCTTCCTATTGATGAAGTTAATAGGCATTTGCTGAGAAAAGGGTTTGTCACCAATTATTTTGAGTGACTACGACTTAGGACATCGTTGATTTGTAGCACCTCAAGAGGTAATCAAGTACAATCGTCTGTGACCTTAAATGAGTTTGAAGGGGGGATTGAATTTAGAACAAATTATATGGATGGAAATGAAAATCCTTACATGCAAATAGTTTATGATGTAGTCGGTTATACCTTTCAAGAAAATAAGGAAAATCTTGAAAAAAAACCAAACCCATATGCAAAGCAATTTTTTGACTTACTATAGTTAGTTGACTAAGAATTATGGCCAAATTGTGAGACAATGACTTAATTTTCTTCAATTGCTCGAATATTAAACATAAAGTCTAAAGCACATATTTTGGACCGTAGTTTTGATAAAATTCTCAAATGATATAATGAATCATTGCCTCCTTATCATACAATGGTTGATAGTTTTTATAATATGAAGAAACTTATTAGGGGTCTTGGTTTGTCTATTGAAAAGATTGATTATTGCAAATTGGGACATATGTTGTATTAGGGAGATGATGTAGAAGTACAAGAGTGCAAATTTTATAGTCAACCTAGGTTCAAGCCTTGAAAGTGTTCAATGAAACAGAAACTAGGACCCTAGAAACGGATGTATTATTCCTACTAACTCCGAGACGTCAAAGACTATATGCTTATGATGTTACTGCATCTCATATGAGATGACATAATGAACACGAATAGGAAGATGGAATAATGAGTCATCCATCAGATGCACTAGCATTGAAACATTTCAATGACACCCATCTTGAGTTTGCAACTGAAAGTCGAAATGTTAGGTTGGGATTGTCGATGGATGGATTCCAACCTTTTGGGCAATCCAACCAATAATAGTCATCATGGCCAATTATAATTACTCTTTATAATTTGCCTCCATGGATGTGTATGAAAGACGCATATATGTTCTTGATAGTGATTGTACCATGACCTTCAAATTCAAAGCATAGAATTGATGTATTCTTACAACCATTGATATCTGAATTGCAACATCTTTAGGAATATGGTGTCCATATATATGGTGTCTCTTTGAGACAAAATTTTGTGTTGAGAGTAGCTTTGATGTGGACCATTAGTAATTTTTTAGCCTATGTCATGTTTTCTGGATGGAGCATAGCAGGAAAATTGGGTTGTCCATATTGTGGTAATGATTCTGATGCATTTTATCTTCCAAACAGGAGCAAAATATATTGGTTTGACAATCACAGAAAATTTCTTCCTACAAATCATCCATTTATACGCAATAAATAAAAGTTCATTAGGAATATGATGATAAAGCACCTCCTTCCCCTCACAAAGTTGGAGAAGAGATTTTGCAAGAGATTGAGGAATTAGGCTTACTGAAAGTTATAGAATTTGAAGCCGATGAAGTAAATACAAGCATTAGTAAAAACTTTGGTTGGAGAAAATGAAACATCTTTTGGGATTTGCCATATTGGAAAACTAATTTGATACGTCATAATCTAGATGTGATGTATATTGAAAAAAATATTTTTGACAATTTGTTCAATACCATAATTAACATTAAAGGGAGGACAAAAGACAATGCAAAATCACAAGTTGATATGCAACTTTTTGTAGAAGGAATGAGTTACATAAAGATCTTCGTACCGGTAAATATTCGAATGCATGTTTCACTTTGGGCAAAAAGCAAAAAGAAATTTTGTGTGAATGGTTGAAAATTCTAAAGTTTCCTTATGGTTATGTTTCAAACTTGGTAAGGTGTGTGGACATGAGGAAGGATAAATTATTTGGCATGAAAAGTCATAATTGTCATGTGTTTATGCAAAGGCTAATTCTAGTTGCATTTCAGGAGTTGCTACCAAATAAGATTTGGGAAGTAATAATATAATTAAGTTTGATTTTCAAAAGTTTAACATCATCTGAAATCAAGTTGCCTGAAATGGAAAAACTAAAAAGGAAAATTCCAGTAATTTTGTATAAGTTAGAAGGGATTTTTCCTTCGAGCTTCATTAACTGAATGGAGCATCTACCTGTGCATTTAACACATGAGGCAAAACTAGCCAGTCCAGTTCAATATCGATGGATGTATCCATTTGAGAGATAATTCCAAAAAAATTATTATAAATTAACATGTTTTAACTACTAAATTGTAATAACCATATTTCCTAATATAGGTATTTGTATCGCTTGAAAAAAAATGTCAAAAACAAGGCTAGAGTTGAAGACTCAATATGTAATGCTTATTTAGTGGAGAAAGCTAGTACATTTGTTCACATTCTTTTGAGCTGAATGTTCACACAAGAGAAAGAAAAGTTCCTCGTAATGACGATGGGGGAGGAACGAGTGATACTAATGGTAACTTATCCATTTTCATATATCCTAGATGAACATATGGATGTTCGATAAGTAGAATCTTAACAGAGGAAGAAATTGAGGCTACCCATGGTTACATTTTATTGAACTGTAAAGAGGTTCAACCTTTTATGCAATAAGTTGAAAATGATTATTTCGGTTTTCAAATTTTGTGTTGTTCATAACTGAAATACGTAATAATATTATATGAGGAATTATAAGTTGGAAGACACTTTCCTCGATGGTTCGAGATATATGTAAGCTTTCACTTACAAATATTCAAATGATTGAATATTAAGATTTAACTTTAAGATTTAAGTGTTCAAATGACATTATACTCTTTGATGTGATAATTTCTTTTATGTAGGCCTTAGAAAATCTAATAGAGAATAAGTTCATATGTGAGCTTACAAAGGGACCTTTGCGAACTGTTAAATTGTATCCGGTTTATTTCGTTAATGGATACAAATATCATACAAAATATCATGATCATAGCATGACAACAATAAATAGTGGAGTTTACATACAGGGAGAATTGATGAATTACTATGGTAAAATTTATTGAGATATTTGAAATTAAGTACTCTACATTACCAATAAAGTGAAGTGTGATATTTAAGTGTGACTGGTTTGATCCAACTCAAAATGTTGGAACAAAACTGTATAGCCAATACAATCTAGTTGAAATTAACAACCGAAGAAGATTGAGATAATTTGAACCCTTCGTGTTAGCAATGCAAGTGAAACAGATGTGTTATGTCCCTTTTCTAAGCTTACAACGAGATAAGTCTGGTTGGTTGGTCGTTTGCAAAGTTAAACCTAGAGGTATTTTTTAATCACATGGAAAAGGAGAATAGAGAATTGAAAGTGAAGCGTTTCAGGAAGATGTTTATGAACTAAATACATCTATCACGTATGACAATAATGAACCTTTGAACGATCCATCTAATGAATAGGTTGAAATTTCATCTAGAGAGGATGGCGAGGGCTAAAGATCTAAAAAGGAGCCAGAGTTTGATTCTTATTCTTCAGAAAAAGAAGATGATTGTAATTTACAATTAAGTTATGATAGCGATTAATTTGTGTTTGTAATTAAATATTTTATTTAACATATCAATTATTTCCTTTTCAGTATATTATGTAAAATATTGAATTCAAATTCCTAATCAAGGAATGTCAACATAGTGACTGGTTCTAGGTGGTAGTATTTTATTCCGTTGGGAGGAATGTGGCAAAATTGTCCCTACCGAATGAATAAATAATACAGGAAAAATATCCACTTCAATACTAATGACCATTTTCCTTCCATGGCCGATCTTCTACTTCAAGGTGTTTAGTATCATCTAAACAACGTCACTTTCCTTATTATGTACATCTCATTTCCTTTTATGAAGTTATTATATATATTCACGTTTGATGGTATATATTACATGATATTTTAAGCTTCTTTAAATCTCGAAGATGACATGTATGCCCATGGAGGCGGGAGTGATATCACAATAGTCTATAAAGGATTAGAAAAATTGATTGTTTCGGAAAATTTGTCAATTCCATAGACCTTGTCTAGACATTCATGTATGTTTATCACTCCAAATTTGTTTCGCTTAACAGTTTTCTAATCTGACAATATCTAAGTTTTATACTAATTATGTTTTACGTAAACCATTTTGTACTAACAGTTCATTTGGAGAGTTTGTCTTCCATACTAAATCTGGCACGACTCATTAACTATATCCTCTACATGTTTAGCTATAGTGGATACATTGTTGCAAGAAGGTGTTAAATACCCTATACCTGAGAGAAGAACTATCACTATTTCAATTGGTGCGTTCGAATATGTCAGGACCCTTCCCGAGAATCCAAATATCGAGGACTCATTTACCTTTAGTGACTCTCATGTCACTTGTAATCCAAGAAATAATTATATCATTGTCATTTATCGATGTTTGTAAACTAGACTTAACTTTAAAGTTGATTTATTATTGTCTATGTAAGAATTTGTCAAACAACCTTCCTACTAGTTAGGGATCAAGTTGCGTCCTATTGAGTGTGGGCTATTATTGTTCTTATTCTCTGACTATAACAGTTGTTAACCTTCTAATTTAAAGTTATTGTATTCAACAAATCGTCTTATTTCCTTTTGAATATATTGTGTAAAATATTGAATCCAAATTCTTATATTTCTAAAAAATTAAATAAACAATGAATTTTAGGTAGAAATATGCCACTAAAGAGACAACATGATGTAATGCGACCCAGGTTCAGACACATATTTGGAGGTACTTACTGTGAAGGTAAACCATCACCGTCTGCAATTGCAACTGAATCACCTCATCTCCTTCTAGGGCCTACAGTTGCAAATAACGCATCACCTGCTGTTCCTTATGCTACAGCATCTACCACTCCTACATCATCCATTGCCCCTATATCAGATGAGAGAGAAGGTCGCCAAATTGGAGCTGAGGGACCTGATGGAAGAACGTACATAACAATTGTGAATAATCTGTAAGTAAAATTACATGAAACACTATATGTTTATAATTAAGTTATAGTTTTAAATTTTTGCAAATGGTATAAAATATTTTTTCTTATATTAGGTTAATTCCGTCTAGACTGTGTTCTAGAAATATGACATTTAAATTTAAGGAGAAGATTAATCCTGAGGGTTATATATGGAAGAATATCTCTCAAGCCATAAAGGCATTTTATTTTCAAAAGTTTGAAGTGTAATAAAAAAATTATTTTTTTCATTGATTTGAATACATTAATTAGATAAGTATTATTACATTATGAGTATTTATCCAATTTTCCCTTTTATTTCAGAAAGATTTTTTTTTGGGATTTTAATTTCGATGCGGTCATACATAATGTATGGGAGAGACAAGCACATACACGTTATTATAACTTTATTGGTGCGATACACAAGGCTGGTGTATGACTGCCTTATATTTCTAAGCAAATATGGAGTCGTTGGCAGGAGTGTTGGACATCACCAGAGGCATCATCTCAAAGCGTAACTCAACCAACAAATATGGAGGGTCTGGGGTAGAGAGTCTTCCCGTATATACGGGAAAATCAATTACCCACCGCAAGTATGCAGAAAGACTTGTAAGTATCTAAACTTTATACCTATATTCTAATTGTTTTACTTTGCTGTATTTCAATTTAAATTGATGTGTGAATGCTGCAATAAAAATATTTGTATTATGGGGAATGATAATGGTATAAATGTCTGGTACCATATATGACTATGTTGAGTTATTTTCTTTGTTCAACAAGGGGTAAACATCATAAAAAAAAAGAAAACTTTGCTAAAATTTTTATAAATATAGTTCAACTTATAACACTTTATTTTTATGCCGCAAAAGTCTATGGGCATGAAGTTTACACCCTGTCAGCTATTTTTGTACACTCACACTAAGAAGCATGACGGTGTGACATTTATCAACACCTGGTGTAGAAAACTGAATATATGTGAAATTTATGCTTTAATATTAATTCTTAATAATTATCACTTACTAATATAAACACTACTTCCTAATATAACCAAATATAATAAAGCATTCAGTGACAGTCTCAGCATGAACAAGCTGTTCATGAGAGTCATACATATCTTGATGTAGTGGGTGGTAGGGACCATCATGAAAAGATCTTTGAGCTAAGTTCATTTGCGAACACATGTTATTCACAATCCTCCATGTCCAGTACAACATCATTTAGCAGATGATCGCAAACCAATGAAGTGAATGACCACAGTGGAGACATTGATGGACTACATAGCTCAGCCGAGACACGAGGTGGATGAGTTAAAGGCGAGGGGTAGCACTTTAGAGCACTCGCAGTCACTAGGACAATAGGATTGCTGTAGTCTACAAAGACTTATCATCATCATCATTATCATACATAGTCTGAACTCCCGCAGTGAGGCGGGGTCTGGGGAGGTCTTATAGTATGCAACTTTACCCCTACAAAGTAGAGAGACTATTTCTTGATAGACTCACATGCAGATGTGACGAGTAAAAAAATGATGCAGAAAAAGCAGAAGCAATAATTAAAGAATTGGCATACAAAAATTTAGTGACTAGAAATGCACTACCAGAAAAAAAGGACATACCTGCTGGTTGGCCAGATCGGCCATTACCTTACCATATGTGAAGACCGGTTCTTGTTGTTGCTAGTCGCTCTAGAAGTCGACTCTTACCTACCCTGAAACTCCTATAGCTTTAAGTTACGATTTTTGCCCCCCCTTAACTACGCCTGACCTGAAGCCTTGACCACAACTAACTATTCACAAAGGTGTAAAGGACTTGGGATTGGACGTCCTATCGTTTAAGTAAGAGACGCGAGGATTCTAATGGGTGTCGTTTACCCTTATCCTATCATGCCAGACTTTCCTAAATCTAGCAACTACCTCAGTGAGAGCCAAATGTGACATATCATTCTTGATCAGTTCCCTCTAGGTCTTGTAAGGCCTTTCTTTCCTTCTCTTGTAGCTACTAAGGTTTATTATCTCAACGCTTCGTACCGGCACATCAGAGGGCATCTTACGCATATGCCCAAACCACCTAAGTCTTTTCTCGCGCAACTTGTCTGCAATACTAGCAACCTAGAGTCTGCCCCTCACTACCTGATTCCGTACCCTATCCCTTAGGGTAATGTCACACATCCACTTAAGCATACGCATTTCTGTTACCAACAACTGACGCATATGGCTATGTCTAGTAGGCCAACACTCTGCCTCATATAACATAGTTGGTTGAATAACCATTTTATAAAACTTTCCTTTGAGTTTTATAGGGACCTTTTTTATCATATAAAACACTTAAAGTACCCCACTATTTGGTCCACCCAGATTTAATACAGTGTAATATATCATCATCTATGTTGTCATCTTTCTGTATAATAGATCCGAGGTATTTAAAACTCGATTTCTGTGGTATGATGTCAATGCCAATCGTTATCGCCGCCCCTTGTGCCATAGAGCTACCCGAAAAGTTGCATTTTAAATACTCCGTCTTAATCCTGCTCATTCTAAAACCCTTTGATTCTAACGTTGCTCTCCAACATTCTAACTTGGCATTGACCCCCCTTCCTTGGTCTCATCTACCAGGATAATATCATCCACAAATAACATACACTAAGGTACCTCACCTTGAATATGGTTGGTAAGTTCATCTAATACCATTGTGAATAAAAAAGGACTTAAAGTCGAGCCTTGGTGTAGTCTAACACCAATAGAGAACGCTTCCGTGTCCCCTCCTATTGTGCTTACGCTAGTGACACTATAATGTTTTTATTATCAATTAAGATAATTTAACTTTCTATCTTCAATCAAAATTTTAACTTTATATCTTCAATCAACTTTCTATTTAAACAAATTAAATATATAAACAAGCCAAAATCTTATGCATAGATAATTCATAACTGTTAAAATGATGCATTAATCGTAAGATCATGAAATAAAATTTAATATTACGATTTAAAAAATAATAATTTTCTTTACCAACAGAAAATAAAAGTTTGTTGGTAAAATGTAAGACTTTTACCAATGGTTACTCTTTGTTCCATCGGTATTATTAGAAGCCCATACCAACTTACCCGTCAGGATTTTCTGAATTGTTTGTATACTCACCGACGATCAAATATAACCGTCTGAAATTTTGCCAACGTAATAACTAGTACCGTCGAAAAATATTTTAACAAAATATTTAGGTCTGTAGGAAACTTTATCGATAGTTTACAATAAATCTGTCGATAAGTTTACCGACAATAGAAGACATTCGTCAGTATATTTATTGACTTTTACATAATATGTCCATCGATAAATTTACCTATGACTGTTTTAACGACGCATTTGTCTGTTGGTGGATTCCATCGCTAATTTATATTACCAACGGAATATAACTTTTTTTTGTTCGTAATTTTTGTCGATAAATGATGTTTTTCTTGTAATGACAACCACACAAGTCACCCTATTTTGCAAAATTAAGTAATTAAGAACAAAAATGCCCTAAATGGAATTCTTTTTCACGTAAGCATTTGAAGACTAAAAAAATTCTAAATATAGAAAGAAAATAAATAAAAAACAAAAAGATATCAATGGAATTTTAATTAGTAAAAAGTTAAGAAAAGTCGAAGTAAGAAAAAAAGGAAGTTAAATTGGCATCAATCTTTAAGACTCCAGTAATTTATTCAAACTAGTTGAAAATGAACACATATAAGCCCAAATGAGATTCCATCTGTCGAAGTGGTGACGACTAACTCAAGAGCAACTAGCTCTAATAACATGTTAAATCTTGTAAGATTAAACTCAAATAAACTGAGCAAATACAAGTCCAAATGAGGTTCTATCCACCTTACTGTAGGATACACATCGGGACACCCGTAAGTCGTTTCGATACATAACCTACGATAAGGGTACACTACGAGCAAACCCAACTATACTCCACATGGCATCATAATTAAAAGCATTCAATAAAACCAAATCACTAATCTTTGAATCCAAAATACTTTCTCATTTCATTCCATTGAAACCATAACTTTACAAATATATCATTGACCACTGTCTATACAAATCCAAAAGAAACTAAAACAAACTCCTAACTAGGTCATCTCCAAAAGTCCCAACTGACCGACCTTTGTGCTATAATTTCTCTTGCCAACACGAATCAACAAGGCAGGAAAAGTCTCTCTCTGGAGCTAGGAGTCTACTATCACTGTCCTGAAAAATATTTGCAATGTTGGGTGAGTTTACGAACTCAGTGAGAAACCATCATCGATGGTTCACTCAACTCATGCATATACAAACAATACACAAACAATCGCATAATATCATATTCAGAATTATCACATGAATTATCATTTCACAAATATAAGGCGTTGCGCCTTTCACTCATTCCATATTCAATCATATGTATATGCAATGCACATGTGACACTTCCCATTTTATTACGGTATTGTGACCGTGCACCTGAACTGTCCCAAAAATGGGCTCATTAAACAGTGAGCCTGTGGCTCTAAATTACGGTGGGCTTAAGCCCTGATGCGTTGAGCTTTAAGCTCTCGGTGGCTACACCGGTCACAACTGTCATTATCTGATCATACTTTTATTCATGGAATGCATATGTCTCAATTTAGAATTAATTGCTTCACAAAAATAATAACACATGTCCCAAATCACATTATCACCAAATAGTTA
>JANZLD010000235.1:34854541-34877353 GCA_026413575.1 Erythroxylum carthagenense | reverse complement strand
TCTTAACCTTACTAACCAACTAACATATTAATTGTTACTAACTCTTACCTAACTCATTAATGCCATTACATGCTAATCAATGTCATATGCTATTTAATGCTATCATATTAATTTCTATCATCTCAATTAATGCTAACTCAATTACTTAATTAGTTTAATCATGCTTAATTAATTAAAAAAAATATTTTGGGGCTAACATTATGACTTTAAGGCTTTTACACTGCTAGATCCAGGATCCACACACTCCTTTATCGCACCGCATTTGAAATGTAGGTTACATTGTAATAGGGAGTTACTATAGTATGTATTGGAGGTGAGTATGCCAATAGGCAGTACTACAGTTATAGGAGAGGTTTGTAAAGGATGCTTGATTAGGATTGATTAAGAAATTTTAGATGCAAACCTTGTTATATTACAGTTGAGGGAGATAGATGTGATCCTAGGCATGGATTGGCTCACTGCCCATAGGGCCATCATGAACTGCTACACTAAGGAGGTAGTACTGGAATCTCCTAGTTAGCCAAGTGCAGTATAGTCAGGCAGTGCTAGCTTGGATGATATCATTCATGAGTGCATTGAGGATGATGTAGGGTGGATGTGAGGCTTTTCTGGCCCACATCACTGACACTAGAGTTGAGCAGAGTGTACAGGGCATTCATGTGGTTAGGGAGTTTCCAGATGTATTCCCTGAGGAGTTACCTAGTTTACCACTAGATCGAGAAACAGAATTCACAATTGATTTAGTTCCAGGTGTTGCTCCTATATCTATTCCTCTATATAGGATGACACCTGTGGAACTGAAGGAGCTAAAGGCTCAGTTGCAGGAGTTACTGGAAAAGGGCTTTATAAGGCCCAGTGTTTCACCTTGGGGAGATCCAGTGCTGTTTGTGAAGAAGAAAGATGGGACTTTGAGGTTATGCATCGATTATAGGCAACTGAATCAGGTGACAGTGAAGAACAAGTACCCATTGCCTAGAATTGATGATGTACTTGATTAGTTGCAGGGAGCTCAGGTATTTACAAAACTGAACTTGAGGTTAGGATATTATCAGTTGAAGATAGTTGAGGCTGATGTACTCAAGAGTGCATTCAGGAGCAGGTATGGGCACTTTGAGTTTTTAGTGATGTCGTTTGGGTTAACTAATGCCCTGGTAGTTTTTATGGCCTTGATGAATAAGGTGTTTCAGCCCTACTTGGATCGATGTGTAATTATGTTTATTGATGATATCTTGGTGTATTCGAAGAGCAGGAAGGAGCATGCGAAGCATCTGAGAGTCATTTTTAAGATCAGGAGAGAGAAATAGTTGTATGTCAAATTCAGTAAGTGTGAATTTTGGCTAGCTCAGGTGGTATTTCGAGGACATATAGTGACTAGAGATGGCATACAGGTAGATCCAAAGAAGATAGAGGCAGTGATGAATTGGGAAGCTCCGAGAAACATGTCAAAGATCTTAAGCTTCCTAGGATTGGCCGGATATTATTGGAGATTTGTCGAGAGATTTTCTCTAATCTTGGCCCCTTTGACAAGACTTTTGAGGAAGAATGTAGTGTTCATATGGAATGAGGAGTGCCAGAAGAGCTTTTAGGAGCTAAAACATCGGTTGACTACTACACCGGTGTTGACCATTCCATCGGGGATCAGAGGATATGTAGTGTACAGTGATGCGTCACATCAAGGATTGGGATGTGTACTGATGCAGCATGACAAGGTGATTGCCTATACATCGAGACAATTAAGTTCTCACGAGATTAATTATCCGGTACATGATTTAGAACTAACTGCTGTTGTCTTTGCTCTAAAGATTTGGAGACATTATCTGTATGGAGAGACTTTCCAGATATTCACTAATTATAAGAGTTTGAGGTATTTACCGAGGCAGAGGAGATGGATTGAGCTACTAAAAGACTATAATTGCACTATTGAATACCACCCAGGGAAATCTAGTGTAGTGGCAGATGCTTTGAGCAGGAAGTCTAATATCAGTATAGCTCAGATTCAGTTATCGAGGCTACCTAATTTAATACATTTGAGAGGTCTGAATGTGGAGTTAAATCTGGAGCAAGATGAGGCATTGATTGCTACTTTAAAGCTGAGACCGATGCTACATGACCGAATCAGGAAAGTCCAGGGCAAAGATCCTAATATAATGAAGCTTATGGAAAAAGCGAAAGTGAATCTAGATTTTGAGTTTGAATTGAGGGATGAGACATTATGGTTGAGACAATGGATGTGTATGCCTAATATGGATGATCTGAGGAAGGAGATTCTTGAGGAAGTTCCTATGGCTACCTATGCTATGCATCCTGATACTACCAAGATGTATAACACATTGAAGCAACATTTATGGTGGCCTGGAATGAAGAAGCAACTGGCGAAGTATGTGTTTAAATGTATGACTTGCCGGCAAGTTAAGGCTGAGCACAAAGCTCCAGTAGGGAAATTACATTCGTTACTCATTCTGGAGTGGAAATGAGAATGGATTACTATGGACTTCATTATAGGATTGCCTTAGACTCCTAGGCAGCATGATGCTATATGAGTCCTAGTGGGCTGGTTGACTAAATCTGCCCACTTTTTATGAGTGAGAGAGAGTAACTCACTTGATCAGTTGGCCCAGAAGTATGTGAATGAGGTGGTGAGACTACATGGGGTTCCCAATGTCCATAGTATCGGACAGGGATCCCAAATTTACTTCGAGGTTTTGGAGGAGCTTACAGTCTGCTATGGGTACAAAGTTGAACTTCAGTACAGTGTTTCATCCTCAGACAGATGGACAGAATGAGAGGACAATCAAGGATGTAGAGGATATGCTTAGAGCTTGTGTATTGGAGTTTAGAAGAGCTTGAGATCAATATATATCATTGATAGAGTTTGCCTACAACAATCATTACCACAGTAGTATCGGAATGGCATCATATGAGGCACTGTATGGTAAAAAATGTCGGTCGCCATTGTATTGGGATGAAGAGGGCTTGAGAATGGTGGAAGGCCCAGAATTGATATAGGACATGGTGGACAAGGTGAAGTTGACCCGAAGTCGAATCAAAGCGGCTCAGGATAGACAGAAGAGTTATGTGGATCAACATCGATGTGATATGGAGTATAATGTGGGAGACAGAGTATTCTTGAGAGTGTCACCCTGGAGGGGAGTTTTGAGATTCGGTAAAAAGGACAAGTTGAGCCCTACGTACATTGGTCTTTCTGAGATAATTGAGAGGATTGGACCTTTAGCCTATAAGTTGGCTTTACAGACTGACATGTCTCAATTACATAATGTGTTTCATGTGAGTATGCTCCGAAGATACCGATCGAATCTGACACATATGATATTAGCTCAGGAGATTGAGGTTGCTAGTAACTTAAGTTATATCAAGGAGCCGATCAAGATTGTGGGATCGCAGATCAAGCAATTGAGAAATAGAGTCATTCCATTAGTAAAAGTCCTTTGGACGAACCACTCAACTGAAGAAGCAACATGGGAGATAGAGGAGCATATGAGGAGACAATATCCCCACCTGTTCGAGCAAACAGGTAAGAATTTCGAGGACGAAATTTCTTTAAAAAGGGGAGAGTTGCAACATCCCATTACCTGTGGGAATGTTAAAATGGTAAATGTGAGTGATTATGAGAGTTAGAAATGCATCTCCATTTTTATGCATATTATGTTATACACATATATATGAATAGTGAAGTCATGGCGCATGAAAATAATTGTACATGCATTCATGAAAAATTCCAGGTATAATTAGATTAAGTTGTGATTTCTTAGAGTTTTAAGAATTTTAAATTTATTTATATGAAAAATTCTATTGGTTAGTAAGAATATTGTATTTGGGAATTTTGGTGAATTTAGGAATAAATTTCAAAAAATTATAGAAAATAGGAAAAATAAATCAAAAAAAGATTTGGAGATACTTGAATTGTAAAGATGAAAATTAAGGGAGTTAGTTTTAAAAGAAACTAAGTTAGAGCCTAGGTATTAGGAAAGTGACATGTGTCACTTAGGCTGTGTAATTGTGCCAAAAGTAGGTTACTGTTTCTGAGAGTTGAAAAGTTAAGTTATATGTCTAGGTTCATTCTTGATGGTCATCTTCTTTAAGTTTCCTTCCCACACAGAGAGTTTTCCATCAAACACCTTCTGAGAGATTTCTCTGTTTTTCCATTCTTACACCAAGCCCACTTCGCTATTTGTGTCTTCTACCCTAAGAAAAACCCTATCTTTATCTCCTTCAAGTTGATGAACAAGTGATGCATGGGAGTTAGGTCTAGTGTTGTTTTCGAAGAATTTGAAGTGAAACCAAGTAAGTTATGCTTTAAATGTTATGGGTATTGTTAAAATGAAACTTAAATGAAGAGAAATGTAGGATTGATGACTTGATTTTGTGTGTGTCGTGGATGATGAAATATCTTTGTAAATGTCATGTTGTATCTTTTGATTGATCATTAATGATGTATAATGTGTTATAGAGATGTTTGGAAGTTAGATGTTGTATATAATGGAGTGAGGGTGAGTGCAGAAAATTAAGATGAATGGGTACAGGTTTGAAGCTTTATTTTTAGGTTAAGGATCAATTATAGATCATGAGTTTTTCCTAGTGATTGATATATTGAGTTGATTGGGTAGACGATGATGATGAAATGTAATCGAAGAGATAATTTAGGTAGAAGATGAGCTAGATGTAAAATATTGAAAGTTTGAAAATCTGGAAAATGCTCACTAAATATGCTTCAGTTTTTTAGACATAACGTTTTCTCTTGTTGTCCAATCGAGATGATTCTTTATTTAAATTAACCTAGATATGTATGGCTACATTTCTTATGAAGACATTGAATTTCAATTCTGTCTCTAAGATTCTCAAAATTTCATGAAGTTGAGAATTGGGTGCAGTACATTGGGAGCTGGATGTAAAATTTGTGTTTTGACTTCGAGAGAAAATCTGGATTAATCTAGATAGATTTTGGTAACGTTGCCTTCTTGGGAGTTGTATATCTTTCTTTTATCTTTCCAAAGGTACATAGTATGGAATTTGGGGACTTCTGAGTTGAAAGTTATGATCTTTTGTTTTGGAGATGCAAAAGTAAGACGATGGAAACTAAGATGATGTAAACTAAGACGATAGGAACTAAAACGATGGAAACTAAGATGATGGAAACTAAGACGATGGAAACTAAGACAATACGAACTAAGATGATGGAAACTAAGACAATGGAAACTAAGACAATAGGAACTATGACGATGGAAACTAAGACGATGGAAACTAAGACGATAGGAACTAAGACAATACGAACTAAGATGATGGAAACTAAGACAATGGAAACTAAGACAATAGGAACTATGACGATGGAAACTAAGACGATGGAAACTAAGACGATAGGAACTAAGATGATAAAAACTAAGACGATGGAAACTAAGATGATGGAAACTAAGAAGATGGAAACTAAGATGATGGAAACTAAGACGATAGGAACTAAGACAATGGAAACTAAGACTACGGAAAAACTAAGACAGAAGTAAAAATAGACTGGATTGTTTTAGTCATAACTTCTCCTCTAGACATCCAAATGACCTAATTCTTGAACCATTGGATTTGTACGACATTGCTCTACATCTGCACCAAAAATCATAGCCATCCAAAATGAAGTGAGAAAGATTGAGTGAAAAACATGGGATGTGTACAGTGTGTGCGCTCTTAAATTTTTTAACTGGTATTTTTCCACTGAACATACCCCATTATTGTGGGCATATCTTTTTGTATAGTTATCCAAATTGAGTGATTTTGGATTCCCAGTAAACTAGAGACATAGGAATACAACTTATATGAAGGAATAAAATTCTAAATCGGACACTAAGAGTTTCAATGTTTGGATGGAAGTTGGGTATGGGGTACTGTCTCAGAATAAAAGCAGTCCAAAAATATTTGGAATATAACTTTCACATTTTTGAACCGGTTTGAGTGATTTTGGCATCAATGGAAAGATAAGACATGGAGGAATACTTTTCTAGAAGAGAGTTTGACCAAATTACTTCCTTTTCACCTTCTGATTGTACATGAGCAGTAGACCCGAAAGGGGTGTCTTGGAAAAATCCAAAGTGATTCAATAAGAAAGGAATTATGAGTTCAATGAGTTTAGTGAGGCATAAACCTAAGTATAAGTTATACTTACATGAGTTTTGGTATGGGGATAGTTCTATGAAGAATTTATTGGGTTATACATGGGATTATCATAAGCATGCATTGTACATAATTCATTTCATACATGTGCATTTTTTAATATACCTATGATTGTGCAAATTGTGATATATGTGTGTTATTTGTTATAGAGGAGCAATTGGAACGTCAACTCACAGACATTGCTGGAACTTCCAGGCAATAGTTACGGGAACAGCCAGTGAGTAACCTAGACAGTTTCTCTTAATTATTGTTTGCTTCTAATTATGTTTGAATAATGAATGAATGTGAATTTGAAGACCTATGTGTTTTATCAAGTGATTGATTGTGTTGCATGCATTCCATTCATGAATGCATAATCAGATAATGGAAGTTGGGACTAAGGCAGCCAACCATCAGAACTTAAAGCTCAATGTCTGGAAATGAGCCTCGAGCTCAAAAGTGTTTCAAAGTCTCAGGCTCAACGTGTAATGAGCCCTATATCCTGATCGGATAAGGGACAGTATAAATGAGCCCAGTATCCAAAATGGATACGGGATAATTTAGGCACCCAATCACAACAAAGTAACAATTGGAAAGTGTCTCAGGAGCATTTCATATGCATCTTGTTAAGAATGTGTGATAGAGTGAAATGCAAAATTGCCTATGCTTAAGTGAAAGTGTGTTACTCATGTGAAATGAAAAATTGTGAAATAATTGTGATATGAATTGATGTGTTACATGAATTGAGTGAACCATCAATGATGGTTACCTCATTGAGTTCACAAAACTCACTAAAATTATAACATTGTCTTTTCAGGACCAAGGGATGACTCTAACTACTGAGAGACTCCACTACTGTGTAGATTGTGATTTGACCAAAGAAGTAATGGCTCAAAGGTCGGTCAGTTAGGATTTTTGGATGACTTAGATGGATTGATACCTTTTCCACTTTCATGTAGTTCTTTTGTACTAGGTTTATTTAGGTATATGTGTTAGAGGGTGAAAGAAACAATGTAGACTTTTGGTTTTGAGAAATGAAATGAGGGCAAGTTGGTTTTAAAAAATATATATTGATCTTATGATGCTTTTAAGTGAAGATTGATACGATGCCATATGAGCAGCATGTAGTGATCGAACGTAACTCGCCCTTATCGTAGGATATGTACCGGAATGACCTTCAGACATCCCGGTGCGTACCTTGCAGTAAGGGGGCGCTACATATATAGGTCCTTTCAAAGCAACTTTATTGGTACCATAAATTTATTCTCTCTTTTTTTTTCTTCTTTGTGTTTTTCTTATTTTTATGCTCTTTTTTTTCATAATATTCCAATCAGTACCACAACTCAAAAAATATTGGAACTTCACAAATTGAAAGTCTCAACAAGTAAATTATATAAATAACCTTCAAGGTTCAAAACAATAAAAAGGTCTTCAAAGAAAAATGGAATAAAGGTTAATATATGGTTAAAATCAATGAAAAAGGCTAAGGCTCAACTTGACTATTCCTAAAGGTAAATTTTTGGGTATGGTAATTTAAAGGAAATAAGCTAAGCAAGTTCATGAATCTAAGTGGCTTTATCATACAGATACTTCTATTTTGACAAATATGGTCTCAATTTGCATAATGAAAGCAAGTTCTAGAATTATCCTACTATACATGATATCACACATATGAAAGGATAATAAAAGCTTTAACAAATTTTGAAAATGCATTCTTTAGGCTTAAAAACTCACAAAAATGGGTATATTTGTGTGTAAATAATATGTAAATTTCATTCAAATTGAAAATTTCAATGATTACAAAAAATATGACTTAGAAAGCTAATTTAATTTTAACCATCATCCTTTTGCACACTAATTCAAGTCAATATTTAATAACAAAGTAGAGTATTAATAGACAGATTCAATTAATTCAAGACATCATTTAACAAATTTAAAATTCGGATTATAATAAGCTTTAAAAATCAGATCAACAAATTCAATAAACCTGTCCCCACACTTAAAGTTGTACATTCTACTCAATGTAAACAATATAAGCATTTATGAAAAAGTGAGAGGATTTAGTGGTACTTTCCAGTCTATAAAGATTTCTTTGATTCTGATTCATCCAAAATGAAACTAACTTCATGGAAAAATATAAATGAAAAGGATAAAAAGAAAAAAGAAATAACATAAAAAAATAAAATCCTATACTAATATGAAAAGAAAATCAAAATAATATAAAAATTGAAATAAAATTAAACTAACTTATAGGTTGCCTCCCATGCAGCGCTTTTTTAACATCAATAGCTCGACATAACTTGTTGACGTCATCTTGGATCAATAATCAATGGCTTGCTTTCACCCTTTTCTCTATAAAGCAGTTTCATAGCCTATTGTTGAGCAAGTTTTACCTAATGTAAAACCTTCAATATTTTGCAAGTATACAGATCGTAAACTTGTAGTAATTGAGATGCTGATCCCACAAGGAATTAACTAAAAGTAAATGAACCTAGCTTTATCTAAGGTTTTGAAATATGATTTAAGAGAAAATAAAATCCATAAATTAAATAATAAAATAAAATTGAGCACTAAACCACTTAACAATTGAGTTGTCACAAAAAAATAAGGATGATCAAATATGAAAGTTTAGGATTTGTTCTATCATCATTTTGTTCCCTTAACCATTTTTTGATTCAATTTGTTTTCGATCCTAGATTTCCAAAGTTTTTTTTTATTATATCTTAAGACCTAATCATTTAGCCCCAATTAATAATCCCTAATTGATACCAAAATTCTAGATTTGCAATCCTCAATTTACAAAAATGACCTAACATTTTTAACTAGTTTTTAAGCAATCTATTTGATAATCAAGTTCTATCATCAATTTGATATTTATGTGAATTATTAAACCATTAAATCTCATTATCCAACCTAAACAGATTAATATGGACTCTCTCTCTCAATTTGTTGTACAAGTATAAGCAAAGAAAAATATCGTAACACCCAAAACATAGTATTGAAATAAAAAATGTTCCAATCATAAAATAAGACAAGAACAAGTCCTAATATGAAATTAAAACATCATCAATCTGTATATCATCTTACAATCTAGTTCACACATCAAGTTTAATGAAAATAACAAAATAAAGAAAGAAAAACTTTATTTGGAGCTAAATCTGTAGATCTTGAAAATGTTAGATAGTTGATGCTCCTCTTGATCTTCCTCAGATTAATATCAATTTAGTATGATGGAGGTTGCTCTTTTTTTAGTGATTTATGTTCTTAAATAGTTATTAAGGCTTCTAGGGTTCTTTTTAGGGTTTACCTGCTTAATTTGGTTCCAAAAATAACTCCAAAATGTTAAAATTACAAAAAGAGTCGCTTGCTAGAAAAGTTAAATTTTGTGGAATTACAATCTGTGTTCTTCCATACTTTCAATTCTTCTCTTTTCTTCAATTTCCTATTTTCACATACTCAAACACACATCACCCATCTCTTGAAACATAAAATAATGCAAAAAATCATGCTCACAAACACTTAGAATATAAAAAACTAATAATAACATAATTATAAGGCTATACACATTATAATAATCAAAAAAATATTCAAAATCACACTTAAACATCTATCAAAACATAGTATAATTTAGACCTATCACTTGTAAACAAGCCACCTATTGCAACATAATCAAGAGGACATAATTGATTAGATTATAAAAACCAATAAAATCCATTAATGCCCCTTTTAATGAAAAACTTTTGAAAATGTAAGGAATAACAAAGATCCCTGTATCATCAGCTAGCTTGAACAGTTTGTCATTGAGGAAGTGGGAACCCTCCATACTTAAGGTTACTACCAACACCTCATCAATAGTCTCCTTACTTGGTTCCTCCACTAGTTCTTCCTCAGCTATCTTTGTCCACTATTCTTATTATTCTTCTTCTTCTTGGACAGAGGCTTTTGATTCATCTTTTTTAATTACTTTATGTCACTCCTCTCCTTTCTCTTCTTCGATAGAAATTTCTTCTTCATCTAAAAGCTTTTCTTGTAATGTCACTCCAATCATACAGCCAACCCTTATCTTTTCTTCTCTCTTGAATTCGCATCACTTAGCTTTCATGTCAATAAGGAGTTCCATTAATTTATCTATAATACTTTCTTCCTCTTCCTTTTCTTCTTCTAAAAGCTCATCTTCACTGCTAAGGGTGATTGCCATTTCAAATTTGTTAAGATTTATTTCAATAAGACTAAGCAAACTTCGTAGTTGTTTATTAGATAATATGTTGAAGCTGATCGATTTGATTCACCGTGCTCGTTAGATAATATGTTTACTAGCTGGAGCATGATTATTCCATCTATAGGCATAAGAACTGTTCCATTCTGAATTGCAGTTTTTCCCATATACTACACCATGAGGTTGATAGCACATGTTCGGTCTCCCATATGGTGATGTCATAGTTTGTGAAGATATATTTTGGCACCAATAAAAATACTGTCCACTCTATCCTTCCATTGTGAGCAGTGGTTATAATAATGAATCATAATTCCTAGAATAAACTACAAACTGAAGGTCAAGTAGAGAAATTCAAAAGAAAATTAAATTAATATGTCAAAAATATAATAAAATACAATAAAATAAAATAAAATAAATACAAAAATTGAAATTAAAGAAAATAAAAACAACGATAAAAGAAAATAAAAAGAAAATGGATAGAGTAATAGCATTCAGGCTTTCCTAATATCAAAGTCCCCGATAATGATAGTAAAAAATTGATTGACCTATTTTGTGTTATTAAATATTGTAATAAATTGCAAATGCACAGTATAGCTATAGCTAGTACCAATAAGTACGGTTAGATCCCATGAAGACTATGGATATTAGTAATACCCTTCCCTTATTATCTAGCTTATAGATTTTTAATAAAAAGGAAATAAAAACTAAAACAATTAAAGAAAAGGAAATAATAATGAATACAGAGATAATGGAATTCATTTGGAAAACTATCGTTATTAGAAATTAATATCTAGGCTCGAATCCCCCTCAAACCTTAATAGATTGATCTTTTATCATGCAATTGTTTGTTGAATATACTGTGGAGATTCCTATGGTTATGCCAATAGCTGACCTTGAGTTTTCTAATAACTAATCCTAAGGTCCCTAACTGAAATACTCAGGTTAAAACTTATAGGATTGTGTTAATAATTTATGAGTCCCTCTATTAGGTTTGACCCTAATCTGAAAGATTTATGTCATCCTATATCTAGGGTTACAATTAACTCCTTCTAATTACGGTAGATCTATTTACACTAGGATTTCTCAATCTCTACGTATGAAATTAAATTATCAATAAAACATGTAATCAGATCGTAATAATCAATCAAACCAATTTCACTAATAAAGAAATCAAATCATATCAAACTAACCTAGATACTAGTTAGACGTTTAATTACATATGATAGAATACAAAATAAAACATAAATCGAAAGAAAAAAGAAATGAAAGAAATGGGTTCCTAATTCTAAATCTTCCTGATTTCTTTAATAAAAATTTCTTGCATTCTAATGGATTCGTTGATGATTTCTTTGGGTTTTCCACTTCCCTTTTCGACATTCTCCATGTCTAGAAATCACCTCCCAACATTGCCTCCTTTCTTCTCCTCATGAAAACATCATTTTATCATGAAATTTAGGGTTCTAGGAAGATGTAAAGTTTTTTGTATGCCCATGCATCAGAGATCGCGCATAACCAAAATTATCTAAAAATTACAAAAGTACACAACTGTGTAGAAATGCACCAATAGACACATTTTTGCCCATTCCTTTAGGTCTTTGACCTTGATATATTCATATTTAGGTCTTGAATTCTTCACATAAATTGTATATAAGCTTATAAGATTTCCAACGGATCCTTTTTTTCTTAAATTAAAGCATTGTATCTAAAGTTATAATCCAAAAACCAAGGGAAGTTTAGACTGGGCCAAGACGTATTTTGTATCTCATTCTCTACCATTTTAGCTCCTCAAAATAGCAATTTTGGGCCTCGAGTTGTACATCAGAATTATGGAACAAGATGTTCTCTTAAATTTGAGCTTTTGAACCACCTCATTTAGATCTTATAAGCCTCATATTTGTTCATGTAAAGCTTTAGCGGCCAGGTTTCCAATTTAGCAGAAATAAGCTTTATGTCGTGTTTTTGTCCAAATTCTTCTCCTTTAAGTCAATGAAGGCAATTATCACCTATCAAAGCACTTGGAGTGAATTAAGTACTAAATATAAGATAAAAGTACAAAACATCAAGCAAAATAAATCAAATATAGGTGTAAAAATATAATGAAACATCCATCCATCATTAAACAGAAAGAAAAGCAAATAGAAAACAGGCAGTTCATAATTCTAAACCTTCATTTTATTTCTTATTGAATGCTCTTACAAGATAGAGGTTTGATCTTGTACTTTAATGGATATTTTGATGATTGCTTTGTATTTTCCACTTCTCTGAATCAAAATCGCCCATTTTGAATGATCTCTGCCTCTGAAATTGCCTCTGCAAGTCTGTTTCTTTATTTTGCCTCCAATCTTGTCCTTTTCTGGGAGATATATGGTTTAATACACGGGTGTATACTAGAACTTTTATAACCTAAAATCTCCAAGATTCATAAATCTACATAGCTTGAAGAATTCACATAACTTGATATCCCTTATTTGCTTCAAATCTTCATTTTATGTCGTTTTTCATCTAAATTCTTCTTTATTTTGTCCATAAAGGCAATTGTAATGTATAAATACACTTGGAACAAATTAAGTACCAAATATACAATAAAATTATAAAATATAAATAAAAAATATATTAATTACGAGTTTATACATACGATCAAATATACATCTATAAAAAATCCTATTATTTTAAAGTGCCATTTTTGTACATCTCCCGTGAGGACTTCTATAGGATGTGATATCATTTGTTTCTCTTCATCTTTACTCAGAGGAAAGTAGCTCAACTTAGCATTAGTGATCTTATCGCTTGCCACATGTATAGATTTTTGCTTGGCATTTGATGGGCTAACAATGTCAGAAGTTGGTTGAGAGGTAGCATGAAGGTGTGTCTAGACTAAAGCAGAAGGTGTATAAGCTGAACCAAATGGTGGGAAATCATTTAAAAGATCTATTTTCTAGCAGAAAATACTAAGAACTAATAGATAAAAAAAACAAGAGTGTAGCTAAGGAAGTAAAATGATGCACACTAGAAGTAGGAAATCAAGTAGCAAAGCAGATGAGGAGTATAAAAGGAATGTTCTAAAACAGAAATAGTTCACAAGAATATGAGAAAACTGATCAAAAATTAGGGTGACTGACTGTTGTTTGAAAGAATAGTAATAAAAGATGGGGTAGTTGAGTAGGCAGAAAAGACTAGCAACATAATATAAGAATTTGTTCACTTTGATTTTTTAATAATTTCATTATTAATAGGCATGTTCATCTTCCCCTCAAGGTTTATATCCTTTCTGACCTACTCCTCATTAGGCATGTTCATTCTTTGGCTTGCCATTAAGGAAAGATTAAGTACTAGATATAAAATCAAGCTTGGATCTTCCAATTGTACCTTATGTGCTTTATGTAATATTTAATAAGAAAAAAAGTCAACTACTTTTAAATGTCAATTCACCTTTTGTGTATGGCTTAAATATTAACATCTTTATAGCAATTCCTACTTGGCTAATCATTTAAGTGACTTAGTTTTTTAGGCAAATACAATAAGGAACACTAACTATGGAGACCTTAAGATATTCAAGCTAACCTTTAGCATTACTATTTGCATCATCAAGTTAGAAAGAAACGAAATAGTCTTTAGAGGGGAGTAGATAGACCTTATTAGTAGTAGCCTCTTTATATGGACTAGGTAACTAATCTTAGCAAAATATCTCCTAACATATGCAATTCCTCTTATGGTTATAAAGTGAAATCTCCTATAATTATTACATATAATTGCAAGCTTAAAACCTCATAAGATCCTTGTGGTGAACATAGCAAACAAAAAATTCCAATGTAAAGGGATGTTCGGATTTTGGTCATCAAGCTCTAAATCTTAAACACCTAATTATATCTTGCTTTTCCCCTCTTTGAATATGATTTAATGGCACCCCATCCCTAAAGAACACACCCTTAAATACATACTGACATGTCTTATAAAAACTTTAAGCATTAAGTTGGGAAAGCTTGCAAAATGCAAGTTGATGGTAGTGAATGGAAATCTATAATAGAAATAGGTTATTAGAAGGCACAGATACAAGCTTGACCTATCTACTAGATCTCATGCTCCTTTTAATCAAGTTTCAATATCCTTCTATAAGTATTTTCTTTCTTGCTCCTATCTCTAAGATGTATTCTAACTTTTCTAAAAGTTTTATTGGACTTGGATTTTTTCCTGTGTATTTTTCATATGACGCCTTTTCAATTCTTTTATCATCCAAAAAGTCTTCATTGCTTATAAGAGGGATTCCATACATCTTTGATGAATAGTTGAAAATCTATAGTTAATAATTCTCTAATTTTCATTTGCATTCAAAGGTTGGAAGTCATTAAAAAAAATATCTTAAGAATAGTAATAGAAAGCATGCTTTCAAATCATAAAAGAGCATAGAAGAGCTTTACAAAGGTTAGATGACTGTTACTTTAACCCTATTATTGATGATCTTCACGAATTTGAAAAGGCAAATCTTTATCATTAAACAAAAGTCTTAAAAATGATTGCTCTCTAATTAGGAAAAAACTCAGGATTATCTATTTGAAAAAAAGGAGGTAATAACACTTCCTTCTTCCATAATTATATCTTAGTTAGGCAAACCTCAACAAAATTTTAGCCATAAATGATGATGGAGATACACTAGTAACTGCCCAAGAGTAATAGAAGGAACAAACCTATAATTACTTCATTACTCCAATTGATCCTAGAATGATTAAAGCAACTAACATATGATTACTTCTTTACTCCAACTTAGATACAAAGATTTCCTAGAATCCACTCTTATTTGTTATTAATCTTAATAACCATTTCATTACATCCTAAGTCACTAAGATTATATTTCCTCTTTAAGCATGATATTAAATTACGTAATGCTCAACTTATACCCTTATAAAGCTCCTTACATTGATGGTTTGAATAGAATTTTCTTACTAGAAAGACTATAATGTTATATAGATGACTTGGCTAAATCTATTTGGACTTCTTTCATAGAGATATACTTTTGATGAAAGTAATTATCACATTTTAAACCTTAATACCTAATATTTAAGAATATAATTTCTTGCATAATTTTAAGCCAATATGATATTATTGCTTTGTTTAAAAGAAAAATTGTCAATAGACAGGTTAGATGGTTTCCTTTCCTTTATCATTAATGAACTCTAAACATCCTTCAAATACTGGTGGGAAAAAAAGAAGATAATATAATCCATGCATAATTTCTTGTGGAGACTATCATAGAAACAATGTAACTAAAAGATGCGTGCTAAAAATTAACTCTAAGAAAGCATTTGATATGATGAAATGGAACTTTTTGAAGGAAAACATTTTTATGATGAAATGGAATTTTTTAAAGGCCACTATTAAAACCTTTGGAGTCACATGTATAGTTCGTTAATTAGAAACTTAATGCATCATAACTACCTTATGTTCTATCTTGATGAATGGAGATTCAAATAAGTCACTTAAAGTTTAAGAGATATAAGATAAAGGGATCCATTATACCCTTATTTACTTAATTTAATGATTATGAAAGCAATTGAGAAAAACAATATTTCAAATATCATTTCCATTGCTAAAAGAATAAGATGTTTAGCTTATTATTTATAGATGATCTTTTACTATTTTCACATAATAATTCATCCTCAAATTGGAATCTTAATAATTTTGTGAAGTACATTAATAAATCATTTAAGCTTTTTATTAACAAGAATCATTCATGTTCACTTTCTTAGGTTCCGGTTAATTATGACTCAGTAAATTAATGTAAACAATCTCCATATAAAATATTTTGGAATATCATTGATTGCTACTAGATTATCTTATGGAGATTGCCTCCCTTTTATTCAGCATATTGAAATCGTTTCAACTCCTAGGCAATGAAACTTCTAGCTTATGTTGATAGGGTACAACTTATTAGATCCATCATAAGTTGCTCACATGTCAATTGATTTGCCCATTAGATATTTCCTGTTAGAACGACCAAGAAAGTTGAGAACTTGTGAGAAAAAAAGTTAGGAAATGCCTCCAACATCCCTGTCAAAGATAAAAGTAAATATTGGAATCACCTTCATAAAATGAATGAACAAAATATTCATAACCTAACAAATGTAGGAGTTATAAACAAGACCCCAAGCCTTGTGAATAAGATGTATGCACTAAAAGTATTAAAAGGTAAAAGCTTCTCAAATGTAAACAATAACACTAGTGACTCTTAGAACTAGAGAGAATTATTGAAACTTAGTAGATTATAAAATCTCACAAAGCACAAATTTGATAAATGAAAAGAAAACTTAGTTTTGATATGACAATTTTCATTAATAAGGTCCTCTAAGCCTTCTCCTCTCTATAAGAATTTTAGCTATAGGTCTTCTTAAATAGACTAAAGTAGGTTAATCAAGTAATAAATTGTGATAGCTGGAGTTGGCTTATATAGAACGCTAAATTTCTGTCCAATATGAAGGAAAACATGCTTTCTTATAGCCAAGTCCCAAATGAGGATGTGCTCACATAGCTTTGTTATCCTTCCCATCTTCGTTAACAAGTCAAGCATAGATTATTTCAGAGAGGCAAAACTCACACAACAAACTTGGTTGACTCTTAAGCAAAAACTCGAAACAAATGATAAACTTTTGTACATGAAACTCATAACTTATGACATGTCATGATCATTTATTCTCCAATTGCCCTTATGCCTCCATGGTTTGGCAAGCTCTAGTACACCTTTGTAATGTCAGTTGGAGTCCTAATTCCTAACCAACATAATAGAATGGGCTTCATTTTCATAAAAGGTCATAGATTTGTAACACTTTTTGCAATGTTTTATCAATAAAGCGTCGCAAAATAGAAACCATGATGTTTTGTTGAACAAAACATCACAGAAGGCTTACTTAAAACGTTCTGCTTCAAGAGCAAAAATCTAGAAATTAAGATAGAAGAATTAGATTAAGTGTTTTATGTGTTAATTGAAGAAGATAAAATTAAGAAAAATCTAGGAAAAATTACAATAGAAAGAGGAAGTATATGCAAAGTTTCAGATTTTTGATATTTGAAGTTGAAATTTGAATTTGACTTGTTTAAAGGTTGTATTGGATATAGAAATGCAAAATAGATGATTTAGAAGTGAGTAAATCTGGAAATAGTGAAAGAAAGAAGGAGAGAAGAAGAAGAGAGAAAGCATGTCTCTGCATACCAATCAAATTAGTGACGGCCATGCACCATTAATGCACAATCGTGCACAACCTAATGACCATTTCAGATTTTTCTAACAACATGCTTTTAAATCAACTTTGCATCATCATTATGATAAGGTAAATGAAATAA
Organism: Erythroxylum carthagenense; assembly: GCA_026413575.1. NCBI lineage: Eukaryota > Viridiplantae > Streptophyta > Magnoliopsida > Malpighiales > Erythroxylaceae > Erythroxylum > Erythroxylum carthagenense. The sequence continues at coordinate 34,859,655 of JANZLD010000235.1, read as the reverse complement.
TTAGGCAACCCTTTCTTCTAAAAAAATGTTCTCCATTGTCTTAAGTTTCAAATGACACTAATATCTTACAAATTGATTAAGTATTCCAAAAGTTATACTCAATTTACTTTGGACTATTCTTTGAACTATAACTGTACTCTGTATTCGATTTCAAGTTAGATTCTAGAATTCTTAGAGACATAATTAAAATTCAATCTCTTACAAAAATTTGTATCCATATGTCTCTAGTTTAATTTAAATGAAGATTCATTCCATTTGGATACCTACTGATCAAAATGCAGTCAAAATACCGAAGTATGTTCAATGAAATCATCTTAGTTTTTTTATATTCCAGTACTCCTCAACATTTTCATCTTAAATTCAACAACCAATACATTTCAGATGGCTATAATTTTTGGTGGAGATAAAGAACAATGTGTTATGAGTCTATTGGTTTAAGAATCAAGTCATTTGGATGTCAGGTGAAGATGTTATAGTAAAAAGGTCAAAGGATGTTTAGAAAACCATTTTCCTGTAAAAAGCTTCGGGTCGCGATCATATAGAGGCACGATTGCGAGTTTTCAAACCATCCTATGAAGTCATGATTGTGCTAAAGGACAATCATGATTCACAACCTTCATCAGCAAAGCACGATCGCGATTCACGACCTTTATCAGAAGCAAAACGACATCGTTTTGCTTACTTTGAACATTATGCTTCAAGAGCAAAACGACGTCGTTTGGTTTAAAACCATTTTCCTATAAAAAGCTTTGGGTCGCGACCGTGTAGAGGCACAATCGTGAGTTTTCAAACCATCCTACATAATCGTGATTCACGACCTTTATCAGAAGCAACACGACATCATTTTGCTTAAAATGTTATGCTTCAGTAGCAAAACGATGTTGTTTTGGTTTTCTTTAAACCTCTACTCCAGTCCCCTTCCCCGCCCACCTGTCATTGTCGAACTTCTCCTCCCTCTTTCTAAGCTTCAATCATCGCAATATATTTTTTACCTTCCCACAGATTTCACATCTTGTTCTTTGATTTGGGCTTCCAATGTCTCTCCCTTTTCTTCAATTTTAGTTGTATTTCATTTTCTATAATACCTATTAAGCTTTCTACTATTGTTATGTTGCGTTGTTTTAGCTAGGCGATTGTTGTTGATGTTGTAGTCTGTATGTACTAGTTATAGAATTGACTAATCTTGGATTTTCTTGGTCTTTGAGTGGGCTAAGATCAATTTACAGCTGCTGCAACTTGTTTTGGTTTCTATTTATGATAATGGGGTGTCCTTTTGCTTTCTTGGGCTTGGTAGGTGTTCATTTTTAAGGTTTTGAGTGTTCTGTGGTTGATAGATAGATGGGTTTTGGGTGTTTAGTGTTATAGATTTTAGCTATGGATTGGATGTCTTTATATTTTGGCTTCATTTAGTAACATGGGGTTATTTCTACTGTTACTTTGATTGCTGGGAGTGTTGCTTCTTCTCTAAGTATATCGAGGTAACTAAGACTTTTGATAACTTATTTATGCTCAATGACTTGTTCTTTTATGAAATTTATTGCTCGTGAATTTATCATATATCACTACAAGATTTAAGACATTTAGTGACAATATTTTGTGACTAACTATTGTTTCATCACAAATACGAGGTTTTTGGTGATAAGACAATTGATTGACACTATTTTTTGGATTAACTGTGATAATTTATTTTTTTGTCTCTAATACAATAGTAATTATGACAATTTAGTATCTTTCACAATTAAGTTGCAACTATTAGTATATTAATAGTGTCAAATTTCCTTTTATCGCTAAGTTTTGTCATTAAAAGCCTATGCAATTTGGCACCAAAATAATTTTGGCGGGAATAAATTATAATTGTGACAAAACATATGTTAGTGACTAATATTTTCTATTTATTGTGACAAAATATAATTTTGTGACTAATATTTTTTTCTTTTTGTTACAAAATGGTTAATCGTCACATAATATTTAACTTATTGTGACAAAAATTTTATCAATAAATATTCGATTAATTAGTGTCTACTTCATATTGTTACAATAACCGAACTATAACTACGGTCACAACTATTCATAATTTAGTGACAGTTTTTTTGTGACTAACTATTTTTGTCATCACAAATACGATATTTTTTAGTGCCAAGACAATTGATTAACACTATTGTTTGGATTATCAATGATGATTTATATTTTTGTCACTAATACAATGGTAATTATGGCAATGTAGTATCTTTCATAGTTAAATTGTCACTATTAATATATTAATAGTGTAAAATTTTATTTTATCACCAAGTTTTGTCACTAAAAGCCTATGAAATTTGGCGCCAAAATAATTTTGGGCAGGAATTAATTGCAATTTTGACAAAACATATATTGGTAACTAATATTTTCTATTTGTTGTGATAAAACATAGTTTGGTCTCTAATATTTTTTTCTTGTTATGACAAAACAATTTGTCGTCACATAATATTTTACTTATTGTGACGAAAACTTTTGTCAATAAATATTCAATTAATTAGTGTCTACTTATTATTATCACAATCACCAAACAATAACTATGGTCACTATCATTTGTAATTTAGTGACAACTTTTTTGTGCTTGAATATTATTTTGTCATAGATTCAAGATTTGTTGTGACAAAACAATTGATTGATACTATTGTTGAATTAATTGTGACGATTTATTTTTGTGTCACTAATACAATGGGAATTGTGACAATTTAGTATCTTCATAATTAAATTGTCACTATTAATATTTTAATAGTATCAAATTTTCTTTTATCACTAAGCTTTGTTATTAAAAGCCTATGTGCTTGATATGACAACAAATTTTGTTAATAAAAATACAATTAGTTAGCGTCTACTTAATATTGTCATAATAACCGAACTATCACTATGCTCACTACTATTTGTAATTTTAGTGACAAAAATTTTTCTTGTCACTTGATTAACTTTTTGTTATAAAAGTTATTGTGATAAACGTAACAAATTAATGATAAATATTTTTTATAATAAAATATTAAAATTAACTATTACAAAGATAAATTTTGTCATTATTGTAAAAATTTTAGCGACCACAAACTACTTGTCATGATTTTTTCTTTAATATGATTATTTGCAAACAAATTTAAATATTTTTTATATAATATTTAAACTAAATATATTAATAATCCAAAAGTAATATTTTACATATCATAGATATTTGGTATACAAAACTTTGAAAATTCGTAAAAAAATCAAAATAATTAAATGTTGAAATATAATAAAATTCTTGTTTCAAAATATTAAGCAAAACTCTTAACCTATTGAAAATTAAAAACAACGTTCTTGACAATGCTCAATCATTGTCATCATCGCCTTCCTCATCTTCACTTACTGAGTTTGTTTCATCATCATCCATAAAAGTATCTTCATAACAATCAATTTCGTCATCTTCTCCAGCACTCATAGTATCAATATTTAACAAATTTCCTTCAACAGTTGCAACATCTAGATAAGATCTATTCAAAGATATTGTATCAGTATCGTCCTCTAAAGTAGATTCGTGAAATGTAAAGCTAAAATTTTCATTTTCTTGGCATGACTCATCTCCTATATCATCATCAGGAAGATCATACAAATCACGAGACTTTGTCTTAACAACAACCTGCCAATTGAGCTCCTTAATATCTCTTACATAGTAAACTTGTTCAACTTGAGAAGCTAAAACATATGGTTCGTTAGTTTTTAACTTGTGTGTGACATTAACCGTAGGAAACCTAAACTTGTCAATCTTATATCCATCTTTATGATAAAAATCCCACCAATCAACCTTCAATAAAATAATTGATTAAGTCATTAAAAAAATTGAAAAGTCTATAAGCTATCCATTTTGATAAAATGCAGCCAAATTTAGAATTGGGAAAATTCTCGACCACTTGGATCTTTAAGTAAGTTTAGGTTAACAAACAACAAAGTTTACATATAAATCACAAAGCATTACATTTTGGGTATAACAACTTGCTCCTTTCTCGAGACTTTTACCTCTTACTCGATTAGGTTTGAAGCTTTCACTTTCTATGTCGGCGATTCAAACGAGTGCTCCATGGATGATCAGTCCTTTGGTTCATCACTCAAAAAACAACTCAGATAGCTAAATCATGTTATGTATCTAACGCAGACTACTCGATTAAGGCTTGATTTTATCCTTCAACTTTCCAAATCTTATGATGTCATGATGTCGAAGGAAGGGGATCTCTAGGTAACCGCCCCTCTCCTCACACATTTCTCTTTCGATTTCTGGGTAATGCTCTCTTCTTCTACCTCTCTCTTTCTATTTCATTTTCTTTTTCTGATTCCTGATCTTTTTTCTTTATCTTATTGGGGTTATCTCTAGTTTTTGTTAGTTCTATTATATGGTCTCAATTGAGTATGCATTATTTTTTTACATGTGCGTCTTTAGGGTTTTAAGGGGTTTTTATGTTTGGATTCTGATTCTCGACGTAGGTGTAGAGGTATCTTTCAATAGTATGACTTCTTTCCTCATTTCGTTTTGTTTTTGTCTGTGGACGAGGTTGGCTCTCAAAAGAGTCTTTGGGTCATTTTCAGCCAAGTGAAAATTTGTTTCTTGTTCGTTGTATCCATAGCAAAACATATTTTCGTGTTTTGCTCAAGCATAACACTTTCAGGGGTTTTAATTTGAAGCTGTTGTTCTTCAGTTATTAATCCATTTTTTTCATTAAAAGAATGAATTTGTCAGAGTTTCGAGCAAACGGATGTCAGTGTCTAGAAATCTTTCTAGAACATCAACAAATTAGTATATGAGTGATGGTCAGTGTCCAAGCACCTGTGTTCTCTTCCATGTCTCAAGAAAAATAGCATTGAATTGAATTGAATTAAACATGAAGAGAAGAATTACTTTAATGTTTCAAGAAACTAAATCAACTAAAACAGTATTTGCAATATTGACGTTCTTTTCCAACTTCAATACAGGAAAAATATGGTGTCACTGTCGAGTAACTTACATGGCTATGTCATATCTATATGGGAAACATTTTGTTAGCCCCATTACACCTCTCATTCAGCAATTGAGAGAAGAACTCTTCACTGAACCATATAATCAAATCCATTGGAAGAAA
>JANZLD010000235.1:34715621-34731047 GCA_026413575.1 Erythroxylum carthagenense | reverse complement strand
CAGATAAAGGCGTTGTGACTTGAATTGCCAGTATGAAGCGCTTCCACGTAGAGCTTTGCTCCGTGATATATGTGTGTCCACGTAGTGCTATGCTCCGTGATTCTATTCAAACTGAGCCCTATGGGCCAGCATTTATATAAGTATGTGATAGGCATTCAGTCACAACAATAAGAACGAATGTGAGTCTCATATGCATATGTATTTGTTTATATATGGTCTGTTTGGCAATGATTAAATGTTATACCCTATTGTGTGAGTTTTTGAATCATAAATGTATGTTAGAATGAATATTTATGTACTATGTGATATGTGTTATGATCCAGTGAATTCATCAATGATGGTTCACTCATTGAGTTTGCAAAACTCATCAAAAATTGCAATGTGGCTTTTCAGATACGAGTCAGGAGACTTAGTTCCTTAGTCAGAACTTAAGGAATCTTTTGGATAGAAATATGGATCAAAGGTCTATCAGCTGATACCAGAAGTGCTCTAGCATTATTTTTTGTAGTTTTGCTGGAATTTGTATAAGCTTTTGTAAATAGCCTTTTAGTGGTATCAGTGTAAGCTTTTTGAATGAACAAAATGAATTTTTTTTATTAGTGACTTGCGAGTATGTTATATGATGCTATGTAGGTTGGATTGCCATGTGTATATCGGGTATGTTTTGCTCCAACATATCATTATCATAAGGTATGTACTTGAATGCCCTTCAAGTATCCGGGTATTTGCCTTATGGTAGTGGGATGTTGCATAAAAACCACCTATCGTCATATATAACTTTCACATTAGCATTTGGAAGGATTACATATTAAAATGAGGAGAATGCTGAAAATAAGTAAAGAGGCCTAAGATTGGACCAATTATCATACTAGAAATTGATGCTTTCTCCATTATCAATTTATGTTTGGTTTAGTCTCCAGGAGATATCAAGCTTAGTTTGCATACTATAGAAGCTATTCCCTTTTAGTTATTCCTTATGCATTTGTTTTATTCATAAGGTTTCATGATCTTTGAAAAGTCTATATATTCTTCTAGTTATGTGAAAATTATTAGAGGTTCTAATGCATTTTTCCCTACCCCCTCCTTGATTTTTAGGAAGATGGACCTCTTTCTAACTAACTATAGCCACTACTTTAGTGAAATCTGAACCACTTCGTAAGAAGTTTTTTAGTAGCTTCTCAATTGCTTTAATGAGGTTAAGAGTTAAAACAAGATGGGAGATCTAATATATATGCATACAGTCGAGAATAGAAGATATAAGTTGGTTGTAACACCCTACTATCATAGAGCATAAACCTGAACATCCATAGGACATTCATGAACATACCCTATAAGAATGGCATGTTATAGCAATCACATTCACTTTATATGGCATTATAAAGAACATAAGTATTTACAATATTAACAGATCTCATGTCATTAACAAAACATGTTTTACATTGCCATTTCATTACAAACCAACCATACAATTACAATACAAAAACCATTTGTGTTCATATTATTTATACAAAATACTCTATATGAAATGATAAACTATACAAAAGCACTCCATCTAAACTCCTCAGAGGATAACTGACCGGACCTTTGAGTCATACTAGATAACAACTAGATTGCTTTACAAGCAAGGTCTCTTTTCAGTACCTAAAAATTAATGTTTCAATTTTGATGAGTTTTGTGAACTCAATGAGTGAACCATTATCGATGTGTTCATTCAAAACATACCATATATATAAATCATGAATAAAACCCAGCTTAATCAATATAATACATCATACAGATTTATACCTCATATATCATATTATTCATCATGTTTCAATAAGCATCTTAACACTACAATCACTTTACTTAATCATTTCAAAATCACCTTCTAAATGCAAAAACTTCATATAATCATCTTAGAATATTACACTCATTTATCACAATTTTTCATATCACCATCAAGTCCATAGACTTTTTAGAATGTTATCTCCATATAATTCAACATTCATTTGCAAACAATTTCATAAACACATGTAAAGATACAAATGCAAATGAAAATAAGACTCACTTCCATTTTTACTTTGTTGTGACCAAGTGCCTATTTATCAGTTATTGGTCCCATATTCGTTGTAGATACTGGGCTCATTTCAGTATTAACCCGTACCTGTTACGGATACCGGATTCATTAAACTTTGAGCTGGAGGCTTTGTGTGCACATATCTGAGCTTAAAGCTTATTTCACGTTGGCTGCTTCAATCACAAGTCTATTATATGAACTTGCATATTCATGTAATAAAATGCAACATTTTAACATAATAAATCATCAATCACTTTTCAGTCAAAAAACACAATCAATTATCACGATTCATCGGACCTATGTCTAGCATTCAATATATAGTTGAAAATTTGTTTTCCTTATTCACATTCAAATCACAAACACTCCCAATACAGTCCCGAATATCAAACTCCTTGGACAATCAATTGTCTGGAATCATCAATGTCACAATTATAACAATATAGATTCAATATATAAAAATCAAGTTTAATTAAAACATCATGAGCAAAACACATTTCTAATCAAGGTCACACATCTAGGTTACTCACAGTACACTCTAGTTAGCTATTGGCTCGACGAACTGACAATGATTGAATGGTATTGATCGATTTTGTGCCTCTAAATCAAGCAATACACACATGTACACATTACCAACTTGTTTAATCAAATAAATACTCAATCATACACATTGATATGTGTTATGTTCAATGCATGCTTTATTGATTATCTAGAATATGTAAACTTATTCACAAATTTTAATCATTTATACATCATGACTTGTACATCATTTATTTTGCAATTAGGTTTATGCCTTAAATAAACTTGATTACTTTCCATTTATCATTCATAAATTTATCAATTCTTTCCTATCATTGTATAGTCACACAATTATCCAAATTCTCATTCAATGATACCGAGTTTATTAATTTTATCATTTGAATCACATTTGCATTCATAAGAACATCTTTATACCATTAACAACTAATACTTCCTATATTCATATACATTGATATCAATAAACCCTTTTCTTAATTTATAATCTCAATTAACAGCATTAATCTTATCAAACACTTAATCACTTAGTTAAGCAACTTTCTAGGTTCATTTTAACCCCAATCAAGTACAATTACATCATTATAAGGTGTCTTAACCTTATATAGTCCAAAAATTGCTTAAAAACAACCCTTTCTCTTTCCAAAGTACTTCCCACGACTGTGGGAATCAACCTTTTAAATCCCATGATTGTGGAATGAGTGAACTGAAGGTTCACTCACCCATAACCTTCATTTTTTGCTTCCAATTTTTACTTCTTCATGCTCCTTCCAACTTACCTTCACTCAAGTACATCAATTTCACTTCAATTCTATCTTATTCAAGCTTCAATCCTATATCAAACTCATGTCCAAATCCAATTCAAAAATCATTTATTAGGCAACTCACAAATTAGATCTCCTATTTCAAGATCACTATATCAACACCTTTCTTTAACATCAATTCACCTTCCTTATACTTCAAATTTCAATTTAATTCATTCATAATAACAACCTATAGCATACGGTTCATACATCAAGAACACAACATAATATATTCAAGTTATTACATCAATTTCCAACACAACCTCTTCATTAACAAAACATGCAATCAATCTCCAATTCAAACAACATAAAATTTCTACTATAACATGCCATAAAGAACAATCTTTCACTTACTTATTTTGCTTCAATTCTAGCTCAATTTATCAGGTCAACTTTGCCTTATATGCATGCAAGATTCAACACATGTTCAAGGTAGCAATAGGATGATTTTTGGCTAGGAGAAGAGACAACAATGATCTGAGTCTTTAAATATCTTGTAAAGGGTAAAATTTTGGATTAATGATGTAGCAATTGGATATAAACATGGCCAAACTCAGGGCTATAAGGGTTGAGAGGATTTCGGTGGTGAGTGAGATGAAGAAAGGTAAAGAATGAACATAGCCGGGATTACAGGTGCAGTAGCTTAACACCTAAGGTGTTAAGTGTCACCATCTTAAGTTGACATATGTCCAACATGGTCTCCATTTGTCAAGTATAGATGCTACCATATGTCACTTCATTACTTGGTTCATTTGTCACACAACCATTGCTACCATTAGTCAATTAATAACTTATGCTAAATGTCACTCATTCATCTATGCCAAGTGTCACTTATTCATTGACTTAATCATCCTAATTTTTCATGTATCCAGTTGTCTTACCACTTGACAATTTTTTAGATCAAATATACATTTTAATTCATCAATTTTCTAATTGTACCAAATTAATTCCCAATTTACTACTTGTAATCAATCAAACCAAAATGCAAGGCATAAATAATACACAATTAACATTATGATCATTTTAACCTTTTCACACCCCCGGAATAAGTCAATTGAATGCATATACATTCTTTGCAATGTGTACTAAATCATAATTCATGTGTGTATGCTATTGATATGCATGTGAATGAAATACAATTTATAAATTTTAAATGTTATAGCTTCTATGCAATAGTCTAGAGTTTTAATCCCTCAATTTGAAAAGACGGCTATTACATTGACACCTTTTAGCATAAGTTAAGACCTTGTTCTTCTAGCTTTGAATTCTGAGTAGGTCTAGTAGTAGTTATGGGAATACTCAAGTACCAAAATGGAATATTGTGAATTTAGAGCCTTGGAAATTTATACCCAAGTACCAAAAAGGAATACTAGGAATTTAGAGCCTTACAAATTTAGTGAGTTCTTGAAATAGTTCCTTTGGCTTTGGGCTACAAGAGACAAATAACTTACTTTTAAAAGTCAGTGGAGAGACCAGATAATTTAGAGACCTTTTAAGGGAATGAATTAAGGTCCTAATAAATTCCTTATCAGCGCCACATTATAGGAATAAGTCATTAACAATGATAGATTGAAAAGCTTCAAATTCTTGCATTTGTAATGACAGATAAAAGGCATACCAATGTTACGAGAGATGTATATGTTCAGAGCCTCTATGTAGACAGCAAATTTATATGATGAGATATCTCCTTATTTGATACCTTTTGCCCCCTTAATCTTAAACACGTATGTAGCTTTCCAATTCATTAGCATAGTATATGAAGAAGTAGAGATTGCATTAATATATCCAATTGATGAAGTTGAGAAAAATCCAAAAGCTTATAAAGCTAATATTATCGAAATCCTTGAAGAAATTAATCATTATAAATCAACTCCTAAAGGGATTTTTTTATCGTGATAAGATTTGAAGAACTCTTGTGCTATTAAAAAAATCCCCAGTCCCTTGAGTGAAAGCACGCTGAGAGATATCGATCATTTCAACAATAACAACTATTAATCTTAAAGTTGAGATTTTTGAGGTAATTTTATTGATTGTACTGTAACAAGCAATGACCCTATAGTCCTCGGAGGAATAAGGGTTGACGATTTTATGCACAAGACAAATGTAGATCCTGTCATTGATGACCAATCCCTATGTTCTTAAGAGCTTTTTTTTTTTTTTCAATTTTCAGAATGAAATAGCATGGGACTACCACAGTTCAAACTAGCTGTGGTTTTGACCATTGCTGGGGGAAAGGGAAAGATTAACCTCTTGTAAATGAGGAACAGACAAAAGCAAGGAATTAGTTGTCTTGATTAATCTGATTCAGAAAAATCTGTTTGGTCAATACTTTATCTCTTATGAGTTGATTTGATACAAGCAAAAATTAGTCCAAATATAAATATCTTAAAGATAACTTCTTAAAATCGGGAGCTTTCTAGGATAAATCAGGCTAAAACAAACAATCTATTCGGCCTCAATTATTACAGTGTATTAGTCCTTATAGGCCTTTTAGCTAGTTATATTTTCTCTTTTCTGGAGGATCATATTTATGGTCTTTGCTTTTGTACGAAAAGATGAATTAGATAAAAATTGACTGGCGACTTTTATCAGTAGACAACGGATTGTTATACAGAGAATAGGTATTGTTTCTCTCTCTCTCATCCTTTTGCTAGGGGAAGAAAAGCCAAGCAGCGACCCAAAACTAAGTAAATTGCAGAGAGAATAAGAAAAGAAAAATCGGTTAAAATGGAAGGGTTAATGCAAGTGCCGTATGAAGCGACTGTGAATTTGTTGTTGGGTTCGCTTCAAAGGAACTTCCTCCCTGATGCTGTCATAAGGAGGCTCATTCGCTTGCTCTTGGCCTCTCGTCTTCGTTCCTGTTACCGTTCTTCCTCCCATCTCCAGCTTTCCGATCTCCTCCATTTCGTACATTGTACATTTTCTCTCTCTCTCTTTGGATTATTCTAAAGTTTATTAATAATTATGTGCAGCTTAGGTTGAAAAGGTTTTTTTTATTTATTATATATTTATATTGGAGTTAAATAAGCTGAGTGATTATGTAAGGTAGGTGGTGAGTGGTTTCTCTTACCTTTTCTTTAATAAAAAATTTATCCACATTATTCAATTCTCAGTTCCCTAATGCACGCATATGTTGTTGTCTGAGTATGCAATTTAATATAATGTTGCCTATAGCTTTGAAAGAGATGCCTATAGCTATCAAGACAGAGAAGGCAAAAACCCAGCATTATGAACTGCCAACTTCATTTTTCAAGCTGGTTCTTGGCAAACATATGAAATACAGGTATTATCTAACACTTAATACACCACGGTATCTGTCTTTGTTATCAACTATTGCATTCTGTTGAAAACACGTCAGTCCATTGTTGGCTGTGTTATCTAAACTTTTTTATAGAATTTCTTGATTCAACTCTACTTTCTATCGAGAGTAAAACGTACTATTTATCCGCACTTCTCCTGGGATATGCATCAACTCTAGAATTCTCTATAGAAAAATGTTTTAACTTTTATAATTTGACAGCATCAGTTTTATTAGCCAGCATTCCTAAACTTCCAATCTAGTGCAGCTGTTGCTACTTTTCTGGTGGATCAAGCACCTTAGAGGATTCAGAGAAAGCAATGTTGGAGCTGTATTGTGAGAGGTCAGACCTAAAAGATGGACATACTGTCCTAGATGTTGGATGTGGTTGGGGGTCACTTTCTTTGTTCATTGCCCAAAAGTATAGTAACTGCAAGGTTACCGGCATATGCAACTCAACAACACAGAAATCTTACATCGAAGAGCAGTGCAGGTATATTTCCAGATTGTTTAAATTTTGCATTCTGCTTGATTTTTTTGTATGTTATTTTAATAGATGATTATCTTCCATAAAGTACAAACATAGCTACCTCTACATGTCACAAGAAGGGTTTTGAAATTTCATCATTTTAACTGCAGGGATCTTCAACTGCAGAATGTGAAGATAATTGTTGCAGATATTAGCACATTCGAAATGGAGGAGTCATATGACCGCATACTGTCCATTGAAATGTTTGAGGTCAGTGTTTCTATGCTACATTAAAAGATGCATGATTTGAGTTGGTATGATACTGCAAATAGGTTTTTGTATCTTTTGCAGCATATGAAAAACTATAAGGATCTTCTTAAGAAGATATCCATGTGGATGAAAGAAGATAGTCTACTTTTCGTGCACCATTTCTGCCACAAGGCTTTTGCTTACCATTTTGAGGTATTACTTTTGCAACAGTTGTTCTTTGTCTTTATTTCAGACCTATAGTGCATGATTCAAATTTATTGTTAGTTTTTTTTTCGATATTTAATATTATGTACGTAAAACTAATTTATTATTAGTCGTATTAATTCATATACTAACAATCCATTTTGACTTTGCTTGCTTTCAGGACGTGAACGAAGATGATTGGATTACAAGGTACTTCTTCACAGGAGGAACCATGCCATCTGTCAATCTATTGCTTTACTTCCAGGCTAGTCAGCTTTCCATTTTTATTCTTCTTTTGAATGCTTTAACTCCCTTGATTTAGATACAATGGAATTGTGCTTCTTATAGAGCTTGTATATGGAAAATTTAAGTGAAACCTTTAAATATTTTAATCATCAAAACGTGTCTGATCACTTTCACGGACTTATTGCGGAAACCAATATGCAGGATGATGTTTCAGTTGTCAATCATTGGATTGTAGATGGCAATCATTATGCAAAGACAAGGTTGTAACATTTAAGTTTGTTGCTTATCCTTTAAATGATAACCACTTTGGCTTCTGAGATTAATTAAAATCTTTCAGTGAGGAATGGCTCAAAAGGATGGACTCGAACGTGACTTCCATCAAGCCAATAATGGAGTCAACTTACGGCAAGGATCAAGCTCTCAAGTGGACTGTTTATTGGAGAACTTTCTTTATGGCTGTTGCTGAGTTATTTGGATACGGCAATGGAGACGAATGGATGGTTGTGCATTTCCTATTTAGAAAGAAATGACAGGTTCATTGCGTAGAAAAAGATCAAAAAGAGCTTGCCCACATGGTAATTAGCCAGTATTTCGTCGGGCATTAGCCCAATTCATGAATATGAAATGCAAAATATATATCTGTAATTCCAATAGTATTGTGCTCCTAAAAACTGCTAACTTTTTACTACTGTATTACGTATTCTTATTGCCCATTTATTCTTACTGCGTTGTGTTTCTCTAGTTAGTCAAATGTTGTAACCTTTCTTGATACCAGAGTTTAACTCCAATGGGAAGTGTTCCGAGAAAGCGAATAAGGAAATTGAGATTATTAGTTTTGACGTGAGTGAAAAATGGGTAGGCGAGCGCGAGCGATACAGGCAATGATTCTCCAGATCTTCGAAGATTCAAGGCTGAGCTCCACTTCTCCATGGCTTCACCTCCTCACCGGTCCCCTCTCTCCCATTCCCCCCTCTCAACCCTTGTACCGCAGCCTCTCCGTAACCCAAATGTCAGAAATCCCAACCAAATTCCTAAAACAAAACCAAAACTTTGACCCCAATCTCCCCTCGACTCACAAACCTGTCCCTAAAGTCTCTTTCAAACCAGATCTATCCATAACAAATACCCTAGCAGTTGAACCAAAGTCTAAGACCGATTCAGTTAACCCAGCAATAAAGGGGTTTGCAAAATCATGGAAAGCGGTTGTAGCGAATGGGGTAGAAATTTCGACAGACACTACACTAAACTACTTCTCGTTGGAGACAAAGGAAGATCAAATTTATGGTATACCCCTATTAGAGCTAGCGCAACAAGGAGCTGCCAATTTTCAGTTAGCGTTGATTGGGTTCTTCATCGGTAAAAGACCTACCTTCCTAGTTGTGTAACGTGCTTTGAATAAATTTTGGTTTGAGTTTGGATTGAAAGAAATTCTGATTACCAGTTTAGATAATTTTCTGTTTAAGTTTGAATATGAAATAGGAGCTTTGTTGGTTATGAAAAAGGGCCCTTAGCACATCCAAAGGTAAACCCTTATTTATGAAGAAATGGAGTTTGAATGGCGGAGAACAGAAGGTTGTGCGAAGAGCTCCAGTGTGGGCAAAATTTTTTAATCTCCCTGCTGAGTATTGGACCACCGAAGGGCTTGGTCGAATAGCGAGTGCGGTAGGAAACCCACTCCTAATGAATTTTACGGTGAAAAAAGGTAGGAAACCTAGAAAAAAGCAAAAGTAGGTGTTCCTTCTAGTTTTGGCTTAATGAATTTAGTCTTTTGGAATATTAGGGAGCTTAATAACCCCAAAAAACAATTAGTTGTACTTGCTTGGCTTAACAGAATGTCAGTATATTTTGTGTGTTTACTAGAATCTAGGATTAGATCCCCCCTTAATTTGAATGAGGTAGGCTCCTAAGTACTCCCTAGGTGGCCTTTTTATAACAATATAGACAGTGCCTCTAACTCTAGAATAGTACTAGCTTGGGATCCGAATAGCTATCATTGCCACATCCTGAATTCTAAGGATCAGTTAGTGCATGTAGAGTTGTCTCCTAGAAACGACTCCCCCCAGTGACGTGTTTATGGATCCACCAACCTTAACCATAGGAAGTTCCTCTGGAGTAACTTGTCAAACCTTATCCCATCCATATCCTCCATGCCTTGGATAATTACAGGGGACTTTAATGCCATCTTATACCCATATGAGGCAGAACCTAGTAGTCACTCAGCTTTCCAAAGTATGAGTGACATTAGACATTGGGTTGATGGTCATGCACTATATGACCTCAAGTCTAGTGGCCCTTGATTCACTTGGAACAATAAACAAAGTGGGAATAATTTGATTGCTAGAAAGTTAGACAGGACTCTCATTAATCCTGCTTGGAGCTCAAATTTTCCTAGATCTTATAGTATCATTCATTATCCGAACATTTCAGATCATTCTCCTATAGAGGTCAAATTTGGTTTCCCCGTTTAGAGAACAACATCTCCTTTTAGGTTCTCTAACTTTCTTTCCTCTCAACCAAATTTTTTGCAACTAGTGGAGGATGCTTGGTCATCCCAAATACGGGGATCTCCAATGTTCTATGTAGTGTCCAAACTTAAGATGGTAAAAAGAGCAGTTAAAGCTCTCAACTCAAGACAAGTTGGAGATGTCAATGAGAGAGTCAAGAAATGTCAAGATTCTCTTCATATCATTCAAGATAAATTGAGGCATTTACTTAAGTCGAATGAGTTACTTGCTCAAGAATTAGATGCCATTAATGATCTTATTAGGGCCTTAGATGATCAAGAGTCATTCCTTAAACAGGCCTCTAGGATTAAGTGGTTAAGGGAAGGGGATAGGAATACAAAGTTTTTTCACAACTCCTTAATAGCAAACAGAAACAGAAACACTATCAATTCTTTAGAAGTAGGTAATGGGAGAAGGATAGTCGGCCTTGAAGAGATTTAAGAACAATTTGTTGATTTCTTTCAATGTTCCATTGGTAGTAGGAAAACCCTTCTTTATTCCAAAGACTTTGTGGAGTCTCTTTTTCCTTAAGCCTTATCTGAAAGTCTATCTAATCCCCTCATAGCTAAAGTTTCAGTTCGAGAGATTAGAGAGGTTTTCAACTCTTTCAATCCGAATAAGGCTCTTAGCCCAGATGGGTTTAATGGTTTTTTCTTCAAACAAACTTGGCACATTATTGGGGAGGATATTACTAGGGCCATACAAGATTTTTTTCAGTATGGGAAACTTCTTAAAGAGCTTAATTCTACCTTTATTACTCTAATTTCTAAAAAGACTCACCCATCCTCAGTGGTCGATTATCAGCTTATCTCTTATTGTAACATGTTGTACAAATTGATAGCTAAGATTATCGCCAATAAGATTATAGCAATTCTCCATCACATTATTAGTCCTAACCAAAGTGCTTTCATTAAGGATAGGAGAATTGGTGATAAAATATTGCTTGCCCAAGAAATTTCAAAAACTACCACCTTTTTAATAATCAAAAGAGATGTGCCTTTAAGATTGACCTCCAAAAAGCTTATGAACTCAAGCTCTAGGCCTTCCTCTCAAGTTCGTAGCTTGGATCCAAGAGTGTATTTCTTCCCCTTCATACTCCATTTTGATCAATGGATCTCCTTCCAACTTCTTCAAAGGAAAATCTAGGCTTAGACAAGGAGACCCCTTATCCCTTATCCTATTATTATTTGTATAGAAGTTTTTTCCAGGATCCTAAATGATTGCATGGTTAGAAATCCTTCCTTCAAATATCACTGGCGATGCAAATCTCTTAATCTCACCCGTCTCCTATTTGCGGATGACCTATTGATGTTCTATCATGCTGACATCAGATCAGCTCAACTCTTGATAAATTGTCTAAGCTGCTTCTCCCGATTTTCAGGAATGGATATGATTCCTTCCAAAAGTTAGTTCTTCTTTTCTCATGACATGGAGCATTTGACAAACCAATTGACATAAATGTCTGGCCTTAGTAGAGGTTCCCTACTTATTAAGTATCTAGGAATTCCCCTCATTATAGGTAGGTTATCGCGGAGAGAATGTTTACTCTTATTGAATAAGATTGATGTGAGGGTAAATAAATGAACCCACAAAAACCTCTCTTATGCGGGTAGACTTCAACCAGTGAGTTCTGTTCTTTCTTCATTCCAGTTGTATTAGGCTTCTCACTTTATTCTCCCCTCTTCTATCCTCAAGGAGCTAGAAGCTAAACTCAAGAACTTTTTATGAGCTGGGAGGGTAAATAGTCACCATCAATCTAAAGTTAAATAGAGCGACCTTGTAAAACCAAAAAAGGAAGGGGGTTAGGGATTAAGCATTTGCTAATCTGGAACATTATTTTGTTAGGAAAGAGGATTTGGTATCTATTTAATGATAGAGAGGCCATGTCGATTAAATGAGTGCATACGATCATTTTGAGACGGAAAAATTTTTGGAATGCTCAACCACCAATAATAGCTCTTGGAGTTGGAGGAAAATCTTGAGTGTGAGGAATAAATTAGGGAATCAATTCAGATTTAAGATAGGTAATGGGCAGTCCACTCTCTTATGGCAGGATCCTTGGCATCCAAGAGGAATCTTAAGGAATTTCTTATAACCTAGACAGGTAAATGGATTGGGGTTACCTATGACAACAAAGGTTTCTGATATAATTAATAATAATGTTTGGAGATGGCAGGAATTTCCTATGGAGCTTATTGATGATTTTGACCACATTCAATACCAACTGAATAGTTCCTCAGATCACTTGGAATGGCTGCTTAGTTCTTCAAAAACTTACACCAATGCTTCAGCCTATAACCTCTTGAGACCCTCATCCCAACAAGTACCTTGGTACTCCCTGGTTTGATTCAAACATAATAGCCTAAGGTGTTCATTCATTCTTTGGCTAGCCGTCCTAAAAAAACTTCAAACAAGGGATAAACTTCACTTTTTATATATCCCCAACTATTGTTCCCTTTGTATTTCGGACATGGAATCCAATGAACATCTGTTTTTTAATTGTTCTTTTTCAAAATCTGTTTGGACCCATTGCCTCACCCACTTCCAATTCACCATTCCCAACTATTCAAGCCTTCCTTCTATCCTATCTTGGTTTCATCAAACTCCTCCTTAGAGTTCCATCTTCCCTATTCTTTCATCCACTACGGTTTATCACATTTGGATCGAAAGGAACTCAAGAACTTTCAGGGATGTAGCTATGGAGGTGGAGAGCTTACAAGCCAGGATAATCTTCCAAGTTCTGGAGCTTCTCAACCTAAACGATTCGAGAGGTAATTAGATCTTTTATGCACTAACATTGTGATGTAGGTTGCTACTCAGCTAGGGAGACAAATTCAATTCTTTCAACGCACTAAAATACCTTCCTCCTCATGGTAGTTCAAGGGCACAACAAACTTTCCATATACAATTCAATTCCAATGTCTTCAAGGAAGGTGATCATAAGCATCAACAGTAGGAGAACCATATCTTACGGATGATATATCATGCAAGGCATGCGAGAGAAGGTAACCGTGACAGCAGACAAGGAAAATAGCAGAACTTTCCTATTTCCTCATTTTTTAGTTCTGTTAATTGCGGCTTTGGTATTTTGGGTTTGGATTATGTTTGTTGGACATTTTGTGCTAATGGCTTGTTGTTGGTGCACTTGGGTTACTGGGTAGTAAAGCTAGCTTTCTACACCTTCTTGGTAGGAAGTCTGCGGAGGAGAGTTGTTGGTAGTGTTGTTACAAGGCTTGAGCTAGGTCCCTTTTGAATTTGTACTAACTTGTTCCTTTTGATAGGTAAGGGATTTCTATTCAGCAAATTTCTTGTTGTGTACATAACTTTTCTTATTTGTATATAATTTTACTGATTTACCCAAAAAAATCAGGTTTGTTACAAAGATAAATAACCATTGCCCTTATTATAACAAATATTTTATGCCTTGACATTCCTACACCGCGTGTTGTTAGACAGTGGTTATTTAAAAACCTGAAAAGTTTGTAGCTAAAGGATGCAAGCTAAGTTAGTGAATACAACGGATTTTAGGTTCAATATATTAGCTCTCCTTTTGCATGTAACAATTACCCTTCCTTTAGAACACATCGTATATAAGCTTAGATAGTTGAGAATATTTTTTGAATATCAAATAAAAATTTTGAGGTTCATTCCGAAACTTCAGTCGACCATTGAACCAAGATTTATGCTGCTTTATTATTTTTTTAATCTTGGGCTTAGCTTTTCAAACACTGTTTACTACAAGAAATTTGTAGTCTACTAATGGAAAAAATTGATGGTAAATGCATGTATTTCGTCGGTAATAATAATTTCCTACAAAATAAAACGACGAACAACGACGTTATTAAAATAGCCATAGGTAAATTTAATGACGAACTTTTTATGTGTCCTTCTGTCGATGAAGATTAAACAAATTAAATATATAAACAAATAAAATTATTATGCACAAATAATTTAAAGTAAATGACTACAACAATCCTAATGTCTTGGTGACCTCCGGTGCTCTGAGGTGTTACGATCCCTCGCCTTCAACTCATCCATCTCTTATCTTAGTTGAGTTATGTAGTCTATCAATGTGTCCATTGTTGTCTGACGCTGATTGACTTTATTGGTTTGTGACTGTCTAGTAGATGCTTCTATATTGAATGTGGAGAACTGCTAATAATATGTATTCATAAATGAACCTAGCCCGAAGATCCTTTTACGACGGTCCTTATCACCCATAGCATCAAGATATGTATGAGTCTCATCAACAAGCTATTCTTGCTGAGACTATCGATGAATGGTTTATTGTATTTGGTCATATTAGGATGCAGTATTTATATTAGTAAGTGATAATTATTAAGAAATAATAATAAAGTATTAATTTCACATACATTCAGTTCTCTACATCGACTGTTGATAAATGTCACACCATTTACTTCTTCGTGTCAGTGTGCAAAAACACTTGAGTAGGTGTAGGCCTCATATGTAACATCCCACCCCTGATGGAAAGGGTAGAATAGTAATTTGGCAAAGGATGAAAGTGATTGGGACTGATTAGGATTGTTCATGCATACTGGTAGTTATGAACAGTGAATTTTTGCACATGAAAAATAACTGTATATGCATTCATGACATTCCCGGTATTTGTGCCTAAATGGAATTTGGTTGTGAATAACGTGGTAATTGTGTTTAAAAAATTATTTTGAGTATGTCTTTGTGTGTTTTATATTTTACGGTACTTTTATGAATTTTTCTGAAATTTTCCAGAGCAAATTCCCGGACCGGAAAAAAAATCGCCAAGTGGTGAACCGGTTGATTTTCGGTAGTAAAAATTGTTGTCCAATGGCACTACAATATTGGGTATATTATTTTGGATTTAGAATTAGGCCATTGGAATTGAATTGGGTCAACTTTCATTAGGGTTTCTTAATAAATCATATGATATGTTTTTGTCTTTTTCCTTTTTGTCTTTTTCTTAAATATGACACTTGTCCTGCACCATTTAACGCATTGTTTGTTCCTATCCCCTTCATTTTCGGCAACTTCACATTGACTAAAGGAAAAAGATGAGTTTTATTTCTTAA
>JANZLD010000235.1:34600743-34611091 GCA_026413575.1 Erythroxylum carthagenense | reverse complement strand
AAATTAAACATAACCTAAGGCATAAACATCAAAATTGACTTCATAAATCATATACCCATATCATTTCCAAGGTTTCTAAACCAAAAACTCTCTAAAAAAATCAAAGATTAAAAATCAAAACTGACCTCTTTCTCTTTCAATTTCGGATTTGTGGACTCCATTAGAGAGCTTTTAATCTTTTGCCACCCTTTTCCCTTGAAAAGCATCAAAACCCCTCAAGAATCAAGTAGAAAAGTCGAAGCTTTCATCTTCTTTCTTCTCCTCCATCATGATCGAAGTTGCTTCTCTCTTCTCCTTTCTCCCTTCTTTCTTTTTTTCTCTTGTTTTACTCTTATTGTCGTGCTCTCTCTCTTTCAAATACACAAAAGCCCCTTGCTTTTTGTCTTTCTTGCCATGTCATTAAAATGAGTGGCTAAAGACTGAATTGACCCTCCATCAAAGCCTTTTAATTTATGTCCTTAGGTGGACTTCCTAATATGCCCTTGCAGTTTACTTTAGTTCATGCTTACTTTCGGATATGTTTCACACTATCAATTTGAAGGAATTTGTTAAAACTTCCTTCTTGAGAATTATTCTTTATTGTCTCAATTTCGTAACGCCACCAAAATCATCGAATTTGGAGCACTACATCAAAAGGTACGCTCAAAACATTTCAGATATGTCTTATGCTAAATCATTTTCCAGCATGATTATTTCCATTCAAAAATTGATATCCTTAAAGACAAAATTGAAACTTAATTTCTCTATAAAAATTTTAGAACTATGTCTCTAGTTTAATTTAAATCAAGAATTACCTCATTTGGATTTCTAGATCAAAAGTTATGGCTAAAATACGTTCAGATGTTCCTAATCCAAGACTACACACGAATCCGAACTTCAATTCAGAAATTGAAAGTCTTAGGGGCTAAATTAAATTCACTTTCTTCATATGACTTGTAGCCCCATGTCTTAATTTTATTTTTCCTCAAGAATCACTTCAATCGGATCACCAAAGATCCCGAATTTCATAAAAGACTGAACCATGTTCAGAATATTTCCTAACTCACTTTGACTAAATTAATCATCCTTAATTTAATCTCATAAAAATATAAATATCCCTTGAGAATGTAGATAATTGTCTTAGGAATTTAACGCTTCGAAAACCATATCAATCGGATGTCAAAAGAAAAAGTTATAAGAGGCGAGATTCAAAGATTAGGCGTGGGCACGCCTAAGAAATTCAGACTAGGCGTGGGCACGCCTAAGGATGAAATCTGAAGCTGCAGAGAATTTCAGAAGTTTTAAATCATAACTTTTGCTCCCGAACTCCAAAATTAACAAATTTGGTATCAATAGAAAGCTTAAAGTAATTTCTACAACTTCCATGTAGAACTCCACAACTAATTCAGCCTCTAATGTGGTCAAATTTCTAATTAAAGTTCCTGTCCAAATGAATATGCCCTAAGCCATAACTCAACTTTGAAAAATTCTATCTTTTAACTCCGAAGGCCAAACACATCATATTTTATATCAATGCGAAGATCAGAAAGTCACCTACAACTTTCATGAAGGACATAAAAGTCAATTTGACCTCTAAGGTAGTCAATTTTCCCATCAAAAGTTCTGTCCTCTAATACTCAAGCTAAAACCATAACAGAAACTTGTAAAAATCATAACTTATTTTTCCATGATCCAATAATTCTATATTTTATATCAAAATAAAGATCAAATGAAAACCTTTAACTTTTATGGAAAACTTAAAGGCTAATTCAACCTCTAATTAGGTCAATTTCTCAGTCAAAGATTCTGTCATATCTTAGGCCAACCTATAACACATTCAAAACTTCCAAATTTCATATCTCCCAATTCTCTCATCCACTAATTGCATAATATATATCATTGTAAAGCTTGAAAGATCTTCTATGACTTTCATGAAGACCACTGAACTTAATTTAGAACATATAGTCCAGAATTTTCCTCAAAACACAACATGTACTATACTACACCTAGAAACATTTCAAAGTCAAAGTAAAATAACCTTAACTTTGACTAACCATAACTTTCACTCCCGATATCAAAAAATTGCAAACTTTATGGTGACAAAAAGGTCTCAACATAATCTACAAATTTTAAGCAGACCATTTTCTCAAATTTTGCTTAAAACAAAAAGTCAACTCTTTAGTCAAACTTTCTATCTTCAAAAGTCAACTTTTCCTTAATTCTTCAAATTTTCACACTTTTTCTCTTTAGTTCTTGCTTTTCAACTCTATTTCAATCAACTCATTCACTTTTTGAATATTTCTAATTTTCAATAAAATTCAGGGTCCATCAAATATGTCTTTCTTTATTATTGAAAATAAAGTTTATACATAATTTTGTACAAAACGTGCTATAGGTGATTGCCTTTAGGGCACTATTTTAACATATAGTTGTATAAGAAACATGTATATTATTAGAATCTAAAATAATTTATTCATAGTTGAATAATCAAGTTGGTCGCTTGATTATGATTTAGACTGTAGTGTTGCGATTTATCTCCATGCAAGTAAAGGAGTTGGCTTCAATGAAATGAAGAATTTCATATTATGATAACAATTGACTATCGATAATGGCACTATTAAATGAATCTAAAATCACGTAGGTTTTAAAGAATAAAGTAGGTCGTTACTTTAATCTTAAAACATACTCTTATGATTATGGTTTAGATTGTAGTGTTGCAATTTATCTCGGTCTAAGTAAAAGAGTTTACTTCAATGAATGATGATTTTCATATTATGATAGTAGTTGACTATCGATAATGGCACTATTAAATGAATCTTGAATCAAGTATGTTTCTAAAGAAGAAAGTGGGTTGTTACTTTAATCTTAAAGCATACACCTTAGCATTCTTTTATTACGAGCCACAATCTTGATGAGTGGTGAACTCATGTGTATTTTATTATAATTCTTGATATGATCGGAATGGATTTTTACAAAGTATCAATGTAGTGTCTACATGTTGAAATTATTAATTGAAACATGTATCAAGGAAGATTCACTCAAATAAAGAGTTTATAGTAATATCATCAATTCTAGATATTTACAGAGTTTGGTGATTAAAATGACGCTAGTAGTTTGATGGACTAGTTACCCATCAAGTCTTAACACCAAGATGAGATATTGTGTGTTAACCACCATATAGAGCAAAAATGGAAGATCTAGAACCAACATAAGGGCAAAACGGTAATTTTACCCTTTATTGTATAGATGACTATAATATGTTTCATAATAAAGTTTACAATTAGACATCTTATTTGAAACATGTGTTCTCATAATATTTAGTAATTGAAGAGTTCAACTAATTGTCTTTAGTGGAATGACATTTGGTTAATAAACTAGAATTAATTCTAATGAGATTAAATTAATTCTTGACTTATTAGAGCTTGAATTATCTAAGTCTAATTAAATTCCTCACTTGGCTTCTAGGAAGGTTATCAAGCAAAGTAAGAAATATAGATAGAGGTTTCAAATCCAATGATTGAATGTTGGGCTTACTTTAACTAGAAGCCTAAATGAACATTTAATATTGGGCTTGACTTTGGTTTGATTTGATTAATTAGATTAATTAAATTGAAACAAAGTTATTAAAGAAAGAAGGAGGGCATACTTCGGTTTTCTATACCTAAATGTGCTGCACATTTAGCATTGAATTGCTAAATTAAAGTTGGTTTTTATCATGCTTTTATCATTATTAAATAGAGTAATGTTCTTATCATTAAATGGTTTAATGGTTGCCTTTTAATGATGACATGTAATGTATCCTTTTAGCATTCATTTGATTAAAGAAAGGAAGAGGTGCATTTGATGTACTCTCTCTTCCTTCTTTCATATAACCGAAAATGAGAAGGTCTCATTTAGGTTATTGATCTTTTCATATAGCTATCTTAAAACAAATGAGAAGAGTCTCATTTATTGGCTTCTTTATGATTGATTAAACAATGAAGTGATGCATTAGATGCACGTTATTTCTTTCTTTCATGATAACTAAAATTCACAAGAAGAGTAAGAAGTGTTCTTGCATTTTTTACTCACTCTCTCCTCTCATGCATGCATAGCCAAAACTTGAATGAGAAGTGTCTCATTTTTGGCTTCTTCCTTGTAAGAAAAATCTCCTCAAAATATTTCTTGTCCTTTCCCACAAAAGAATCTTGTTAACCAAGTTATCCAAGAAGAACAAATGGTAGATCGGATTGGTTAAGGATAAAATAACAAAGAGAGGATACATTGACAAAGGAAAGGATACAAATACTCAAAGCTATAGCAAGGATTCAAAGAGGATACAAAAAGTGAGTCAAAATTGTAGCAAGGAGTCAGTATATTTCTACCACCTTGTTCTTATGTAAATTATTCTCCTTATACCGTACCATGTATGGCTGAAACATGTTAATTTGGTTATATTATTTTCATTGCATTTTGATTTCAAAATTTGTTTGAAATCTACTGTTTTGGCCAAATCTTGCATGCTTTTGTTTTTGATCCAACATCCAAACTATTCCAAATCATTCAAACCTTATTTTATAATTTAAAACAAACCTAACTACATAACAAGTTAAATCTATCAACTAAACGTGCTAATTTAAGGTCATTAGCTTGACCTTGCATCCTTTAAAACTTAGCCCGAATCAATTATGAGTGGCTTGCTTCCACCCTTATCATTCAACATCAATTTTGTAGCCTGTAAGTCAGCTACAAATTGCAAAATGATCATAAGGACAATATTCATAAAATTATGAAAACTAATTAAGCTCAGTAATGTCCTTTTTTTGAGAGAACTATTAACAAAATAGGGAATAACAAAACTCCCTAAATCTTCCATGGAATCTAATAGTTTTTTCGATAACAGGTTGAGTTGTTCTCTTTTTAGATCTTCCTCATTCACCTTAATCTCCACTTCTTCTTTAGCTTCTTAAGCAGAGGCTTCTGTAGCTTCTTCAAACTTGATGTCTTTTGTAGGTTGAGTTGTTCTCTTTTTAGATCTTCAAACGCTTCTTCAAACTTGATGTCTTTTGTAGGTTGAGTTGTTCCCTTTTTAGATCTTC
Source organism: Erythroxylum carthagenense (assembly GCA_026413575.1). NCBI lineage: Eukaryota > Viridiplantae > Streptophyta > Magnoliopsida > Malpighiales > Erythroxylaceae > Erythroxylum > Erythroxylum carthagenense. Next base: position 34,606,034 of record JANZLD010000235.1, on the reverse strand, counting down.
CTCATTCACCTTAATCTCCACTTCTTCTTTAGCTTCTGTAGCTTCTTCAAACTTGATGTCTTTTGTAGGTTGAGTTGTTCTCTTTTTAGAGGCTTCTGTAGCTTCTTCAAACTTGATGTCTTTTGTAGGTTGAGTTGTTCTCTTTTTAGATCTTCCTCATTCACCTTAATCTCCACTTCTTCTTTAGCTTCTTAAGCAGAGGCTTCTGTAGCTTCTTTAAACTTGATGTCCTTTGTCATATGTTCTTTATGCTCTTGTTCCTTTAAACATTCGAACACATCACTTTTTCTAAATGAGTCACCCTCCTACGAATTCTTTAATACATCATTAATGTTAAATGTCACTTAGTCATCACTAATCTGAATGATGAGGTTCTTTTCATGTACATCTACCTAAGTTTTTTTGATGTTCAAGCATTGTATACCAAGGTCTAGGGAATAATAGGGAGAGTTGTCATCCCTTTCTTCATCCTCTTTCCTCATCTTTTAGTCTTCTATAAGATAAGGTTTAGTATGGTCTTCCACTGGTTCTTCTTTTCTTTCCCATTTCTAAGTATGATAGCCTCATATTGCCCTCGTTGATATAATTCCATATTACTCAGAGAGTCTTCCACACTTCTCTTACAAAATTCATGATCTTACTTGAATCTCCAGATTGTGAATAGAAGCGATATGATTTTATGTTACTTTATTAAATTGCTCTTCCAATCTCTTCTAGTTCTCTTCCATTTCTATTAGCTTATCCATAATTTTGTCCAGTTTGGAATCCCATAAATTGGACTCATCTTGTTGAAATTCAAATAGGTCTTGATGTCCTAAATGAGTCCTTCCATCATTCGAAGAATAGAAATTTGGGTAGTTTTGCCACCCCAAAGTGTATATGTTCCAGTAAGGATTGTTACTTCCCTGACCATACTGTGCCTCATTATAGGTCGCAAAAGTTCCTTACTCCTTATAATATCTATCTTCCATCATTGTTCTTTCCATTTCTTCTTGGCGTCTAGCTCTTTAAATGTCTCATTTATCATTCTAAGATGTCTTACCGTGTCTCTAGTTTACACCCCAAACTTCTTTCTCTATTTTTTTAAAAACAAAAGATAGTGAAAAAGTCTTAGACTAAAGAACTAAACTAATTGACTCCCCAACAATAATGCCAAAAAATTGATTGTTATTTTTTGATATGTGTAGTTTTAATATTTTAACCTTGATATTTAGCAAGAATTTGAGTCATTTGCGTAGTATCTAAGGTGTCTATCCTACAAGGAGGGTTAATCTAATCCTAAACTTTAAGGCGGAAAAAAAATTACAGAAATTTAAATGTAACTAAGTTAAAACAATATCATAATTCAATCAACCAATTCAACTTAAGAATTAATCACGAAGCATTAACAAATCAGTAAATTCCAATGCACACACTAAGAATCAACCTAAGTAACTATAGATTGAGAGAAAAGGGAAAATTTTACCTATCTTCAACACTAACCTAATTAATTACAAACTATCATATTATTGGTCAAGACTATCCTAGGGTTGGTTACTCTCTCTCTAGTTATATCCAAAAGCCCTAAATTATAAACACTAATCAAATTATGGAAAGTTACAATTTCTCAATTCACAATTTATCCAAACCCTAATTAGATCTAAAGTTTTCCACCAGACTATTGGAACTTATATGGGATCTCTCGTTACACAATTACCAATTCTATTGATTTCTCATTCTTATTAAATTATCTAACTCTTGTTAGCCCAATTTAATTATTTTTTATTAGTTCACCCTCTCAGTCTATTACTGATTTATGAAAATGAAAAAATCAATCATAATGAATCCAATTCACATAAACAATAAGATTTTTTATTGAATCAAAGATAAAAATAACTCAAAGGTGAGTTTGGACAATCCTCAACATTCATACCTATGTCAATAGCTATTCCAATTCTATACAAAGATAAAAATGGAATTACACTAGAAAATAGATTCGAATGGATGATGGAGTCAGCAATGATAGGAAACCTCATGTTCTTAGAAGTACTTCATGTAGGCTTCTTCTCCATACCTCTCTTCCTTTGTCACTTTCTTAATCTCTCGATGAACTCTCTCTAAGGTTTTGTGATGGTGGCTGATGCAAGAAGCTTCGTCTTTCTATTCTATTTATGTTCTTTTGTGTTTACAATTTAATTAGGGTTTTCTCAAAGTCTGAAAGGTCCAAAAAATCTCTCAAAATGTGAAATTTTGGAGTGGCTATGCTTTTGCCCGACGCAGGCCACGATCGCGGCCTACATTTAAGCCTTCTATCACAATGGGTCATTATTTCAGCCTGAATGTCTCCAAAACTTCTTCGTTCCTCGATGCTGACCCTAAAACACTAATAAAATACCTCCAAATCATCATATTTAAGCTCAAAGAATTGTTCTAACCTATAAAACACTTAAAAACACTAATAAATCACAAATTAACGTAATTCTACCCTAAACACATGCTAAACAATCGAATAAACGGCTAAGCACATACCAAACTATGCCCTAAAATATGATGCATTTCACATATATTAATAAATAATCTTCATCTACTCCTTTGGTCTAGTAAATCCACTTGTTGAAATAATTGTGTAAGTTATCTACCTATTCCCATTGTGTAACTTTCTCCAAATTAAATTTCACTATAATCTAATGAAAAATTGAAATCACCAACTGCTAACCACAAATTTTAAAAGCAGGAGAGTTTCCCTTCAATTGAGAATGAATATACAATAATTAGTTACTGAGGTAGCTACATTTAACTTCTATGAAATTAGAGTTGAGAAGATAGATAATATGACAATTGTAATGTCGATAATGGTTTGGAATAGTTTTCCATTGCATACCTAAGAAAAAACAATCCTGACCAGAAAGAAGTGACCTTTATTTTTATCTCCAAGAGACTAATCAAAATGGTTTCTTCTCATAAACCAAATCATTCACCTTGAGATATTCCAGAGGGTTATTTAGCCCTCATGTATTTCAAATAGTCATCTAGGGGGATACCCCCTTAAGCTTAGCTTTCCTCTTGGCCAATCTTCTTTGAGAATTGTTATGAGTTAGTTAATGGTTTACCTCAGTATCTGCCCTAATTAGCCCGTATGATACAATTATGTTGTTATAATTCACTTGCACTATACTAGTATCCTATATTTGCTTCTGCAGATTAAGAAGACTCTACTAAAGTTTGAGGAGCTACTACCATATACTGATCCACACATCCCTTTCCCTCTTGTACATCTTCTAAGTGATCACTCATTACCTACAAATTAATAATATTAGCCAGTATGTCTGCATATTGATTATTCAAAGCATTATCCTCATGCCCTGAGTGCTTCTCAATCAGGTTTCTAACTGAAGGTGAAAAAATGGCCTAAGGCCTCTCGTCAGTCCAAGTGAGCTCGAATGTGTCAACCCTATTCAAGCCTCAAATCCCTGTGAAGTGCAAGACCCTGGATCTTTCACTATCCCTTGCACTATAGGTAAAGTTACCATAGGAGGAGCCATGTTAGATCTAGGAGCAGCTATTAATGCTATGCCTAAGTCTGTTTATCAATCAATAGGAGTTAAAAATCTTAAGTCTACATTTGTAGTTCTCTAATTGGTTGATAGATCAATTAGGCATCATGTGGGCATTATAGAGGATATTTTGGTCCAGGTCAAGGTTTTAATTTTTCCTGCTGATTTTTATGTGCTTGATACGTCTTCCGAAGTTGTGCAGGATACATTTTTTATTCTTGGTCGACCCTTCTTAAGGACTGCTAGTACCATGATTAGCATGAAAGAAGGTACAGTCACCATGGAGGTGGAGGACCAACAGGTAAGCTTTAACATATATGAGGCCATTAAACACCCCCATAAGGACTATTCGCTCCTAGGAGTTAACATGCTTGATATTGTTGTTGATGATGCATGCACTGAGTTTGAACTGGTAATGAACCATTAACTAATGACTCCTTGGAGGAAGTATCTTTTGTTGATGTTTCAGGAGAACTGTGGAGTGAAGACATTAGCAAACAAGTGGGAAGTGGTCGAGTTACCTAACCACAGCATGGCTATGAGCCGAACGTCCCCTAAGAGAAGATGGATCCACCGTAAACAATGGGTTGTTTCTCTTCCCTCACTAAAAATGTACTTCTGCTTTATGATTGAAGATGACATTGTTTTGCATGAGTATGTGACTAAGTATGGGGGAGAAACTACTTCAGTAGGGTTAGGTTTAGTTTTTAATAGGACTTAGGTTTAGTTGTTCTGCTTGAATAATTCATCTTCCGTTCGAATTTTGAGTGTTCTTAGATGCATGACACATCTTCTATCATAGAGGAAATTGGTTGGATAGTGAATTGCATTTCGTTTTATGATGATTAAGGACTTGCATATGAGCTGAGTATCCAGTTAGAAATTGTCATGTCTTTTCTCCTTTGTCTCTCGGGAAAACTTCACCGCGGTGCAGTACATTTCACCATGGCACTCATCAGTCGTCGCGGCCACAATGCCTCTCAAGCCAATTCGCCGCAGCGTGAATTAATTTTTTCACCGTGGTGAACATTTTTATGTAGCCCTCACCGCGACATATATTAATTATTTTGCCATGGTGAAAGAACATTTTGCACAAAATCCCTATGTGAAATTTCTCTTTTACCCTTGATGTTCTTCTGATCTTTCATCTACCCTCTGTCTTTTTCATGATTTCCCTTCCCCCTCTTTCTCAACTTACCACCCTCTTCTCCCTCTTTCATTTTCGTCTCTTTCACTCAAAATTCACTGCAGCTAATCCGAGTTACCTTATGACATTTCTCTTCATTCTCGTTCTCCTTCAACCATTTCATGTTTGTGCTTGCTGTTTGCGTCTCCTTCATCCTACTTCGTAAGTTTTACCCCTTTGTTTCGCTCTTTCCTTGATTATATATCAAACGTTAGGGTTAGTTCGTTGCAGCAAAGACTTGTTTCACCGTGACGTAGCAGGCTGCAATTATTCGCCACTGCGAGGAAACCTTTCTTCGCCGCGACGTGGGAAGCACAATTTTCACCACGGCAAAAGACCATTTTCGCAGTGACGAGCTTTACAGATTTTGATCTTTAGTGAATTTGGTTTAATCCTTGTGTTTATTTTTCCTTTTTTTCTATAGAAATATGCCTCGAACTAAGAACCCTACCTGTAACATCCCGTTACCATTATCGAGGGCATATTGGTAATTCGGGTGGTTCTAGATTTGGGTGCATATCTAATTTGGCAAATTGTATATGCATATAGTTATATTGGTTGATAATTGATCG
>JANZLD010000235.1:34442510-34458756 GCA_026413575.1 Erythroxylum carthagenense | reverse complement strand
GTATGATTGTTAAGAAGATTAATATGATTGAGTTTTGTATAAGGTTGAATTTCCAAAAGTGGGAATTATTTGTTTTGTTTTTGAATGAGATCGAATAAAGATGAAAGAAATGAATAAGAAAGAAAAGAAAAAAAATAGACCGGTTTCGGATTGATGTAGTCTAGGTTTCCAACACGACCCTTTGTTTCATTTTATGTTATCGGATGTCGGATCCGCTTTCGCATTTGTTCCGCTTTATGACTTGATTGATCTGTTCGTTTGTATGCTTCGCTTCCAATATGTTTCTGCTTTTGAGTCCGATTTGTTTTTGCTTCGCTTTGATTTCCTATCCATTCGTTCTTTCGTATTATGCATTTCTGCTTCGGTTTCTTCCAATTTATGATTTCGAGTATTGGTTTCCGCTTTCGATTTCATTTCCGCACTTTGTTTTCGTATTCGTATTATGCTTTTTCGGTTGGGATCCGGTTCCGATATCGGGTCCTAACATTAATGATTCACTTTCACTGCTTGGCTGACTAGAGTCCACTTAAATGTTCACCTTTTCAACAACTACCTTGCTTCTCTCTTTTTCTCTCCTCTCCTTTTTGATTTTTCTTAAACGTCTCTCAATTTCAGGGTAGAAAAATAACAGTTTGGTTTTTCGGGGCATGCAAGGGAATAATTCAAATGAAAATATAAACATACATCATATATATTTCTATCACATAAAAATATGTAGCATACAAAAATTATTGCCAACCCAAGCATCACATATAGGAACTGAAATCATGCATAAGAAAATTGGCTATAAAATCAATTGTTAGATCAAAAACCAAAAACATGCATAATTTGACTAAAATGGACAATTTAAAAACTTTTTTAGAATTCAAATTTCAGCAGAAGCAAGATAACCAAATCAACATGCCAAGCCATATATGATATGGTATAAGGAAAATAATTTACATAAAAACAAGATGGAAATTATAACAAATCCTTCGCTACAACTTTAACTCCTCAAAGTGCTATCCTGTCCTCGGCAATGTATCCACTCCAAGGTAATGTATCCTCTTCTCTTTATTGTATCCTCGACCAATCTGATCTACCACTTGTTCTCCTTGGAAGACTTGGTTAACAAGATCCTTTGGTGGGAAGAGAGAAGAAAACTTGAAGAGATTTTGCCTTTGAAGGAAGAAGTCAAAGATGAGACACCTCTCATGTAATTTTTGGCTAATTCAAGCAAGATAAGAGAGAGAGAGATAAAAATTCAAGATAAGAGAGAGAGAGATAAAAATTCTTTCTCTCAATTTCAGTAAAGCCTCAAAGAAAGAAGTGAAGTGCATCTAATGCATCACATCATTCCTTAATCAATCATAAAGAAGTCAATAAATGAGATTCTTCTCATTTGTTTTAAGATGGCCATATGAAAAGACCAATAACCTAAATGATACATCTTATTTTTGGTTTTGACATGAAAGAAGGAAGATGGTCCATTAAATGCACCTCTTTCTTCTTTAATCCAATGAATGCTAAAAGGTTACATGCTATCATTAAAAGACAACCATTAAACCATTTAATGATAAGATTATTATTCCATTTAGTGATGATAAAGTATGTTAAAACACATCTTAAATATAGCAAACCAATGTGAAATGTGCAAGTGCACATTTAGCCCCTTAAAACCAAAAATCCACCTCATTTTATCTTTAATAACTTTGATTTAATTTAATTAATGTAATTAATTAAATTAAACCAAAGTCTTGCCCATTTCTAAATGTTCATATAGGCTTCTAGTTAACAATTAATTAAAGTAAGCCTAACATTCAATCATAGACTTTAAAACCTCTACTTGTATTTCTTACTTTGCTTGATAACTTTCCTAGAAGCCGAATGGAGAATCTAATTGGACTTATATAATTCAAGCTCTAATAAGCTCGAAATTAATTTAATCTCATTAGAATTAATTCCATTTTATTAACTAAATGTCAATCCACTAAAGACGATTAATTGAACTTTTGAATTATTAAATATTATGAGAACACATGTTTCAAATAAGATGTCCAATTGCAAACTCGAATATGAACCATATTACAACCATCCGCACAATAAAGGGTAAAATTACCGTTTTGCCTTTATGTTAGTTTTTCCTTCTAGAGCTCTTGTTTTACTCAATATGGTGACTAACACACAAAATCTCATCTTGGTGTTATGACTTGATGGGTAGTAATTCAGACCTTTGTTCGTACCCTTGGAGGTCAAATCAAAAAAATAATAATCCAAAGATTGCAATATAGGATGCGACCTCGGGTCGTCTCACTTAATTGGAACCTAAAACGAATGGATCTAAGTTATCCTATGTGTTATGAAATGCAAGTTTTTTTATCTTTGAAGCATTAATTGTACTAAATTGAATTACAAGAAAAATATGTAAAATATATTTTTCGATTTCTAGGAATAGAAAATAGAAAGATTAAGGCAAATGATCAAATAGTGATAGTATCCTCTTGAAAATGATCTTTGGCTATCATAGTTCGAAATTAATTTATGATGGGAGTGGAGGTCACTAGGTTTCAAATGGGTAAACCTTAAAGAACTCTTTAAGTCCAAGATCCTAATTAATGAGACTTCATTTCTTAAAACCCTGTTAAATGCTCTTAGTGTGTGTAGTGGATAAGTTCATGTAACAAGTCACTTTGGAATCTAAAATCAACTCAATATCAAATACAACTATGCAAGATAAAAGAGAATCAACAAGATCACAAATAGAAATATATGAGACTTCATATATTTAAACTTCAAAGTTCTATATCAACAAATCTAAACCACGTATTGAATATCCAACACTTGATTAAACTATAATCAAGCATGTTCAACTACAAATTACAAATCTTAAACCTAGGAATTCATAAATCCTAGCTAAACATGGATTAAGTCACTCCCCTTTTAAGCCCATTGAACACTAGCCATTGCTACATCTTCAAGAGGAGAAAGAGACACCTAGCCAGGTATAGCTCAAAGAGACTTTACAACCGAGAAGCAACTGGAGACTCCTATGGTAGAAATCGATGGTGAAAAATGAAAGAAAATTATAAGGATGTGGAAGAAGACAATGATGGAATATGGATGTTTGAAGATGAAAATATGGATGATGTAGATGTCGACTCTCTTCTCTCTTTTTGTAAGTTAACCCAAATTGGGCCTTTTTCATAAATGGGTTACTAGGTCGAGTTACACAGTCAGTTAGTTTTTCAAAAATGGTTCGTGTCTGGTGCGAATTCGAATGTCTCACCATGGAAAACTTCTCCTGAAAGATTTCTTTAATGACTTTCAGCTTTCTCCGTGGCGCAAACATTATCCTCGTCGCAGCGAACTTTACTTAAAAATCTTTCTTTAAGATCTTCTGATTTCACCGCGGCAAAAAATCATCTTCGCCGTGGCAAACTTGCCTGTTGCCCTCGTTGACGTGTGCTCTTGGTCTTCACTCCTTGACTCTACTTCTTGAATCTCCTATAATGTAAATTAGTAGTTTGCAGTATCAATTGTTCTAAAAATCAACTTAGTTCAATTACTAATTGTTTGTGACAATTTAACCCTCAAGCTACATTAATTCAAAACAAGCACTCATGAGTTAAATTAAGCATAAAATCTGAAAATAAGAGCCAAGAAGTATAATAAAAACCATGAAATTGTCACCAATTGATATAGGAAACTTATGTTCAATCAGTAGCTAGTCTGTCAAACTACTAGCACCAGTTTAATTACCAATCTCAATAAAACATCTAGAAGTGATGATATCACTATAAACTATTTATTTGAGTGAATTTTTTTAATACATGTTTCAATTAATAATTCCAACATGCAGACACTAGATTGATACTTTGTAAAAATTCATTATGATCATATCAAAAATTATAATGAAACATATATGAGTTCACCACTCATCAAGATTGTGATCCATAATGAACGAATGCTTAAGTGTATGTTTTAAGATTAAAGTAACGACCCACTTTATTTCTTAAAACTTATGTGATTCCATATTCATTTAATAGTAATATTATCGATAGTCAACTACTATCATGATATGAAACTCATCATTCCCTTGAAGTAAACTCCTTTACTTATATAAAGATAAATCGCAATACTATAGTCTAAACTATAATCAAGCGACCAATTTGATTATTCAACTATTAATCAATTATTTTTAGATTCTGATAATATACATGCTTCCTATACATCTCATGTATATGTATATTATTAACAAAAGAATCTTGGTACCTAATGACTAGATATATAATGCTCATACAAATAAAACCAAATTCTTTTATTTTATTAATAATACATATTTTTATTACAAAAGTAACTGGAATAAAATTAAGCTATAAGTAAATACACTTACTTTCCAGGGCACTATATTTACATAACTCCAACAGAGGGATCTGTAGGTTTGTTATTTTTTAACACCTATAAATAGATTTATTTAATTTTAAATATATATTTACATGTTTAAAGCACATTTTCTTATCATTATTCAATATTTTTCAAGTTCCAATATCAATGTCAGAAAAAAAGAGGTAAAGGTATAACTAAAGGTTATGAGTTTCAATGAATGAATGCTGCAATGAACAACAAGTTGTCTATATGTATTGATTTCTCACAGGGTCATCCTATAGACAAGATTCAATCATCAAAATTATCTAATGAGTTGAGGGTAATTGCTAGAACTGAATTGCCTTACCTTAAGCATGGTAAGCAGTTAAAGGAAGACAACTTACGAGTGAATGCTTTGGATAAAGTTTCGATAAATTTTCAATTTATTTAATTATATACAACATTGTTTTACTTATTTAAAGATTAATTTCTCTTTTATTTGTTGTTCACATATGAAGCTTAATATCGTCTATATTGACAACCCTAATGTTTTAAACTGTATGACTTCACTATTAAAACAAAGGTTCAGGGATCGTCGTTATCAGCTACATCAATATTACAAATAGTTTCCTTGAGATGAGGAGGCAAAGAGATATGTTCCCAAACATATGTCTCAAGAAAATTGGAGCAATATGTGTGATTATTGGGCCTCTACCAACGTTAAAGTTTGTTTTCTTTTTCTTCATATTTGCATCCATTAATCTTGTTACACAATTTAATGACTATTTTTTCTTTATTTGGGAAAAGTGTGAGAAAGCCATGGTAACAGAGAAAAAAAATAAAAGCTCCTCACGACCAAGGCTTCAAATCATTTATTGTCCTATGAAATGAATATTTTCGTTCTTTATTTACAAGTTATAATTATATCAGTAAATATATCATTATTTATTGTGTTTTTTATTTGTTTTTCATAAAGCATGGCCAAAATGAACTACATGGAGAATAGTGTAATAGGATCACACTTTATAAAATAATACACTATAAGGAGGGTGAAGGCTAGATGTCTGAAGAAGCACAGAATAATTATGTAAGTATAAAATTTTGTTTAAATTTTAAGTTTATTTATTTATGTAGTACTAACTAATAATATTTGAATTGAATATTGATTTTGTTTTTTTAATTTTAGAATAAGATAAAGGAGTTGTTGCAAACATCAATGTCTGATAGAAATGAGTCAAAGCTAACTACTTCATCCTCATCAAGACCATCATATGTTCAACGTCTCAAAGAAGACAACCAGTCGCTTAATGCTCAATTAGAACATAATGAAAAAAGTTAGCCAAACTTAAAAAGTTGGTTAAAATTTTACTTGACCTAAATTAAGTAAGCAGTGAAGATGAAAATGATTCTATGACATTAAACTAGTACTTGTATTTTTTATTTTTATATAAGTATTTTTGAAATTATAATTAACATCTTGTACATGATCAAATTTAATGATATTTTATTTTCTATATACAATGCTTCTAATTTTTAATTATTTTATTATACTTTTACATAATAAATTATAAAACAAAAAAGTAAATATTATATACAATAATACTGATTACAAATATCAACAACAATTATAATTTACATGATATAGTATTTAATTATAATATATTTAAAAATTCCAAATATTTTACCAAATATTTTTGGTTACGTTTCTAAAAACATAGCTAACAACTTTCAACTACTCTTTATATTTGATCGGGTGTTGGTTACGTGTAAGTTTTAATAAATAACCCTTGATAATCCGTAAGAGCACAGTTTGTTAACGTAGTACCTAAGAGGTTAATCCCAAAAAGAGGGATAATCTAATCCTAAAATCTAAGGTCAAAACCAAATACAAAAAATTCAAATTGCACGAAACTAAAAGTGAGAGTAATTCCTTAATCAAAATAAATTAAAAATCAATCAAGGAAATACTAATTATTAAGTAATTGCAACACACCCAAGAATCAACCTATGGAAATTACCAATTGAGAGAAAGAGAATTTTACCTATCCTTAATGCTAACTTAACTGATTATGAATTACTAAATTATTAGTTCTAAATGATTCTAGAGTTGATTACTCTCTCTCTCTTAAGTTATAACTATTAACCTAAAATCTTAATCCTTAATCAGATTATGGAGGTCGCAGTCTCTCAATTTACAACCTATCCAAAATCCTAATTAATTCTGAAGTTCTCTAATAAACTACCAGAAACCTATGCAAGATCTCTCTTTGCACAATTTACTGATTTGATTTAATTCCAATTTCTATTAAATCATCTAACTCTCTTTAGGCCAATTTAATTATTTTTCATTCGACTCACCCATTTAGTTTATTATCAAATTATGCAATTGCAGAATTAGATCACAACAAATCCAACAAACATATAAAACAATCAGATTTCATTAATTCAAGAATAAAACTCCGAAGGTGAGCTTAGAACATCCTCAACATTTTAAAACTATCATCAACAATTTATTCCAATTCCCTACAATAATAAAATTGAAATTAAATTGGAAATACAATCTAAACGGATGATGGGAGGTAGCAATGTCAAGAAACTCCTGATATGGGAAGTATGTTAAGTCAGCTTCTTCTCCTCTTGTCTCTTCCTTCTTCTCTTCCTCTATCTCTTGAAAAATTCTCTATAGAGTTTCTTAAGGTGGCCGATGCAAAAGCTCTCTTGCCTCTTTTTTCTTGTTTTTTAAATATCCTTTTCTATTCTGAACAGCCTTAGGATTTTTTGTAACATCCCGTCACCGATGGGATGGGGGGATGGGTACAGTGGCTATGCATTCACATTTGGCATGCTCATGCATTATTTAGCTTATGTATATTTTGATAATTGGCAATTATTGCTCTAGCATATGAACGTACATACATGTATGACATATTCCCTAGATGATTGGGTAAATTGGTAATTTGAAGGTAATTGTGTTAATTGAGCATTGAAAATTTAATTGGAGTCAGAAATTAGATTTAGGAGTTTCAAATATGAAATTGGAGTGTATAATCGTGAGTTTTATAATTTTGAGGATTTGTAGAAATTTTTCTGAAATTTTAGGAGTGATAAGTTCGGACCGAAAAATTGACCTAATGAGTGATTAATTGAATTTTCAGTTCCGAAATTAATTATCCGATGGCACAGGAAGATTAGAATTTTGATTTGAGGAATTAGGGTTAGAGCCATTGGAAATTTGGGAGAAAATGGAATAAGAAATTGGAGTTAGACTGTTGGACCGGTCTTGTGGCAATTAGAATTGCCAAACAAGCCCTTAGCCATTTAAATTATCTTGATATATAAACCTTATCCTTTGAATTTTGCTTCCCACGATGCTTGCCCTCTTTTGATAGAAATTTGGCACTTCTTTTCCTTCCTCCATCGTGGATCCCCATCTTTGCTTGCTTTGTTTCCACTTCTTTCTTGTTAAATTGCTTCCTTCTCGATCAAAAACCTACCCCTTTAGCATGGTGAAGAGAAGATGACTATGGGTTTGATTTTGGTGATTGTCGTGGGTGTATGAGTTGGATATTTGAAGTGAGTTTTGAAGGATTTCAAGGTTTAACCAAGTAAGTTATTATTCTTTTTTCTTTAGATAGGTTGATTTGTGAAATTATTGGTAAATTATGATGATTGATTTGAATATTTGATGAATGAGATGTGATAGGTTTCGGATGATGATTTTCTTGCTTTTGTTTTGGTAATTGAGGAATAATTGGTTATTTGATGGAATTGAGGTTAGGGATGAGTTTTTTTGAGTATATTGAGTTGTTTTAGGAGTGTTTGGAAGAGGAAAATTAGATTAAAAGTTGAAAGAAGTATGAAAATTTCTGGGTTTCGGGAGTTGTTGGAGTCGCACGCCGCGGCAAACGAATTTCCTCTCGCACGCTGCGACGAGCGAAAACGCACGCCGCGGCGAGCGTAGGAGGGCACGCCACGGTGCGAGCCAATGCGTACGCCGCGGCGTACACGAAGGATCTCACTGTGGCGAGAGCACCTTGCGTCGCGGCGAGGAGGGGATATCAGGAGCGCACGCCGCGGCGAGGACACCAGTTTCTCCGAATTTGAATTTTTAGAATTTTGAGGTTTTAATTCAATTGATTTGGGGTTCTTGATTTATGGTAATTTGGAGACTATGAACTACATATTATTAAGAATGAAAATTCCGAATTTATTTCAAAAGTTCGTGAATTTAGATGGCGATTGAATAGGGAATTTGATTTCGATTTACAGATAGTTCCTATGTTTTGGAGTTTGACTTTTAGAGTGTCGAATTTAGTCAATTGACTTATGGAGTCTATGAATTCCTATCGTTAAAGAGAAGATTGAATTGGGAAGATTTCGGTTTAGTATCGGGAATGTCATAAACATGTACCGTACACAATTAAATCATAGCATATGCATATTTGGCTACTGTAAATTGAATGGTTAGTAATATTATGTGTTCTGATTGTATAGAGGCACAAGTGGAGCGTCGATCCTCCGACATGGCTGAGACTTCCTGGCATTAGCTCGGAAGTTACAGGTGATTAACCTAGTTGGTTCCTCAATCTTTGTGTGTTAAATTATGTGCTTATGCCATGTGGAAGAAATGGAGGGTTATGTGTCTGAATGTGATTGGGTTCGGACCACAGGTTTCCGAAGTATCGGGAATTTGCAATTGAAGTGTCATACGTGTTTAATTGAATGCAAATTGGGCATGTGTTAAATTGAAATTGGAACATGTGCATTTCATGCATAAAAGTATGATCAGATAAAGATAGTTGTGACTAGAGTAGCCAACGTATTTCAGAGCTTTAAGCTCAACGCACAGGGCTTCGTGCCCAACGTATTTCAGAGCCACTGGCTCACCGTATCAGGGCATATCACGCCCAACGTATTCAGAGCCACAGGCTCAATGCAATGTGCCCGTCACTAGGACAGTTTCAGGCGCACGGTCATAACAATGTAAGAAAATGAAAGTGTCACATGCACATTGCATATGTAAATGATTGATTGCAAAATGCGTGAAAGGCGAAATGCCTTATATTTGAAAAATGCATGTGATGATTCTGAATATGCTATTGTGTGATTATATGTATATTATCTGTGTATGCATGAGTTGGGTGGACCATTGATGATGTTTTCTCGCTGAGTTCAAAAACTCACCCAGCATTGCAATATTTTTCAGGACAGCGATAGTAGTTTTCCTAGCTCTAGAGTGTGGGACTTCTCTGCCTTATAGATCGAGCGGCAATAGAAGTTATGGCGCAGAGGTGGGTCAGCTGGGACCATTTTGGGATGACCTAGTTAGGAGTTATCAGTTTCTTTGTGTATTGATTAGATGATGCTTTTGGACAGAATTGTGTATTTATGGTTTTAAGAATGAAATGGCAAGTAATTTGGTTTCAATTTTTAGTGATATTTATTTGATGCCATGTGGATTTTAGTTGGTTTGCTCGATAGTGCACCTTTATCGTGGGTTACATGTCGGAGCGACCTGCGGGCGTCCCGATGTGTACCCTATGGTAAAGGGGCGCTATATTTTTCTAGGGTCCGAAAGGTCCTTCTTAAAGCTTGACATTTTATAGCATGTGCACGTCTACTCGACGCAAGCCATGATCATCCTGGGCTTTTGTCACGATTATGGGCCTGGTCCAACTCTGATGTTTCTGCCACAATCATAGCCTGTTGTGGCCCGATTGTGGGCTATTGTTTCAGCCTGAATGTATTTGATACTGTAGTGCCCCCTTACCACAGGATATACACCGGGACACCCGGAGGTCATTCCGGCATATATCCTACGATAATGGTATGCTATGTTCGATCACTACATTTACTTCACACGACATCATAACATTAATCCCTTATAGGCATCAAAAGAAATCACAATATTTTAAAAACTAATTTTTTCCTCATTTCAATTGAGTAAAACGGAAAGTCTACAGTGTGTCTTTCAACCTTTACTACATTTACATCCTCAAAACCTAGTACAAAAGTACTACATAAAAGAGGAAAATATATCAAATCTATCTAAGCCATCCTAAAATCCCAGATGACTAACCTTTGAGCCATGACATCCTTTGCCAAATCACAATCCACATGGTTGGTAGAGCCTCTTCGTAGCTAGAGTCATCTCACGGTCCTAAAAAGACAACCTTGCAATTTTGGTGAGTTTTGCGAACTCAATGAGGTAACCATCATCGATGGTTCACTCAATTCATGCAACACAACAATTCATATAGCATATAATTCACAACTTTGCATAATGAACACATATCACATCTACATTTAAGAGCAAATCAATTTGACATTTCAAATTATCCACATACTTGTTAAAAAAGCATATGAAATGCTCATGAGACTCTTTTCCCATTATTACATTGTTAAAACCATCCTGCATTCATTTTGGATACCGGGCTCATTAATAATTGTCCCTTATCCGATGAGGATACAGAGCTCATTTTACATAGTGCGCCTTAGGCTTTTAATCACTTTTGAGCTCGAGGTTCATTTTCACTCGTTGAACTTTAAACTCTGATCGGTGGCTGCTCTGGTCACAACTGTCATTATCTGATTGTGCACTCATGTATGGAATGCATCTATCGTAATCAATCATATTATGAAACACATAGTTCTTTACATTCAGTTTCAAGCAACACTTTAATATACACTCCACATTTCACATTCATTGGACCTTCTGTTCGGAAATCAAGACAATTCAATTCACATATATTTATCAGTTAAAACATAATTTAAGCAAACAATAATTGAGAGAAACCATCTAGGTTACTCACAAGTCGCTCCCAAAGCTAACACCTAGAAGTTTCGGCAACGTTTAGATGTTGATGTTCCAGTTGGTCCTCTGTATCAAATAGCACATACACATCCATCACAATTTGTACAATCATAAGTGTTTAACAATGCACATGTATGTAATAAAATATGCACAGTGCATGTACATGACAATCCAGAGTATTTATCCATTAGTTTCATCACAAAATCATTCTCATATCAAACCCATCTAAGTATAATTTATACTTAGGTTTATCCCTCACTAACACCATTAAATTCACAATTTATTTCTCATTGAATCACTTTAGACTTTTCTTAGACACACTTTTGAGTCTACTGTTTACGTTCAATCTGAAGGTGAAACTGATGTAATTTGGTCATACTCTCTTCTAGAAAAGTGTTGCTCTATGTCTTATGTTTCTATTGACACCAAAATCACTCAATTTGGTTCAATAATTAGGAAGATATACTACGAACATTTTTGGATTGCTCTTATCCAAAACAATAGACTACATACAATTTCCAGTCAGAAATTGAACATCTTAGAGATAGAATCACAATCTGAATTTTGCATATGATTTTTAGCCCTTCTCTAGTTTAATCCAAATAAAAGATCATCTTATTTGGAATCCTACAAGTTCAAATATAATCAAAATATTGAAGTGTTTTCAGTAAGATAATCTTATTTCATTGTTTCAACAGATTCCACACTTTCATTTGATCAATCTTTTTCAAATCAATTCATAATGCTACCAATTTTTTTAAGGAGATAGATAAATGTGTTAGGAATCTATTGATTCTAGAATCACTTCATTTGGAGGTCAGGTTATCAATTTATTTCCAAAAGAATCAACCATGCTTATGACCTCAATCATGCTGTACCTATCTCGGAACAAATGGAATAACTTTCACTAGAGAATTCGGATAAAGGTTGTCTTTGAATGGTTTCAAAGAGGACTTCCATATCTACAACTTTTATGAAGACCTTCAAGGCAAATTATATCCTTTATAGGGTCAAAAATGGGACCAGACGATAGGATCAAAGGAACAATGCACCAGATGATATGACGTCACCACTAGACAATATATAGTCATCAGACGATACGTTCTCACTAAACGAAGCGTCCTCATAAGACGATCCGTCCTCACTAGATGAACCATCCTCACCAGATGATATGTCCTCACCAGACGATATGTCTTCACTAGATCATACGTCCTCACCAGATGATGCATCTTCACCAGACGACACTTCATCACCAGACAATACATCATCATCAGACGATACGTCCTATACTCCTAAGCATCTACCCTTATAAAGGCCATAACTTTTGACTCTGATATCTAAAAATTCCATACTATACACTGTTTGAAAGCTAGAAAGCTAAACTACAACTTTTTAGAAAAAAATTTTTGCCATAATATGCCTAAATCAATATATTAAATTCATGGAACAAATTGAAGATTCAACTCTCAACTATTCATTCCCAGAAAATTTCCAGACTTCCATTTTCTAAAATCCAACACTTTAAATTTTTATTTCTAGTCTTTCTAGTCCATTTTGTTGAACTCGTTATTTCACACTACCCCTAAATACACAAATTTAATCAAAAATCATCGAAAGCCAAAAGTCGATGGTTTATCCTATTCATGTATTGCCACCACTATATATATATATATGCACAATGAAAAAACAGAGCATATACCCTTTTCATATATAATCTTCTACACTAACCTCATAAACCATTTTATTTCTCTATCTAACTCCAAAAATCATTTCTACGTCACTTGATCACTAACAATCCATCAAATACTAAATAACACTATATTTATATTTTCCATCCCATTAGCACTGCGTTCATGAATATGTACAAGTAAATGCCATGATTATGTAGCTGATAGTAATTCATCAAATTTATTTCATAAATTCCCAAATTTAAAGGATTTATTCACTACTTACTTGTTGAAAACTTCAAAACCTTCAATTATCTTCAAGCCCTAAACTCCATGCAAATTCACGTATTCAACTGTGCAAAATGACCAGCTTTTGGTTTTTCTTAGGGCGGAAGAAACAATTAGTTATAGGGAAGTGGTATGGGATAAGGAAAAGCAAAGTAATCTCTCAGGAGGTACTTAATGAAAAACTCTGTGTATTGGGAGAAAAGTTGAAGAAGGTGACTATAAGGAAGGAAACTTAGGAAAATTGTTTGAAGTACATCTTTCAAATCACGTAGTCTTTTAACTCTCAGAGCACATCAACTTACTTCTCTAAAAAATTATAGAAAGCAATTTAACGCTTGTCACTTTCCTAATGTCTAAGCTCTAACTAAGTTCCTTTTGAACTAATTCCTTTAATTCTCATCTTTACAATCCAATTATCTCCAATATCCTTTTGATTCCTTTTCCTATTTTCCATAATAATCTATAATTTTTGAAAATTATTCGTAAATTCACCAAGATTCACAAATACAATAATTTCAATAATCAATAATATTTCCAATGAAAATAAATTTCTAAATTCTCGAAAATAATACAACTCGATCCAATTATACCTAGAATTATCAATGAATGCATGTACAATTATTTTCATCTACAAAATTTCACTATTCATGTGTATGTGTATGACATTTTATGCATGAGCATGAAAAATGCATTTCCAATCTCTCATTAATCACTCATATTTACTATTCTAGCCTCCCTGTAGGTAATGGAATGTTACAATTCTCCCCTCCTTAAAAGAAATTTTGTCCTCAAATTCTTACCTATTTGTTCGAACAGGTGGGGATATTGTCTCCTCATATGCTCCTCCGTCTCTCATGTTACTTCCTCAGTTGATTGGTTCCTCCAAAGGACTTTCACCAATGGAATGACTATGTTCCTCAACTACTTGATCCGCGATCCCACAATCTTGAACGGCTTCTCAACATAGCTTAAGTTACTAGCAACCTCAATCTCCTGAGTCAATATCACATGTGTCGGATCTAATTGGTATCTTCAGAGCATACTCACTTGAAACACATTATGCAGTTGAGACATCTCATTCGGTAAAGCCAACTTATAGGCCAAAGGTCTTATCCTCTCAATGATCTCATAAAGACTAATGTACCTAGGGTTCAACCTACCCTTTTTACCGAATCTCAAAACTCCTCTCCAAGGTGACACTCTCAGAAATACTCTGTCTCCCACACTGTACTCGATATCATGTCGTTGTTGATCCATATAACTCTTCTGTCTATCCTGAGTAGCTTTAATTCAGCTTCAGATCAACTTCACCTTGACGACTGTATCTTGTATCAACTCTAGGCTTTCAACCATTCTCAAGCCCTATTCATCCCAATATAATGGCGTCCGATATTTTCTACCATATAGTGCCTTATATGGTGCCATTCCAATACTATTGTAGTAATGGTTATTGTAGGCAAACTCTATCAATGTCATATATTGATCCCAAGCTCCTCTAAACTCCAATACTCAGGCTCTGAGCATATCCTCAATAGTCTTGATTGTCCTCTTACTATGTCCATTTGTCTGAGGATGAAATATTGTACTAAAATTCAACTTAGTACCCATAGCAAACTGCAAACTCTTCCAAAACCTCGAAGTAAATCTAGGGTCCCTGTCTGATACTATAGACACTGGAACCCCATGTAGTCTCACCACCTCATTTACATATTTCTGGGGCAACTGATCTAGTGAGTTATTCTCTCTCATTGGTAAGAAGTGGGCCGACTTAGTCAACCAGTCCACTATGACCCATATAGCATCATTCTACCTCAGAGTCTTGGGTAGTCCCATAATAAAGTCTATAGTAATTCGTTCCCATTTCTACTCCGGAATGAGCAATGAATGGAGCTTCCCTACCAAAGCCTGGTGCTCAGCTTTAACTTGTTGGCAAGTCATACATCTAGATACATACTTCGCCACTTGTTTCTTCATTCCAGGCCACCAGAAATGCTACTTCAGTGTGTTATACACCTTGGTAGTACTAGGATGCATAGCATAAGCGGCCATATGAGCTTCATCAAATATTTCCTTCCTCAGATCATCCACATTAGGCACACATAGCCTCTGCTTCAACCTTAAAGTCTCATCCCTCAACTCAAACCCAGAATCCGGATTCATCTTTACCTTCTCTATAAGCTTCACCGTACCAGGATCTTTCTCCTGAACCTTTCTGATTCTATCTTGTAGCATTGATCTTAACTTCAAAGTCGTAATTAGGGCTTTATTCTACACTAGATTCAACTCCATGTTCAAAGCTCTCAACTAAATTAAACTTAGTAACCTAGACAACTAAATCTGAGCTACACTAGTATTAGACTTTCTGCTCAAGGCATTAGCCACCATATTAGCTTTCCCTGGGTGGTACTCAATCGTGCAGTCATAATCTTTCAATAATTCAATCCTTCTTCTCTACCTCAAGTTCAACTTCCTCTGACTTAGCAGATATCTCAAACTCTTATGATCTGTATATATCTGAAAAGTCTATCCATACAAATAATGTCTCCAAATCTTTAGATCAAAAACAATTGCAACTAGCTCTAAATCATGTACTGGATAATTGATCTTGTGTGACCTTAGTTGTCTTGATGCATAGATGATCACCTTGCCATGCTGCATCAATACACATATCAATCCTTGATGCGATGCATCACTGTATACCACATACCCTCCAGTCCTCGATGGAATAGTCAACACTAGTGTAGTAATCAATCGATGTTTCAGCTCCTCAAAGCTTTTCTGACACTCCTCATTCCATATGAACACTACATTCTTCCTCAAAAGTTTTGTCAGAGGGGCTGAGATCAGAGAAAACTCCTCGATAAACCTCGGGTGATATCTGACCAATCCTAGGAAGCTTCAAATTTTAGACACATTTCTTAAAGCTCCCAATTCATCACTGTCTTTATCTTCCTTAGATCTACCTGTATGTCATATCCAGTCACTATATGTCCCAAAAACACTACTTGGTCTATCCAAAATTCACACTTACTGAATTTGACATATGTAGGAAAATACCGGGAGGTACATCACATGTACCGGCAGCGGAAAACAAAAATTTTTGTTCCCGGGACTTTCCCGAAACCCAGGATCC
>JANZLD010000235.1:34420575-34432906 GCA_026413575.1 Erythroxylum carthagenense | reverse complement strand
GTATGTATGTATATATACATATATGTACATATATATACATACATACATACATATATATATATGTATATGTATATATGCACAGTGAAGAAACAAAGCATATCCCCTTTTCATATATAATCTTCTACATTAACCTCATACACCATTTTATTTCTCTATCTAACTCCAAAAACCGTTTCTACATCACTTGATCACTAACAATCCATCAAATACTAAATAACACTGTATCTATATTTTCCATCCCATTAATACTATATTCATGAATATATACACGTAAATTCTATGATTATAAAGTTGACAGTAATTCATCAAATTCATTTCATTAATCCCCAACTTTAAAGGATTTATTCACTACTTACTAGTTGAAAACTCCAAAATCTTCAATTATCTTCAAGCCCTAAACTCCATGCAAATTCACGTATTCAATTGTATAAAATGACCAGCTTCTGATTTTTCTTAGGGCAGAAAAATCAATTAGTTTTGGGGAAGTGGTGTGGGATAAGGAAAAGCAAAGTAATCTCTCGGGAGGTATTTAATGAAAAACTCTGTGTACTGGGAGAAAACTTGAAGAAGGTGACTATAAGGATGGAAACTTAGTAAAATTGCTTGAAGTACATCTTTCAAATTACTAGTCTTTTAACTCTCATAGCACAACAAATTACTTCTCTAACAAATTATAAAAACAACTTAACACTTGTCACTTTTCAAATGTCTTAGCCCTAACCAAGCTCCTTTTGAACTAATTCCTTTAATTTTTATCTTTACAATCCAATTATCTCCAATATCCTTTTGATTTCTTTTCCTATTTTTCATAATAATCTATAATTTCTAAAAATTATTTCACAATTCACCAAAATTCACAAGTACAACAATTTCACTAATCAATAATATTTCCAATAAAAATAAATTTCAAAATTCTCGAAAATAACACAACTCGATCTAATTATACCCGGAATTATCCATGAATGCATGTACAATTATTTTCATGTGCAAAATTTTACTATTCATGTGTATGTGTATGACATTTTATGCATAAGCATGAAAAATGCATTTCCATTATCTCATTAATCACTCATATTTACTATTCTAGCCTCCCTCTAGATAATGGGATGTTACAAAACTTTTATGTTCTTCGATATTAACCCTGAAACACTAGCAAACACATCATGATGCCTCAAAAATATAATATTTAAGCTCAAAGAATTGTACTAACCTATAAAATACTTAAAACACAAATAATTAACAAAGTAACACAATTCTAGACTAAAAATATACTAAATGATTGAATTAATAGCTAATAAGTTTTAGCTATGAATATAAAGCATAGTAAAAAAACATAACCAAAAGTATTTGGCCAAATGAAACTAATAAGTTTTAGCGATGAAAATGATGTGTAGCCAGTAATGATTCAGAACAATGTCATCTATTTTTTTGGCTACAAAATCTACTTGTAACAAAACACAATTAGTGATGATTTGATGAAAATATTGCATATAGTTTTTTTCCATAGGAATTTGGCGACAATTTTGGTAACAAATATAAATCGACGATAATGATTATTAGCGATAATTTTGGGACTTTTAGCATGCCAGTTAATTAAGAAACAACTTAGCTTGAGAGAAGATACGAAGAAGATGTGCATAAGTAGATAAAGTGATCACGATATATGTAATTAGCCAATGCCATACAAAGCTAGCATCCGCTTGGGCATGTGTAGAGGTATTTGACTCTGGACTATAAGGCCACTTTGGCCACAGATACTTCTTCAGGCCAACCTTAGCCTTGGACACTTGTCAAATTTAAATTAAACGAAACAGAAATAAAAACGCTGACAGGTGAGTTATAAATGATAATTTAGAGAACTGCATGTGCGAGTCCTCATTTATCGGCAGTGGTGACAGGTCTTGAAGTTTTGGAAGCTGGCGTTTCGGGGACTGGAGATGGCAGCAACGTGAGAGCCAATATTCCACTTGCAGCAGCTGCAACAGCTCCTACGACGAACGCTGGTAGATTGCCACCTCCAAACAGGTCGTCCCACGGTCCGCTTGCCACTGATACCACCATCTATACAAAAATCATCACACCAAATAAGCTCTTTCTAGTAGAAAATCAATTGAATATTTGATTGTCACATATACGGCATATAAGAATAATTATATATACGATATTTTGTAACTAAGGCATTTAAAATGACATCCTACCCCACTAACATGGCCTACTTAAATGGTAGGCTAGTATTATATAATAACTAAAGCTTAAAACCTTTCTTAACACGTCAAAAAGTGCAAATACCCTTATCTTTGGTTTCCATGGTTTGGTAGTGAATGTTTAAAGTTTAGATCATGGGATTCGAGATTCGTGAACTTATGATGAAGTAGATATATTCCAATATATCTACTTCAAATTATAATAATAACACACCTCAATTATTGTGTTCATATTAAAATGATCGGGTTGGTAGGAAGTGCCAAAGCGACAAACTGATTCATGACTTGTTTGCAAAAGGGTGGGCAACTTTTCCGAACAAGATGAGTAGGGCAATATTCTGCCATACTTGGCATGCTTAAGCACGATGGTCTACTACTTCTCTGTTCGTGGCTTTTATTTTGAAGACTATGAGAAAAGCAAGCAGTTTTACCCCACGCTCTACCGTGGACTCGTGTCAGTTCATAAAATATTCCCGTCAATCTAAAAAGCATAACTGAGTCACCAGAGCATACCTTTTCTTTTTTTTTTTCTCTCTTTTTCTTATTCTTATTTCTGTTTATTCTCTTTAAATGCCCCCTTTAAAAGCAACCGTTTTTATATTGACAAGTAGATGGATGCGTCTTGATAAGAAATTGAAAAGAAGTGCTTTACATGTATGCAGGGTATATATACGTTTGTATATCAAAGGAATTATTTAAAAACTTGGTATATACTTTTAACTGTTTAATAAGAAGCCGTACCTGTGGGATAACGATTGAGAGATTGAGAACACCCAAAGAAAGCCCTAATAAAATGAAGTCAAAATTTTACAATCATATCTAAACGAGGATTATAAAATAAAAAGAAGATGCCAACTCAAAGCCAAATTTAATAGTACTTAGATTGGCAAATTTATAATTTCTTATGCCTGATACTATTCAGTAAATCAAAGTAGTAGTGTTGTAGAGTTCCCGTACAGTCAGTGTTAGGCAGCAATAAAATAAAGGTCAGTTCCTAAGACTAAGACAACAACCGTCTTGCGTGTCAAAAAATGATGTTTTCTTATTTATTGTCAAAAGTAGTTGACTTTATAAGCAATAACAAAAGTTGCCTGTATGATAAAAGTACTAATGTCACCTATGTTATTAGATCTCGTCTTTCAAATGAAGTCACTCACCTTTCTTGGATCTTACTTTACACTATACTAATCAAATTTTAAGGATGTGATTTTGTTACTGAGGATTATCATTATATTTTATTACACTACACTTTTAGATCTGCCAAATCAAAAGTTTGGGCATATGGTGAAACAAAAGACAGAGTAGAACTCTTACGTACCTTGACCGGCACCAGAAGTGTTGGAGAATATTGAAGCCAATGCAAAAGGAACGCTGTAAGTAATCTGTACAAGGAAGCAAGATTAAACTTCAGCATCTAGCTAGTTTGCAATAGTTATATACTCTTTTATTACTGTAAGTGTAAATAACGTATGCCATTAAATTAGAGTAATAATTTACAGTTGCTACAGGACAACACCCATTGAATGCCCAGATCTGACTTATAATTAATGACTACTCGTTTTTCCATCCTCCTTTTATCTTCACTACCTTCGATACACTTCTGGTGTACACTGTCACTGTAGGATGTATATAATAGTTATCCAAATACAAAGCCATGCAAAACATAGTCTGGTTAGGCTCGGTTTCTGACCAAGTATGCTCGTGTTCTAAACGCGCCGCCTTGTGCATCCATGCAAGTGACTAAAGGCTATTATTTGGGTTACGTTCATGTTGGCGTCAAAGTTGTCGGTTACACAGCACGCGAACTGATCTTATCTTTATTCCAGAATGGAAAAAAAAAAAAAACACAAGATGATCATAAAGACGTATGTCTTATATAATGACTATCATGCAAAACCAAACTAGGATCGAACGAAATTAATGTACGATAACAAACGGTACTTAATTAGAACTCAACAAGAACTCACCGCCATAGGTATTCCCATCACCGAGAAGAGAGTCAATGCTCCAGCCATGACACCCGCCGGTGGCAGTGGCATGGTCCCTTTTCTACTGGTGATCGTTGAACGCCTCCATGATTCAGCCAACTTGGTGATCAAGACGGTCAAAGACAGACAGATCGCTAAGATCATATTTACAATACCCCAGAGCCTCTTGGCACCACCCAGCCGGCGACTCAAAAATTCGACTCCAAGTGACATGAAACCCAAAATCACTGAGTTCAACATCAAACCAAGTGAACCAGCTCTCACACCACGATCATACAGCTTGACTTGATCATCATCTCCATTTGAATCACCTCCGTACACCTCTCTTCCCATCCAGTCTGTGTCGAACAGCAAGAAAGGAAACCATGCAATCCAGTTGAGACACGTCACCAAGAGAAGTATCCACATAGGTTTTTTCAAATTCTTAAGGGCCGCGAATATCTGCCCAAGAAATGGTTCAGAGCCGCCTGACTCACCCATCTCCTCCTCCTCATCACCATTTCTGCTCGTAGGCTTCTCCAGTGACCATTGTTTTTCGGTGACGTAAGTGAGAGCTAAGACAATTAAGGTCAATAGCAGCACAATGGAGATAAGGAAACAGGACTTGAGATTTGCACAATAGACATCACAAGCTTTGGTTTTTGTGAAGGGAAAGAACTTGTATAAGTGAGTGTAGGAACCTGCGGCATAGCCAAGAACATTGCCAACCGCCATGAAAAATGAGAAAAATGCATTGGCGGTACGTGTTTTCTTTTGGTTACCGGCGGAGAGATCAGCGAGAAAGGCACGGCAAGGACCTTGAAGCATGTTGTTGGCAACATCAAGAATCCAAAATCCAACAACAAACACCGCAATGGCGCGGTGTTTTATGGCCTTCCCTAGAGGGTCGCCAGAGAGGTGGCCGAGGTCCGCTGCAAATCCGATGAGAAAGACCGCTATAGCGACGAAGGCAGCACCGACAGCTATGAAAGGACGACGACGGCCGAAGCGGGAGGTACAGCGGTCACTGTGGTAGCCAACGGTGGGTTGGACGAGCATACCGGATATGGGACCACAGAGCCAAATGAAGGCAGCCCATGTGTGAGGAATGCCTAGGAGCTGGACATAGGGTGTTAAAAGAGAGAGCTGCAGGGCCCAACCGAATTGAATTCCGGCGGCTATTGAGGACACCATTATGATCTTTCTCAACGGGCTTGGAGATGGTGGTGGCTGTTCCTGCCCAGACTGGGATGAGAGGTGATGCTTATTGCTTAGTTTTAAAGCTTCGCTCTCCATGGACTCTCGTATACACAAGTGAACAGTGTGTAATACAATGTTTGGTGATAAGTTGAAGTATGAGAGGTGTGTATGTCTATATATACTGGTATTTGTGATTGGTGGTTGAATCGTGTAAGTGCTCGCGCATGTATAAAAAGATGGGGCGACCTTATCCACTCCTCACCACGTCACTGTCAGTAGCAGTACGTTTTAGATTCATATGATAGTCTACATTGCAAGGGCGGTACTCATTGATCTACGAGAAATCCTGCTTATGAAGTAAGGACTGGAAAGATAGGACTTAAGTGATAAATGCTTTATTCATTATAATTATATACCTATATTTAATATGATTTATTTGTTATTTAATTATTTTATAATATTTTTAGTACTTAATTTACTTCAAGTATATTTATAGGTAATAATTACCTTTTCGGATTAAAGGAAGAAAAATTCAATGAAATTGTCGCATGGAATTAAAATATGAAGTAACTTGAACTTACACAATTATATATAGTGTTTCTGTAAGTTACTCTAAACATATAAAATTTTGAAGATTTTTGGTTTTAATCGTGTGGATTTACACAACCATTTATATTGATATACACTACCATATATATTGTTCGTGTAAGTTTTTGTGCTCATGTGAAATCGTGAATTTAAGTATTTTTAAAGATACATAATAACTTATACGCCCGTGTAAGTTGACTATGTATAACCAAGAAATTCTAATTTTTACTATAAGTGGACATGAATGAAAGCAAAATAGAGAGAGCTAAGTTTTAAAGAGATTTTGAGTTGTAAGACACACAGAGAGGTAACGATTTGATCAAAGGACGAGAAAAATACTAAGAATACGTCAAAAAATTTGGTAAATAACACCATCCAATCTAGTTTTGCAAGAAGATCTTATAAAAGAGAAAAGAAGATTTTAGAATTATGACTTCTTTGTTTTCTTTTAGTTTTTTTTACATATTTATCTTTGGTTTTATTTTGTATAAGTAGGAACTATTTTGATTAGTGTCTAGGTGTAATGACTAAGTTAAGATAATAATATGATTTGATCATTTGTTTAATACAATTTTATTGATTGATTATATTGAAATTTAATTATACGTTTTTTTCTTTTTTTAAATCTACTTGCAGTTTTAAACATTGATAATTTCTTATAATCATAGAAAGCATTAATCAAGTTTTTGACATTTTTTCCAGTAATTAGTAATATTTGGAAAACCTAGATTTTATTAATCTAAACATTATTTTTGTACTTATTTTATTTTTAACTTATTCATCTTTTGAACATCTTTACACTGACTTTAGGTTTGTGGCTTATTGTTAGGGTTTGATATTCATCATTATAGCCATAAACTACAATGGAAGGATGAAGAGGGCAATATTTTCATGGGAGTTATGATATGTCATTACCTATGACAACATGACAATTTTGGAAGAGAGGCATGGTGACAAATTTTTGGAGTTTCAATCGATATCTATGTTTTGTTATGATATTTGTGGGAGTAATTATTATAATCATGAATTTCGAACACCAAATTATATGTAGAGACAACTAAGTATGCAAAACTAGTTTTAGAGTGCACCTGATGGGAATACTTGTAATTCATAATAGAGCAGCTCTTACGCTTATGGGTGGAATAACTATGCTTCAATTGAATATTTATAATAGCAGCAACAAGAAGAATGACTTATAGATATAACAACAAAATACCTTGCCAAAAGTGAAACTAGCTAATGTGAACTTGAAGGGAGACTTTCTTCACCTGAGTAAATTGAGCATAATAAAACATATTATTATTAACGCCTTAGAGTGAAGAAGAGACGAATGCCAATTTCATGAATGAAGATGCATTTCAGGAAGATAAGGGGGTAACTGTTGCTCTAGAAGAGAAAAATGAATAGATGATAGAGGAAGAAGAAGAAGAGGAAGTTGCTGTCAAAAAAGGAAAGTAGAGACGTTAAACAAGATGATTTGAGAAGAAGATGAGGAGGAAGTTTTGGTCTAGGAAGAGGACGTAGAAGAGTGGACAAAGGAAGTTGAGAAAGAATAATAGGAGGAGAAGAATAACAGGAGGAGTCAATTGAAGAAACTACTGATGAATCATTGGTAGTCACCTTGAGTATAGATGGTTCCCACTTCTTACAAGACCAACTGTTTAAGCTAACTAATGATCTAGGGAGTTTTATTATTCCCTATTTTATTAACAATTTTTTATTAAAAAGGGCATTAATGGAGTATATTGGAGTTATTAATTTGATACAATATGTCCTTATTACTATCTTGCAACATAAGGCTTATTTACAGGCCATGAAATCCTTATGTGCGGAAACTGCTAGAAGTAAGCCACTAATTATCGACCCAGGATGATGGTAAGCTAAAAATGTATGTTGAGATAATGACGTTAAAAAAGAATTATATGGAAGACAATCCGTGAGTTAGGATAGGTTCTATTTTAAATTCCATGTTATTTTGTGCTTATTTTGATGTTTAGCATAAGGTTTTTATTATGTTTTAATGTGTTTTAGGTTAGGAAATTGAGCATCTTGATGAGATTGTGCAAAATTTTTATGTTAGATTGTTCAAAAATTTTAAGATTGTTCAATTACTATTCATGTTATGCACATTTATAGAGAGATATATGCTATTTAGACATGCTTTTGTAGACTTACACAGTTAGGTACATGTGAGTGTAACAAAACATGTAAATTCACAAAAGGTCACTGATCAGTGACTTATACGATTAGCTACACGACATGGTTTGTTGCATGGTCGTGTAACTTACACATCATGTAGCAAACCAAATAAGTCCACAACAACATTTAAATTTGCCCTAATCCTTAATTTTTCTCACTTTCTCTTCTATCCCTCACTCTCATGCCATATCCCTCTCAGTCTCCCATCCAATTTCTTGCATTTTAATTACAAATTAGCGACACCCAAGTAAGTATTATTATCAATTTCACTTGTCTATGAATGAATAATTAGGTGTTTTGTGATTTTTAGGAATTTTCCCCCAAAAATGATTTTATCATGGAAGTACCAAATTCCAATCCTTTCTTCCTTTATTTATATGTTTTTATATTGTGTACATTGGTGATAATTTACAATTTTAAGTGTAGGGAAGGGGCCGGATTCAAATTTATTAAGCTTATTATAATCTTTATTATTGAATTTTATTAATTGATATCATAAATTAGTTGAAATCTGTCAAAATAATACTTGAAATCATTATTGATTATTGAATTGAATTAGTATGTAAAAGAATGAAACTTAAAATAAACTTGCTTTTATAAGTCATATTTTTAGTAGTCATTAATAAAAATCGCATATTATTTACACACATAAGACTTTTTTTTATATGAGTTTTGAGCCTAATAACAAATAAATCAATAGTTTAAGCTCTTTTAGTCTTTTATATATGTTATTATGCATAACTATAATTCTAGAACTTGCTTTTATTATATATATGAGATTATGTATGTTAAACGAGAAGCATTAAAGTGATAAAGGCATTTAGATTCAACATTTGTTTAGTTTATTTTCTTGAAATACCTGCCATATTTTATCCTTTAACAGTAACTAATTTTGAGCCTTAACATTTTTCATTGATTATAACCCCATTATTAACCTTTATCTTATCTTTCTTAAAGCCTTTTTATAAATTTGAACCATTAAGTTTAGTAACATTAATTTTTTTTTATTGAAAATTGAAATTGGAAGAGTTTTATTTTTAATTATTGGTACATGATTAATGCTAAAAAAATGTTGCGAGCAAGAAAGAAAGTATGTTAAAGTTATAATACCAAAAGATTTATAATGTGAAGGGCCTATATATTGTGAAGAATAAGTTTTTTGTAATTATTGAAATTTTACTTTTGTAAATTTCCTTCAAATTTATCATATTTTATTCTTCTATTCATGCCGTAAGTGAGCCTTATTAAAACCTTATATTAAGACCTTTTGATTTTTGTTTCTAGTTTAATTATAAGTGTGTGACGATATGATAATATTGCAAGCTTATGGTTAAGAGTTCTGCTATATACTAATTTGAGAGTTCTTATACTTTGTACCCTAAATACTTGAGTACATTGAGTGAAATCTTAGTGAGGGTGTAAAGAATTATGAATTTGATTTCAAAAGATTATCGATGTGATTATTATTGATATTGACTTATAAAGGTTAGTCTTAGGATAACTTGACTCTTATTGTGTATTAATTTAATTAACATGATATATTGATGTAACACACACATACCCCTTGGGAAGATATGCAAGTGTCACACAAAACATAACTGAAACCATCCATGCCTAAAATCAAATCAAATTCATGAAAAGACAATCTAATCAGATCTGCAATAAACTCATTTATTTGGATCATAATAGAACAGTTCTTATAAACCTGATTAACCATCACATTACTACCCAGAGGACTAGTCACATGAAAGTCATAGTCTAACTGATCTATAGGAATCTCATTATCAGATATTTCTCTAACACAAATATAAGAATGAGTGGATCTAGGATCAATCAAAACATGCATTTCAAAACGAAAGAGAGAAATAGTACCCAAAATAACCTCAAGTGCATTCGGATCCTCATGAGCTTTCAAAGTATAAGCTCGAGCTAGAGCAGAAGGTATAGCAGGTCGATCAATAGTTTCTAAATGAGTACTCAAATTATGCTTGATATGACTAGATTGCCTTTTCATGAATTTGATTTGATTTTGGGTATGGATTGTTTCAATCCTTTTTTGTGTGACACATGCATATCCTCCTAGGGGATATGTAGGTGTTACATCGTTTGGTATTAGAGCTTATCTTGTATCATATCAAAACTTATTTATTTCAAAATTGAATATGTATCAGAGTACAAAACATGTTAGCCTACTAATCATTTTTACAGAAGTAGGTAACAGGACCAGAATAGAAGATACCATGATTGGTATCTGTAACAGAGGAGAATTAAGTCTCTAAAACAAAAGACATATAAGTGTTATCAGATGTCACCGAAGTGTCTAACATAGAAGACACCTAAGTTTCTGGTTATAAGAGGAGTTGCAGTCCCTTCTAGGCATGCCTATTTACCTACGACTAGGATTTAACATTTTTAAAACAAACCATTTCAGATTTCATAATTTCATGTAAATGATGTAGTGCATAACATATGACCTTATTCATTTGATCAAACTTGACATGCCTTATAAATACAAACATATGCATTAAAGCATCAATAAATGTATTGAGACATCACACATTATGTATATTCACACAATTAGAAAGCACTTCTAATACAATCCCAATTATCAAACTCCTCGGACAATTAATGGTCCAGAATTATCATAGTATCATAATCACATAACAATGAAATAATGTATAAGTATGAATTCATTTTCTTATGCTCAAATTGAACCCATTCATTCTCACTTGAACAAACTTATCATGCCTTATAAGCATAAGCATAAATGCACAAATGAATACATTACGTAATTACACTTTACATGTACTAACCTAAGTTTCCAATTCTCAAAGATTCATAACTAACACTTCACTTTTATCATTTAAATCACCTTTGTATGTATACTTCATTCCTTTAAAAACTTATAAGTTCCAAAATTAGACACTTTGTTATCTAATAACACCTTCTTTAGGTTATTACTTCAATTAAAAATCCAAATCTTATTCAACCTTTAATGAACTTATTTCATATCAAACTAGGTTCATTTTACACCTTAAGTAAGTCCAATTAAACCATTATAAAGTATCTTAACCTTGTACGATCCAATAATGGCCCAAAACCAATCTTTTGTCCTTCCTAAGTAGTTCCCACAACCGTATGAATAAGCCTTACAATATCGAGGCATAGTCATTATGAAATTTTGACCTCAATTCTACTAATATCTTCTCACTGCGTATCATAACTCCTGTCGTATTAATCGAACGACCACTTCGGTTCCAATTTCTTCGTCTTAAGATCATATCAAAGTTATGCTTCCAATGCACTCTACTGGTACACTTTAATCTCATCGTTGACACTTATACCCCTTTATTTCTCCATCATACATATATCTCACGTATTCACAATATTTCACTTCTTGTATCAAACTACCAAGGCTATCATATCCAATTACTATATCTACAAACCAATATTTCTTAATCTCACACATGTATATCCGAAATCAATTCATCCAAGTTCATCAAGGCATTCTAATCTTAATTTCAGTAACTCATTCTTATTAGCTTTCATACTCTTATCACCTAAATCAAACAATCACTTGGATTCTTCAAATAATTCATGACAAAGACATTCACATCATTCTCACATTCTCACTAATTCAATTCTATCCATTCACTAACTCTTATCAACTTCTCATGCATATCACTAATACATATGCACCCATGTAAGATCATAATACTGGCGCTCTGATACCATAAATGTTTGACCTCGTTTCCGGAGCCCAACTCTCATACAAAAATCATAACTATCATCGCTTCCTTTCCCTCACAAACTCCTCTTGCTGAATGCTAAACATGGTGGCCCTGTCTCCGGAATTTAACTCTTAACAAAATACCGCCATACTGGAGCATGGTTCCTTGTGATTCTTCTTGTTCTGATATCACCCGTATTGGATCCCATTTTTGGAATTCAACTCGTAAACCATGGTCATCCGCGTAATTCTAAAGAAATTGCGAAGCCTAAAGTCTCGCACCATTTCTACGTTCCTTTTTCCATAACACATTTCATTTATACATATATATATCTATAATTGTATTCGTGATTTGTCATCTTAAATCGATAACTTCCTCAAGTATACTTTAATTTCCATTCAACCTTAGCCATATGTAAGTCATAATCCCACTCAACATCATC
>JANZLD010000235.1:34395749-34411219 GCA_026413575.1 Erythroxylum carthagenense | reverse complement strand
AAAAGTTAGTGATTTTGTTAGTGATATTCAAAAGCTAAATATTGTATTTGTGCGAAAACACGAGAGCTATATTTTCTGTAACAAAGATCGCAATATGTTTCTGTAAGAAAGAAGAATAGCTGAGAGCCTGAAGAGGCTAAGTGAGAAAAAAAATACTTATTGTAAGAGACCTAAAAAGGCTCGGTGAAAAAAATACTTGTACTTTTGTGAAGTATAGTGAAATCTCATATGGGATTCTGAGGACTAGACGTAGCCCACGGTTTGGGGTGAACCAGTATAAAATTGCTTTGTCGATTCTCACTCTCAGCCCTTAACTCTCGTTTCTATTGTTGATTTAAATACTTCATAATATTGTTTATCAATCGTTTTAATAAAGCAATTTTTTAAAAAAAGGGGATTGCATTAAAAATTTGAATACACAATTCAACCCTCCTTCTTGTGCACTTTGTATATCGTATACTAACGTGTGATTCACTTCATCTGGATCCTAATTTTGCATCCCTTCCATTGCTTTTTAGTTTCTCTAATCCATTCACCCTTCCTCTCTGCTTTTTAGTGTTGTTCTTCTTTTCAGTTACTTCCTTCCCTCCTTCCCATGCCTAGTTGCTCTCTGCTTCTCTCTTTAAGTGGTGAAGGCTTTTAAGTAATTGGTCACTCCCATTTTCTCCACCCATTTTGTTTTTAAAACTAATTTTGGAACTAATTTTCAAATTATTTGGTAAATAAATTTCTCTCTCTTCTTTTTCTAGCCAATGTCAAACCTTGCTCCTCGCCTTAAAGTAGGAAACAACCTAGAAGGACCCTCCTACCCACAAGTTCCTCCATCTTCATACTTATCTCTTATCCAGGCACTTATAGCTCATTCGGAGAACTAAGAAAATCTAGATGTCACTAAAAAGAAAACATGGTTGCAATTTGTTGGAGAGGTGGCTTCTAGCAATAAACTTACTTATTTTCCTCCTAAAGACTAATATAATGTTGTCTCTCCTCCTTGGATGTTATGGAACATGGTGTAAATAGATGGAAGAACTCTTTGGTATCGTACTTTATTGATAAAAGATCATCTTTTCCCTTATTAAACAATAGGATAAGACAAAATGGTTTAATATGGGATTAGACAAAGTCCTAATTACCCAGGAGCACTTCTTTATCTTCTCCTTTACTACTCAACAAATAGCTTCCAAGGTCCCATAGCTTGGACCTTGGCATTATGTTGGAAAATCACTAATTCTTTATAATTGGAAACTAGGCATGGTATTGGACCCAAAAAACATCAAATATACTTTACTATGTGCGAATGCCCATAATATTCCCTTGTAATATTGAAGCACCATAGGTTTAAGCTATATGACTAGATCGATCAGAAAGCCATTAAGCCTAGACAAAGCTATAACTAAATTAGGGAGGATAGGTTCTACCAGAGTGCATATTGAAGCTGACATAATATGAAGTTCTTAAACTTAAAAGATTAGACGAAATAGTGAATCTCTCTTAAACTAATATCTGTATAACCTATCAATAGAAGCCTGAACCCAAAAGTAAAATTGAATGGAGAACAATAGGCAGAATTCTTAAGAATAGGAAGTTAATGGAATAATTGGATTAAGCCCTAGATAAGATAAGGGATAAAAACATTAAAGAAGTACAAACTGATTCCAACAATAAAGAAATGCATCAACACCTAAAGGAAGAAGCCACTGAAATACTCCCTACCATAGAGACATCTAAGCAGGCAATACTCACCAAAGCCATTGTCACTGTAGATAAAATAGAAAGCCTAAATAATCAATGTACTGACGGGGAAGAGGAGACCAAGTTCAATCCAATAGTTAGCAATTTAGAAGAGATAAAAACAAAAAAATGGGATATATCCTATCTCCTACCAACTCATAATGGTTGTTATGGCCTAAAACATTAGTAGTTTGAATAATCCCCAAAAATAATTAGCTATTAGAGACCATATAAACACAATAAAACCTTATATCTATGGTATTTTGGAGACAAAAATCAAGGAGAGTAGGATTCAAAAGATATAGATCTTACAACGAAATTGGAAGCTGATTAAAACCCTCACGGATCACTATTATGGGAGAATCCTAGTAGTAATGAACATTGAACTTATGAAAATATACTCCTATCAATCCAATGCAGAAGTAATTTATATATGGACAACCTATAAGGAATACCACATCAACGTATGTATAAGTTTCATTTATGCAACTAACATCAGCTTCTAAAAAGAATGATCTTTGTTAGGAGTTAAACATTTTGACAGCTACCATAAATGTACCTTAGCAGATCCTTAGAGATTTAAACAACACTTTATTTCACTCAGAAGCTGATGGAGGTATAGAATCCACTAGCCCTTATAAAGCTTTCTAAGCTTACATCTAGAAGCAATCACTAACATGAGCTACCAAGGGAACCACTTTATATGGATAAATAAGCAACAAGGGAAATTTTTGTTGAGAAGGAAGTTTAAAAGGGCACTCTTAGACCCTTACTGGATGATGCAATTGTAAAATGCTGAGGCTAACTTTAGGCAATACCTAATTTCTAATTATTTCCCTAATGAAATTTACAAATTAGAAAGGAGCTAAATGAGAAGCACTTCATTTAGGTTCCTTAATTTATGAACTACATGCAATAGATTTCGAGAGGTTACTGAATAGGGAATCCATGCTAGTTTTGATGTCTATAAACAATACAAGTGTGTAAAAAGGCTCTCCTTAACTTCTAAACTACATGTAAAAGATTTCAAGAAGTTATTGATTAGGGAATCCATGCTAGTTTTGACGGCTATAAGCAATACAAGTGTGTAAAAAAGCTTAAGTAAAAGAAACTTCAAATAACTTCACAAGGGGATCAAAATAGCTAATAGGATGGATATCCAAACTACCAAAGGAAATCTTAAGTTTGCTTAGCTACAACTTTTTAAGAATCATAATAATATGAAACTAAGGAATAAAGAAAAGCATGCACATGATGAATACCTAAAAGATTTAAACTCTCACCATTTGACCCCTAAAGTATAAATCAACAGTGAAATGGTTACATGGAGTACATATATGCATTAGATTCTAGTTTAAAGTAATCCTAGCAAGAAGAAGTGCCAATATAAGAAACTGTATTGGGAATAAAAATGGTGTTACGTTTTAAGGTAAAAAAATTAAATAATTAGCTAGGAGATATTTCATCAGTCTACTAGGAAGAAGTATAAAGGGATGCACTATAATTTAAGACTTGCAAGCTTTCTTAAAACTAATACTACTAGTAAACAAGCTCCAGACCTCAGTAAAGAATTTACTCTAAATGATATGGAGATATCTTTCGTATCCTTGAACCATAATAAGGCCCGAAGTTTTGATGGCTTGAAATATTACTTCTTCAAGAGTTCTTGGAATTGAACTAAATTTCAAACTTTAAAAGCTATCTTAAAATTCTTCTCCAAAGATGCACTTCTTAAGTCTATTAATCAAATTTAAATCACTCTCTTTCCCAAGATGCCTAATCCTAGTAAATTAAATAACTCTCTTTCCCAAGATGCCTAATCCTAGTAAATTAAGTCATTTCAGGCCTATTTCATGTTTTAATGCCCTCCACAAACTCATTTCCAAAATTTTATCCTCCAGAATTAAACTTGTTTTAGCTAAAATCACCTAAAATTGCCAATGTGTTTTGATTTAAGGGAGGAATATGGGGATAATATCTTGATAACCATAAATTATTTAAAGATTATATAAGAAAGGAAATAGGTAAAATGCATTCCATTAAGGTTCATTTTAGGAAATCTTTTAACTTAATCAAGTAGAAGTTCTTAATCCAAGCCATGGAAGCACCAGGTTTCCTTTATAAATTCTTATGTTGGATCCAATAATACATCACCTCTACTAGTTATAACATCCTTTGTAAGAGGAAAAGACTTCTTCAACTCTTCTCAATGTGTTTGGAGGTCTTGTTACAAATCATTGCGATAAAGATTGATTAAAACTCATCTTTCAAGTACCAAACGAAATGTAGCAAATTGACATTGCTCAATTCAAAATTCTTTGATGATATTTGATAACTGATATTTACTATAGGATTATCCAAGCCATTTTATATGATAATGTGTATGTTCAGTATAGATACTGTTGGATCGAAAATAAAAGCATGCAAGATTAGGCTAAAATGGTGGATTTAAAAACTTTTTCGAAATCAAAATGCTGTAGAAATAACATAACCAAATCAACATGCTTCAGCCCTACATGATACGATATAAGGAAAATAATTTACATAAGAACAAGGAGGTAGAATTATACTGACTCCTTGCTATAGCTTTGTCTCTTCACTTTTGTATCCTCTTCAAATCCTTGCTCTATCTTTGACTCTTATGTATCTTTTTCTTTGTCAATGTATCCTATCCTTATTGTTATATTCTCCACCAATCCGATTTGCCACTTGTTCTTCTTGGACAACTTGGTTAACAAGATCCTTTGGTGGGAAAGGAGAAGAAATATTTTGAGGAGATTTTTCTTAGAAGAAAGAAGCCAAAAATAAAACTCTTCTCATTCAAGTTTCGGTTATGCAAGCATGAGAGAAGAGAGTGAGTCAAAAATGTAAGAACTTTACTCTCCTTATCAATTTCGTTTATCATGAAAGAAAGAAGTGATGTGCATCCAACGCATCACTTCATTCTTTAATCAATCATAAAGAAGACAATAAATGAGACTCTTCTCATTTGTTTAAGATGGCTATATGAAAAGACCAATAACCAAAATGAGACCTTCTAATTTTCGATAATGGATGAAAGAAGGAAGATAGTGTACATCAATTACACCTCTTCCTTTCTTTAATCAAATGAATGCTAAAAGGTTACATTATATGTCATCATTAAAAGAGAACCACTAAACCATTTAATGATAAGATCATTACTACATTTAGTGGTGATAAAAAACATGATAAAAACCATCTTTAATTTAGCAATTCAATGCTAAATGTGCAACTGTACATTTAAGTATAAAAAATCAAAATATGCCCTCCTTCTTTCTTTAATAACTCTGCTTCAAATTAAGTAATCTAGTTAATCAAATCAAACTAAAATCAAGCCCAATATCAAATGTTCATTTGGGCTTATAATTAAAATATGCCCAACATTCAATCATAGGCTTTAAAACCTCTATTCATATTTCTTACTTTACTTAATAACCTTCCTAGAAACCAAATGGGGAATCTAATTAGACTTATATAATTCAAACTTCAATAAGCTCTAAATAAATTTAATCTAATTAGAATTAATTCTAGCTTGTTAACCAAATGTCATTCCATTAAAGACAATTAGTTGAACTCTTGAATTACTAAATATTATGAGAATACATATTTCAAATAAGAGGTCCAATTGCAAACTTTATTATGAACCATATTATAGCCATCCATATAATAAAGGGTAAAATTACTGTTTTGCCTTTACGTTGGTTTTTCCTTCTAGATCTCCTATTTTATTATATATGGTAATTAACACACAAGATCTCATTTTGGTGTTAAGAATTGATGGGTAGCTAGTCCATCAAACTGTTGGTGCTAGTTTAATCACTAAACTCCATAAAACAGTGATGATATCACTATAGACTCTTTATTTGAGTGATTGTTCCCTGATAAATGTGTCAATTGATAATTCCAACATGCAAACACTGGATTGATACTTTGTAAAAATCCATTCCGATCATATCAAGAATTATAATGAAACATATATGAGTTCATCACTCATCAAGATTGTGGTTCGTAATAAAAGAATGCTAAGGTGTATGTCTTAAGATTAAAGTAATGACCCACTTTATTGTTTAAAATATACTTGGTTCCAGATTCATTTGATAGTGCCATTATCGATAGTTAACTACTATCATGATATGAAAGTCATCATTCCTTTGAAGTAAAATCTTTTGCTTACATGGAGATAAATTTCAACACTATAGTCTAAACCATAATCAAGCGGCTGACTTGATTATTCAACTGTGAATCAACTAATTTAGATTATAATAATATACATGTTTCCTATACATCTCCATTTATATGTATATTACTTACAAAGAATATTGATAC
This sequence comes from Erythroxylum carthagenense, assembly GCA_026413575.1. Classification (NCBI taxonomy): domain Eukaryota; kingdom Viridiplantae; phylum Streptophyta; class Magnoliopsida; order Malpighiales; family Erythroxylaceae; genus Erythroxylum; species Erythroxylum carthagenense. The sequence continues at coordinate 34,405,141 of JANZLD010000235.1, read as the reverse complement.
CTTATGATTAGATGTATAATGCTCATACAATTAAAACAAAACTCTTTTGTTTTATTAATGATAAATACTTTCATTACAAAAGTAACTGGAAGAAAACTTAAGTTATATGTAAATCCAGGGCACTATATTTACATAAATCCAATAGATACTAGGATGTTTAGAGTAGGTTTTGTGTTATTTTCTTATAACTTGCATGGGTATGTGATTTTATATGATAAATTGCATGTTAGGTTATAAATAAAGGCTTTTAAGCTTAGGTTTTGCATGCTTTTCATGTGTTTTGATGTACATGCATTTTACATGGTTGTATGACAATGTTTAGGCAGGATTTTGACCTTATTTTTGTTGATTATCAAACTTAGTTACATGTGGACTTATTGTAGGTACTAAATGAGAAAGCTAGAGTATTAGTTGGAATTTTCCAACATTTTAGCTAGCAATTTCAACTTGCTCCACATCCATTTTAAGTTAGTTTAATCACCCAAAGGGGCCCCATTCAAACCATAGAAAGAGAGGAGGGTTGTGAAACACTTAAAAAGGAGCATGATAGTCATATTTTTTGGTGGATTTTTAAGGATAATCAAGTGATTTCTAGAGATCTCAAAGCTACCACACCAAGTTCCAAATTTGTTCTTCATCTCATAAGCCTTCTATTATCTCTTCTCTCATTTGTCCTTGTTTATTTATTGTATGGAGAAGATTTATGGACTTTTTTTGGGATTTTTTAATGAGTTTAATGAAATTTAAAGTAGATTTTAGGCTTTTTCTTACCATAACTATTTAAGAACTCACTTTTGTTTAATGTATGGGTTTTTTAGTGCTTATGATGTGTGGACTTTATATGCCTTACTTACATTGAGAAATGGAGTTAGGACATCGATTTGGATGTATGTTGAGAGTATGTAGCCTTAAGAACACATCACACTTCAAGCTAGCCTGACATTTAGAAAGAGAACTTGGACGCTTTGATGGCTGCCCAATAAGTTACTTTATATCCATTTAGCTATTAAGTAAAGTGTGCAAGTTAAGATATCACTTACCAAACTTTAATTGTTTTTTTGGGCTTAATTTTTTCGAGTATTGAGATAGAAAGGGCTAATATAATAGAATGTATAGGACTATACATGATTACATTACCAAGGTGGCAGTATGTCATAATGCTAGTCAAAATAAAATAACTAGACCTACTAGTATAGTAGTGGTAAGTCTAGGTTGATCCCACAGAGAGTTTGTGTAAGGCATTTGAAATGAAAGTAACTAGCGTTTAGGTTTAATAGGGGGTTTGGATTTTTCAAACAAGAAAATAAAATGAAATAAGACTAATAAAAACAAATTAAAGAAAACTTGCGAAAAATGATAAAATGGGGAATTTGGTAAGGACCCGATTCTTTGATTCAATCTTGACCTACACCCTAATTAAATATATTTCATTGATTTGTTATGCTCTAACCTCTCCTAGCAACTATTAAGCATGGGTTAATAACTAACCTATGTTTTCCCTTAGGTAGTGTTTAATCAAGATACGATCGTTAATTAAACCTAACTATTGAATAACCTAGGATACAATCGCCAGATTTAATTAGGCAGTAGCATTATGAATTATGAAAATCGATTAATCAAGGCAACAATCACATACGATGTGTCATTTAACTAAGGTTATGTTATCCCTAATGATTACAAATCATTAGTCTCTAAACATAAATTTTAACATAATAATTACGGATTTTATTGAAATTCTAGCAATGTGTTTGCAAATAAATGATTCAATGAATACATTAAAATCATCTTTTCACAATACCCAATGGGTTCATACACAAATAACCAAAAAATAATGATAATATGATCATTCATACATAAAAACTAAATCCATATGCCTAGGATAACATAATCAATTCAATAAGAGAGAAAGAAACAATAAAAATATTAAAGGAATGCTTAATCTGGGTATTTGGCATCGATGTCACCTCTGAACTGGCATCAAGATGTCTAGCACTTCATGGGTCTCTCAAGAAAATACTTCAGCCCTTATGAAAATTGTCATAATAGAATACCATCTGCAACTCTCTTCTGCTGCTAATATTATATTATGCTCTTCCATTGTTTATCTTCATTTATTTAAAAACCCTTCTTTCAGCATGAACGACAACGTTTGCGTTAAACACAAACCATGTTGCATTTTGTCCAAGTAAACATAAATGTTGTCTTTGTATGTGTTAAACACAAACCATGATGCATTTTGTCCAAGTGATACTACACATTTTATTTATTCCCTCCCAGCTACTGTATGCATTGTCGTTTTTGTTTGATGTGTGGTGTTGTGTGCAAGTCATTTTGGTGCATGCTTTCAAGTCTCTTGCATGTCATTTCATGCTTTCCTACTTACTACTGTCCCTTTGTTTTACCAACCATTAAATTCATATGCATGGGGCTATCCTATCTCTCGCCTTAACCTTCTTTATATTTTCAACATATATCACTTTTCTTAGCATTTTCTTGTCTTTTGCTCCATGAAGACAAGTGAAAATTAATCTTAAAAAAATGGCCAAAATATAGAGCTTTTGGCTCACTTTAACTTCTTTGCTTCTGAATTGTACCTAAAATCACATATGAGTCAAAGTGAGTATCTTAAGCAATTTCAAGTCGTTAATTGCTATGTGTTATAAAATAATTAAACAATCAATTAAGCATATTTCACAAGTTGAGGGATTACATGGTATGGACAGAATGACCCTAACCTTTATAATTTGATTCTTTAAACTAATATTTTTTTCTTTTTTTTTGAAATTTTAAAGTGTATTTGCAAGCCTTTAAATTATGAATTTTTGTAATTTTAATCTCTCATTATTAGGTTTACTAAAACAAAAGTCAATATCAAATACAAGGTAACTAATCAATCCTCGAGAGTATGATACCTTACTATACTATTTTATTTGAGTTGTATACTTGCAGTATAGCAACTTTAATTAATTTTAAAACTTTGAGCTAAACATGAAGGAGCTATCAATTTTTTAACATCGTTGCCTAGGATTGTGCCTAGCATTAAGTGTGATGTGAATTTCTTTGATTTGAGATTTCTTTTTATTTTTATTGATACTCTTTTCTTATGTGTAATAGGTATATGCACACGAGAAGTTTTAGAAGTGCAAGCAGAATATGAGAACTTGACATTATAAAACTTGAAAGAGAATTGAGAAAAGCAAGGTGTCAAGATGAAATCAAAAAGATAATGGCAGATCAAGGACATCAAGGTGGTGACTAAAGAACATTAATATTTTTTATGTTGCCTGGGTTTAATCCGAAGCAACAGGGGATCTCCAAGCTGACTATTAATGCAAACAATTTTAAAATCAAGCTTGCTTTATTAAATATTTTAGAAACTAGTGTTCAATTTTATGGTTTACCTCATAAGGATCCAAATTCTCACATTGCTAACTTTTTGGAAATTTGTAGTACATTTAGGTATAATAGGTTATCCTAGGAGGCAACAAGGATGAGGGTTTTTGCCTTCACACTGAAAGATTGGCCAAAGGTTCTCTTAATCTAGGGCACATAACTATATAGGACTAGTTAAATACTTTCAATTAACAAAGACAACTTGAATTTTCAAGGAGATCATAACCTTTCAGTATTATGACAAAGGATCCCTTTTTGAGGCATGTGAGAGATTTAAAGAGCTACAAAGAAGTTGTCTTCGTCATAACCTACTAGGAGAACTGTTATTACAGACATTTGATAATGGAGTTACTGCAACAACCTGTGATAATTGATGTAATAGTCGGAAGATTATTGATGAGAAAAACCATTAATGTTGCATACGATCCAATTGAGGATATGGCCATTAACAACTATCCGTGTTCAATTGAAAGAAGTCAAACATATAATGTGATGGGATAAAATGGACTCATGGTAATAAGGTCAACTTCAGCCGTACAGGTTTGTAAAATATGTGGACAATATGACCACAAGTCAACAGAATGTTATTTGATGAATAATGATGGATGGGAACAAGCAAATTATTTAGGTGTGCCACAATAGTCAGGTAACAATCCATCCATTCTTTTATTTTTCCTAGAATAATAATGCAAGTGAAAATTTGAGACCATAAAGACCGTCAGGATTCCAAGATAGGTTAGGAAATTGGGAGTCAAAATATGAAAGCCTTGACTCAAAGATGGAATCCTATTTTGTCAGAATAATGGATGCGATAGGCTCTATAGGTGATATGTGCTTAACTGATTATATATTTATTCCTTAAAACTTAGTGATTAATGTTATGAAATGTTTAAGAAATTCATTTTGGTTCATATTTATTTTTAGATATAATTTGGAAGCATAAGATCTAAAGTGAGTTAAAATCACATTCTTTAAGCTATCCTCTTAAGGTTCAAACTCAATTGTCATTGTGGAGCAAGAAGGAGACGGATTGGGTTGAGGATGGGACAAGCAAATCCAAGGAAGTGAAGTTATCAAGATGATATGGGAGATACACAATCGTGTAAGTTCACAATTTAGGCACTTTTATAATATACATGGTTAGATACACAACTTTGTATCCAACCATGTGACTCTTTAAAATCCTAACTTTTAATATAGAATGACATTTGAGCTGCTAAACAAAATATAAATCATTTTGAGATAGAAATGAGGGGTATAACATATATATTTTGGAGACCCATGGAGGGCTAAGCTTCCTGAACTCAATTTGAAGGTGAAATGAACATCGAAGAACACATTTGGGCATATCTACATTATGTTTGTCGTTCTTTCTCTCTCTAGGGATTGTTTATGTTATCCTTTGCTTAATTGATTTGGTTATTCATGTATGGATGATCGTTATTCTCGTCATCGTTAGATTATTTACGTATGAACCAATTGCTAGAATCTTGAATACAATATGTAATCATTGTGTTTGGATTCATTTACAGCAACTAATGGTGTTAAATCATTAGGGATAATATAATATAGGTTAAATGATTTGAGCTTGTGTGGTTACTATTGAGATTGGTTTGTTTTCCATATTCATAATGCAAGTGTCTAATTAAATCTAGAGAGCTTGTTCTAGGTTGTCCGATAGCTAGGTTTAATTAAAGAGCTTGTTTGAATTAAACATGACCTAAGGGGAAACTAGGTTAATAGAGCTTGTTATTAATCTATAATCAATAGTTGCTATGAGAGGTATAAGAATATCAAAATAAGGAAATATGCTTATTCGTGTGTAGGCCAAGTTTGTACTGAAGACTGGATCCCTAGCAAATTCATTATTTTTATTACTTTGTGATTGTTTGCTTTAATTTGATTTTGTTAGTTTAATTTCATTTTATTTTGTTATTTTAAAAATAACAAAACCCTAAAATATCATAAACGCTAATTCTTTTCATTTCAAAAGCTTTACACACAATCTCTGTGGGATGGACCTAGACTTATCACTAATTATAGTTTTATGTTTAGTTATTTTGTGTAGTGTTAGGACTCACTACCAATTTTGACACTGTTGTTGAGGAATGTGGTGCTTTATTATTATTATTTATTTCAATTGGTCTTTTGTACATATTTGTTTATAATTATTTTTTAGCTATGTCTTGATCTTTTCACTTTTTGTTTGGTGTTTATAAGTAAGAAGGACATATGGAAGGGAGTATGTCACTATTGGATATTATCAATGCTTTTGGTGGAAAATTTTCCCACAACCTATATTCCTAATCTTATAATCAGGTCTAGAGTGATCATACAAACTTTAGTTATGGAGAGGATAGCTAGCAAGATTACTTCCTGAATGAGCTACAAGATGTACAACAATTCCCATATAGACCAGCAATCTCTTATTCTAACTCAGGTACATTTTTTGGAAAACTTAGTTAATGTTATTGCCTCTAATACTTTACATTTTCAGTCAAATGTAAGGCAATTTTTGCAAGATACAAGGTTTACCATCCAAAATTTAGAGGGCCAGCAAAACTCAAATACACCTTTGGAAGACTTAGTCAATGCTATTGCTATGAATACTTTGCAATTTTAGAAGGATGTGAAACAGTTCTAGCAAGATGCAATGTCTCAATTCCTAACCTTGGTAAGTAAGATGGGTCAAATGGCAGGAATTATTAACCACCTAGAATCACAAAGCAAAGAGAAACAACCATCTTAACCTAAGGTATATCTAAAGGATGTTAGTGTGGAAATCTTATGGAGTGAAAAGAAGCTTGAGAATCTTGAGAGGACTACTTAAGGGATTGCTTGCGAAGAAGAGGTAGAGAAGGTGCTCGAAGGAGAAAAAAATATCATTTAGCTTGAGGGTGAGCCCTAAGTCCTTACTATTGTTAACACTAATCCTTTACCTTTACCTAATAGGTTAGAAAAATTAAACAAAGAGGAAAAAGGTGAAGAGATATTCGAGATATTTCAAGAGCGTAGGGACTCAGTAAAGAAAACGTTTAAAGATTGGGCAGGCACTGAATGTGAGAGGGTAGTTACTCAAATGTTATCTCGAATTGTCTTAAATTGAGAAAATGTAACGTGTGATACCTAAAGATTATAACTTTTTCACGTGATGAGGAAAACAAGGAGTTAAGCTAGCTATAACAAACAAAATGCTTTTTGGGATGCAATCCAAGGGAAATTTATTTCTTTTGCTTTACATTTTCTCATTTATTAGGTTTATAATATGTGCTTTTAAGTTGTTTATTTCTTATATGCATATGTGTTTTTAAGTTTGTTTGTTTCTTGATAGTTGTAGATTGCATCATGTTTTTTTTTGGCTAGTTTAGCTTGTATTTAGTTGTTAATTGATTGTTTAGTACGTGTTTAGGTCAGAATTGTGCTAATTAGTAGATATTTGTATTTTAAATGTTTTATAGGTTAGAGTATGTTTTTGAGATTCAATTTTATATTTTTGAGGTGCCTTGATGTGTTTGCGAGTGTTTCAGGGCAAAGAGTGGAAAACAGAGAAGATTTAGAGAAGACTTAGGAGCTAACTCAAGGTATTGGCCATGATCATGATAAAAGGATGATGGAGGTTCCACGATCATGGCAAATTTCAAATTCTTGGCCACAATCATGCCATTAAGTCCCATGATGGTGGCCTGCATGCGGATAAACATGGGGATGCTTCTAGTTTTAGGTTTTCAAGTGACTTTTTGGACCTTTCGGACCTAGAAAAGACCTTAGGGTTGGCCTAATTGGAAAAGCCTATAAAAGGCTTATGGATGAAACCCTAAAGAGAGCTTCACTTCTGCCACTTTTGGAAAACCCTAAAGGAGACAGAAGAAGAGAGAAGAGGAAGAGGAAGAGGAAGAGGATGAAGAGGAGACGAAGCTGGTCTTCTAACACTACTGACTTCTAAATGGGTCTCTCAACGTTACTGCCTTCTGGATTATCCAATCCATGTTCTTCCTCCTTTCCATTTTCATTTTTGTTCATTCGATGTATAAGATTGAAATGGATTTTATAGTGATGGATGTTGGTTTGTTGATGCTATTGTAACTCTTCCTTCAGGATTTCACCTTGATTTAATGTTAATATAGTCATTTTTGTGTTTTAATAATTGGGTGTTATGATTACTTTTGTTACTTGCATATTTTGGTAATAAACCCAGAGGGTGAACCAGATAAAAAATGATTAGATTGCATTAATGAGAGCTAGGCGATCCAATAAACCATGTGATTAATCATATCGATTATTATGCAAAGAGAGATCCTGTGTGAGACTTGGTGGTTATTAGAAGGATTAAGATCTAATTAGGGTTATAGGTGTCTTGTTAATTGAGAGATTGCAATTTTTATAATTCAAATAGGGTTTGTGATTTGAGGTTTAATGGTTATAACTTGTGAGAGGGTAATTAACTTTACGATAGTCTAGAATCGACACCCCATTAACACATAAATGGCTAAGTTAGCATTAATGATAGGGAAAATGCCCTTTCTCATAACTTGGTAATTTTGTCTTGATTGATTTCCTTTGTGTCTTTTTTTTGTGTTGATCAATTTTAATTTCTTTTCCTGTTAAAATTTTGAATTAATATCTTGAAATCAAATTCTCGTATTTACTTTTTGTTGCAATTTCTATTTTTCATTTTATTAATTTTTTCGAGCCTTAAATAGACTGGATTAGTTCACCTCCTCGTGGGATTGACTCTTCACTTAATACAAATCATGACCCGTGCACTTGTAATATTTGAAGGATATAAATTGTACACTTGCAAATCAACACTAACATGTTTTTAGCACCATTGCTAGGGAGTTGTAGGATTATTTTAATTCTTTTAATCTAAGGATTAAGAAATTAGAAAAAAAAAAGGAAGGAAGTTTGGGTAGTAGTCTAAGGTACATCTTTTGGACATCATAAGGAGACTATGAGGAATCAAGAAGGTTAAATGCCCAGAAAAATGGAAAGAACAATGATGGAGGATATATATTATAGGTAGCAAGGAACTCTTACAGACTTTAATTAGGCATAATTTAGTAGGGAAAATTATCATCTTATATGAACATGTATACTACGTAATGGCAGAACCACCAAGATTTCTATTGTTCTAGCATTGTAAGGACTCCTATAAGACATCTAGACCTACTAGGATTTCAACAAGATGAGTCTAATTTATAGGATTAGAAGTTAGAGCTCACAGACATGGAAGAGACCTAGAAAAGAATGGAAGAGAAGTTTGAGCAAGTAACAAAAGATCATGCTTCTTCTATTCACAACCTAGAGGTTCAAATGGGCCAGCTTTCTAGGGAGTTTTATAAGAGAAGTGTGGAAAATTGTTTGCACAACATGAAAGTAAATTCAGAAGAGCCATGTCAGGCTATCACACTTAGGAATGGGGTAGAGCTAGAAGAACCAACGTGGAATCAAACTGAGCCCTACCTTATAGAAGACCAAAAAAATGAAGAAAGAGGATGAAGAAAAGGATGAACATTGAAAAAACTTTAGTAGATGTCTATGAAGAGAACATTATCCTTCAGATTAGTAATGACTAATTGACATTCAATATGAATGATGTATTAATGAATTCGAAGGAGGGTGACTCATTTAGGAGAATGAATATGTTTGAATCTTTAAAAGAGTAAAAGGAAGAACAGCAGATGACAACGGACATCGAGTTTGAAGAAGCTATGAAATTCTTGTTCATTAAGCAAAAGAAGAAGAAAATGGGGTGACTAAGGAAGAATAAGAACAACTCATTGATAAGTGTAAAATACATAATGTTTTAAAACATAGTTTGATATATGTTTAGTGGCTAATTCAATCATTTAGTATGCATTTAGGTTAGAATTGTGTTAGTTTGTTAATTATTTATGTTTTAAGTGTTTTATAGGTTATTACAAGTCTTTGAGTTTAAATATTATGTTTCTGAGGTGCCTTGATATGTTTGCTAGTGTTTAAGGGTCAATTCAAAGAGC
>JANZLD010000235.1:34329738-34347424 GCA_026413575.1 Erythroxylum carthagenense | reverse complement strand
TACTAAATTAATGTTAACTCAATTTAATGCTAACATAACTTACTCAATTAATCTAATCATGCTTAATTTTAAAAAAACAATTTGGGGCTAACATGCATATTCTGTTGCATAGGCCATGATCATGGCACCCTTTACATCCAGTTCTATCACAATCGTGGCTTATTTCCATGATCGTCGTCCTAGTTCTGGGTCCGATCCTTCTGCAAATCTTCTTCGGTCTTCAATACTTGACCTAAAACACTAGCAAACTCATCAAGGCACCGTAAATATATAATATTGAAGCTCAAAAGCATACTTTAACCCATAAAACATTTAAAACACAAATATCTACTAACTAATAAAATTCAAACCTAAACACGCACTAAACAATCAAATTAATAACTAAATACAAACTAAACTACCCACACAAACATGATGTAATCTATAACTATCAGTTACGATGCACTACCAATAAACTCTAATGTTAATAGTATGGATGAAGAATAGATGAAGAAACAAGCAAGGACTGACTTGATGCTCAAGAATCATACATCTTCCATTCACAGTCCCAAGGTACAAGTGTGTCAGCTTGCCACTATATTGATAGTCAAAAATTCAGGTAACCTTCTCAGTACTACTGAATCCAACCTAAAGGAGCAAGTGAAAGCAATGCGTTTGAGAAGTGGGAAGCAGTTGGTAGAACCAGTTCAAAAGGAAGCCAAAGATAAGGTTGAAATAAGTCAGGAGAAAGGCAAATAAAAGATAACAGAAGAGGAGGAATCCCTTACATTATAGCTCCATTACATATACTAAAGTTACCATTTCCACAGAGATTAAGTCAAAACCCTGCAGAGACCCAATTTGCAAAATTTTTGGAAAAGATTAAAAATCTACATTTGAGTTTTTCATTTCAATAATTGCTTGAAAATATTCCTAAGTATGCAAAAGTTATTAAAGGAGCTACTTTTTGTGAGCGAAATTAGGATTCAAAGCAAACAATAGCTAACAGCAAGTTGTAGTTTAAAGATCACCAACTACATGCCATTAAAATTAAAAGATCCAGGTAATTTCACTATTCCTTGTGTTGTTAATAGGGTGGAATTTTCTAAATATTTGTGTTATCTTGGCGGAAGTATTAATCTTATGCCATTGTCTACTTTTAGGAAATTAAAGCTAGATTATATAAAGCAAACCTCAATGAAATTTAGTTAGTAGATCATTCGATAAGAAAGCATTTGGGGTTGTGGAAGATGTTATGATAAAGGTTGACAAATTTGTTATTCATATTAACTTTGTAATTCTTGACATTATAGAAGACATCCAGTCTCCACTCATTATGGGACATCCATACATGAACATAGAGTGGGCACTCATTGATGTTAATAATGGGATCTTAATTCTGCATATTGGGGATAAAAAGGTCGAATTCAACATGAATAAGACATTGAATAGCAAGGCTGAGTGAAACATTTGTATAAAAGTTCATATAGTGGATGATTATATGGAGGAATAATAGAGAGCAATGATTGAGTAGAGGAGTGAAGTAGATGACAATGAGATAAGTATAGAAAAGGGAAGTTAGATGACCATCAAAGGAGGAACCCGTAGAGAGAACAGAGTTACCAACCCTACCTTCTTGTGAAAAAACCACCAACCATTGAGGTCAAACCACTACTAGTGTGTTTAAGGTACAAATTACTAGGTAAGGATCAAACACTACTAACAATTATTTAAAATTAGTTGAATTAGGACATAGGAAAAGAAAGTGGTTGGGATTATAAAGAGAAGAAGGAAAGCTATGGGGTGGAAAATATCATACATTTGAGAGATAAGTCCTAGTATTGTTATGTACAGAATAAATCTCGAGGATGGATGTAAGACAGTAAGGGATAAGTAGCAATGATTGAATCCAAACATCAGGAAGTTATCAAAAAGGGGATTATCAAACTTCTAGATGTAGAAATTATATACCTAATATTAGATTGCAACTGGGTGAGTACAGAATAGTTTGTACCTAAGAAAGACGGGAAAAAATGGTGGGAAATGAGAAGGGTGAGTTGATATCAACCGGAATAGTTATTAGATGAGAGGTCTGATAGATTACAGGAATCTCAAGTTGGTGACAAAGAAAGATAATTTTCTATTACCTTTTATTGATCAGATGACAAATTATGGCTATAATTAGGTAATTATATGTCCATATGATCAAGAGAAGACAACGTTTACATGCCTATATGGAACGTTTTTGTACCGACGGATGCCATTTAGACTTTGAAATGCACTAGCTACATCTCAATAGTGTATGATGGCAATTTTTGTAGACATATATTTATGGATGATTTTTCAATATTTGGTGATTCTTTAGACTAAATTTTGAAAAATTTAGACATTCTCCAACTGTGTGAAGAGTTGCATTTAATTTTAAACTAGGAGGAATGTCACTTAAATGTTCAGGAAGGAGTTGTCTTGGGATATAAGATATCATGTAATGGTATTGAAGTGGATAAAGTGAAGACCGAAGTCATCGATAAGTTTTCACTGCCAAGTAATGTCTGAGGGGTCAAAGCTTTTGTGGGGCATTTTGGATTGTATCAATGATTTATAAAAGATTTTTCATTAATTTCCAAACCCTTTAATCTTTTACTAGAAAAATATATACTTTTTGTTTTCGATAATGATTATTTAATTACTTTTGGTAGGTTAAAGGGTACATTAAAATCAACACCTATTTTACAGCCGCTAGACTGGAGTTTACCATTTGAATTGATGTTTGGTGCCAGTGACTATGCAAATGGATGTGTATTGGGGCAACATAAGGCAAAAGGTTACATGTCATCTACTACGCTAGCAGGACTTTAATAGGACCTCAACTTAACTATACAGACATAGAAAAAGGACTGTTAGTTGTACTTGTCACAAGTTTTGTTCTTTACTTATTGGGTTCAAAGGTTGTTGTATTTACAAATCATGCAGTACTAAGGAATCTTTTTACCAAGAAGATGTGAAGCCCTGATTAATGTAGTAGATCCTATTCCTATAAGAATTTGTTATTGAGATCAAGGATAAAAAGGAATAGAAAATATGGTAGCAGATCATTTTTCAAGGTTAGAACGAGGGTATTTATGCCCACAGGAGGAAATCAATGAACAATTCCTCAATGAGACATTATTCTCGATAAATGAATCAAGTATTCCATTATTTGTGGACATTGCGGACTACATCGTTGGTGGTACCCTTCCGTCACTTTTTTTTTACTAATAGAGAAAGAGATTTTTAAGTGATTGTGCGCAATATATATGGGAGGAATCAATTTTGTACAAAAATGGTGCTAATAGGTTAATTAGGCGATGTGTTCCAGACAATGAATTTAGTGTTGTTTTAACTCAATATCATAGTTCTTTGTATGAAGGACATTAAAAGGTTAACAAGACAGTTGAAAGAATGATGAATTGTGGATTCTTTTAGCCAACATTGTACAAGGATGCATAACGCTTTTTGAAAAGTTGTGTCAGATGCTAGAGAGTTTCGAACATTTCGAAAAGAGATGAGATGCCACTGTCGACAGTCTTCAAAGTTAAAATCTTTGATGCTTGGGGGCTAGACTTTATTGGTTCATTTCCATCATCTTTCAAAAATACTTATATCCTAGTGGGTGTTGATTATGTATCAAAATGAGCCAAGACTATGGCAACTCCAGTAAATGATGGTTGAGTAGTTTAAAGATTTATAAAGTGAATATTTAATAGATTCGAACTGTTAAGGGTCAAAGTCAGTGATAGAGGTACACATTTCTATAAAAAGTACCATTTGAGGCTCTATTGAAAAGATATGGGGTGCAACATCTAGTTGTAACGCTTTACCACACCCTGATAAATGGACAAGTAGAAATGGTGAATAGAAAGCTAAAAAAGATCTTAGAGAAGATTGTTAATAGTTTGAAAAAAGATTGGACAACCAAGCTAGATGATGCAATTTAGGCCTACTGGACAACCTTTAAGACAACCATTAGCTCCATACCCTACCAATTAGTTTATGGCAAGGCTAGTAATTTACTAGTGAAGTTAGAGCAAAAGGCATATTGGGCAGTCAAAGCATTAAATTTTGACTTAAATGTAGTAGGTGAGAGAAGATTGCATGCCTATGAAAATACCAAACTGTATAAGGAACAAACTGAGAAATGACATGATGCTTATCTAAAAAATATGGAGTTTGAGGTCAGAGCTATGGTCTTATTCTTCAACTCTCACCTTTGATTATTTCCTGGTAAGCTAAAATTAAGATGTGGTGGCCCATTTCAAGTCCCTAAGGTTTTCTCACATGATATTGGAGTTGGCCAATGACAAAGGTGAGACATTCAAGATCAATGACCACCAACTTAAGTCTTATTTTAGAGGAAATTTGCCCTCAGATCAAGAAGTGCATTCCTTTTGCCCACTTAAGTAATCTGGGCATCATGAAGAAGTCCCACTAGTGACTTTAAACCTAGCATTGGTTTGGATATGCATTTATTCTCTATATGTTTGTATTTTTTGCTTAATTAACATTTTACAATTTATTCTTTGCTTGTTTCAAAAAAGAGAGATTAAGGCATGGTTGGCAAAAATGGAGCACTAACAACATTATAAGAGTAAGAAACTCCTCAAAATTTTTGTACTTCAAGGAGTACACGTGCCATCATCGAGACCTTCGCTGCCATAATTTCCATAAGCATTCTCTTGCCTTTAATTTTTATTTATTTTATTTTTGTTTGCTATTTGTGTTATATATTTTATTTTTCCATTACATATCACCTTCACACATTGAGGACAATGTGTCATTCACGTGTGAGGGAGTGGTATGCAATTGCATTGCATGTTGCTTGTATATATGGCTCCCTATTTTTGTGTAATATGCATTTTTTGTATAATTTTTTATAAATTTTTTCTTTTCTCATTTAGTTTGTATATGCTTGACTATTTTAATGGGTAATGGCTGAAATTTTAATGAGAATTAGCTTACTTTTGAACAAAATTGTTTAACTTGTGAAAATATATTAGCTTAGGAAGTTATGTGTTAAGTGTCTTTAATATAAATATGTATGTTAATTAGGATATTGTGACTTATTTATACTCTATTTCACTCTATTTCATATGTTTATCATTAGAAGTCATTTAAATAGGTAAATAATCATAGTTACCTCTCATGTAAATAATTGTCTATAAAGAAATGAAGTCGGTTAAAAATGTGAATAAAAGAAAAAAATATGTCGCTTGAATATATAACTATTCCACTGACCTGTTGGGTTAAGAATAGAGATAGTAGCTAGTTGTGAGTAATGATATAACTAATTAAATGGGGACATTCATCACAAATGTTTGTTTTCGCATCAAAAGGCTAAAACGTCTACATATGAAACCCAAGCTCTAAGTATGGCTTCCTATGCTTCAATATATCCATCTTGCCTTAAACATCCTCCCTTCTTACTCTGGTTCTAATTCGCAATGGTAAGAATCAGTATAAACTCGGTCATCAAACCCTACTATCCACCAAAAATAGATGAAGGCCATCCTATAGTACCACTAGAAATGGAGATTCTCCAAGAGGGAGCATAAAGCTAGGAAGCCACATTGGTTGGCATATTCGTTAGTAATATACGTCCATTTCCACGATCCCAAGTTGTGCTCATAGAAACTTCAAAAGCAGGGGCTTGTAGGATGTTCTCTTTAGCTTTTCTTCCAAGGAAAAGCTAAAAAGGAGAGGGGGACCTTAGCACTTTCATCAATTACCCTTTTTTTTTTACTAACTTTGTAACTAAGCATAAGTCTTAACAAAGTGAAGAATGAAAACATTCTAGTATGGATGAATATGCATAATGTTTCTCTTCAGCATTAGCTAGTTACTTGCGCAAAATACTATGCATGGATGACAGGTGGCAAAGAAGAAAAGAATAAGGTTTATAAGAATATGTATAAGTGTTGAGCTTGTTAAGGAGCTCTTGGATATTATACCACTAATAAGAATAGGCTCAAAGAAATCACTCTATAAAAACTCAATATTAGTAACCTATCAGTGGATACCTCACTTAAAGCGCAAGGAAGATTTTGGAAGATTATAAGGAAGTTATTCAATAAACAAACCTATAAAGAGATGATGGGAGTAGACAATGAGGACAACTCAAAAGAGAGGGGTAGCTTAGATGATGAAATACCTAATGCTACGACCCCAACAATCTAGAAGGAATAGATAGAAAAATTAAGAGAAGGTGTCATTAATTATGAGGACAACATTTCTCCCTCAGAACCAGCTAGGGAAGAGTTAACAAAGAGCTTAAGTGATGGTGAAACTATGCTTGAACCTAATAATATCACATAACACCTCAATCAAAACATTCTAAAGAGCTCTCCAGGTCCAATAAAATAGTGGAAGAGATGGTTTTGAGGGTGAATAGTAGAAAATTAGCAAAATGAGAGGATCTAAGGGATGAAAAGCTAATTCCTCTTCCAAATGATAACTTTAATATAGAATGTAAAAAGGATAAACTACCCAAGAAAGTAGCAAATTTTCACGGGTTTTTTTATACAAGAAAAGCCACTGGTTATTGGTATTTTGGAATTTAAAATAAGGTAGGAAAAATGTATAGCATAAAGTAATTAGGGTCTTAAAGGAATTTTTTATTTAATCATTAACACTACTACTGTGGGAGAATATTTGTAGGTTATAATTCTAGTAGAGTATTGATGAAGAAGTTTAACGAAACTGACTAAATGATCCACACAGAAATACACTTCATTTAGAAGAGGGTCATGTGTGCTATAATACTTCTTTTGTCTACGGTTCAAGAAACCAAATCAAATATCCTATAACATATGGATATTGTCATTTTTATTTCAAACTAATCTAAAGACAAGATATGAAGGAAAAATTGAACACTTATAATAGTCCGAGAAAAAAAATCTTTATGTTACTCCAAGGATTATTAAAGGGTTTTATCCGAAGAAAGCAGGTATTTATCAAATGTTAGTGAAAAAGATTAGAAAGTAAACAAGCTCGATCCATAAGATTAACAATACTTTCCAACATGAAAATATCTTGTTTCACGGACATATTCTTTGGTCTGATTATAATTGGCTTCTCTTCCGCATATGCTACCAATTAATTATTGCTTTGTGGACCATAGAATACGTATTGATTCTTTTAGCCTGAGATTGATGTGAAAGATGCAAGACTGGGGGGATGACGTAAAGTGAAAACTTGTATCAGTAAGCTTTCAGCCAGATTCTGCGCATACCTAATTAAGCAATCTCCAAGTTTGGGCACCAATGCCTTGCTTATCCACAAGGGTTACTTTATTCTTATACCTTTAAAGTCATTTGGCCGGTCCTATTCTATGCCCTTAAGTAACTCTCAAGCAGGTTCTTTTAATTCGATCTCATTTTAACTTCAATTGCCTAAGTTCTGGGGAAATACATATTTCCGTGTGTAACTCGCACAAGCAGGTTATAACTATATACAAATCTGAATAGTGGGAGAGATTACCTATCCAGAAGCAAATCTGCATGTGGATGGGATATATCTTGAAGAAAGTCGGTATACATTATCCTGTTTCTTGTTTTTTTTTGTGAGTTCCAAACCTAAAGACTATAAAAGGTCTGCAATTAAAACCGTGGAAACAAAAATGTCAGAAGTCTCCTTGACTTTAAGGAGCAGAGGCTTATCGTCACTGGCGTGACAGTGGGTAGACCCCGGACCTCTTGCTTTTTGGAAAACGTGATAAACTCTTAATATCTTTGCCAATTTAATAATTCGTTATATAAAATTAAACAATGAAATTCATTAAAGTGATTCATATATAAGCCATAATTACTTTTATTGACTCAAATTTCCAATATTTTAAATTAAAATTTTAAAAATATTACTTTCACAGCTTAAATTACTATTGAACACGATTATTGTTGTGGAACAAATTAAAGGACAATGGATCTTCTATTAATATTTGGAAACTCAATAATATGTTAGATCATTTAGAAGAAGAAGATAATTTAAGCCTTATGAACTATTGTGAAGACGTCTCAATGTACCCTCTATATTCAAGCCACTACTTTAAAAATAGAGGGACATTTGATTAAAAAGCTATTTTCACTAACATATTGTTTTTTCACCATATTCCTATTTTAGTGAAAAATATCTTCATCACACAGGGAGTATATTTCCATTTACAATGAACAAATTTTTAGTTAAAATTGAGTGATTTGAAGAAGCAATCACCAAAGGACACGATACAAATTTTCAAAGGCATAAGCTTTACATTTGTATGAGAAAGTTTCAACAGTTGAAAAATAGCCTTAACTCATTCCATAGGAAGAAGTACAGCAACACTTTTCAAGCTATCTCTTTAATGTGAACCTTAATAAGAATAGTAAGAATTAATAGCCGAAATTCATGACTGTTCCCTAGGACTGCCTAAGAAATCATATTTATGAAATTAACTTAGACCATTGATTGTATGATCAAATAAGAACCCAAGTTATAAGAAAAGCTATAGATGCAACACTCAAAGATAAAGATGAGAATGTGAATGATAAGTTTGAATTATGAGCACCATAAGTTAAAAATTTCACAAGTTCAAAGACTTTAATGGAGAACCAAAAAAAAAAGTCCTCTAAAAATTTATTAATGATAATTATGATTTACGTCCTACAGAAGCATAAAACGTAACTTTATACAGAGCAAGGTCTAAAACCTTAAAAATCAAACTTAAATCCAATTTTAATTTGAAGTTACAAATATTTAGCTTGTTTAAAATAAAAGAGATTCGAAAATAAACTTAATTCATTAATTTTGATCTTGAAATAGGAAAGTAAGTACAAAAATATGCAAATAATAAGGAAAAGGAAACTAAAAATCTGAATTGGCTAGAAATTTGTCCAAATCCTTTTCATTCTCGCGCTTGTGTCAAGTAGTTAACTTTTGAGAGCCATAACATGAGCTACTGAGCTCCAAATGATGTGAATTTTGATTTATTGAAAATATGAAAGTGTCTTATAGAATTTGTGGTTTTAGGCAACTTTGAATTCTATAATCTTCTTAAAAATTAGAAGAAAATATTTTACTACACTATTTGTTCAGTTAAGTTAACTAGTATTGAATTTGAGGAATGGTTTAATTGTTCAAAGTGCAAATATAACTTTAATTAGCACATTTAAAGCTTCTATAATCTTCTTCGGACCTCCATTGCTCAATGGATCACTAGTTTTACGCTTTTAATTCTTTTTGGATTATCATCATTCCCACTCTTCTTAAAAGGATTTGTCCTCGAAACAGTAACTTCATGAAAAGAAAATAAGTTTGCAATATTAGAAGTATTATGCACACTATGCTCATTAGGTAGATGTAGCTTATATGCATTATCATTGATCCTTGCAATCATTTAAAAAGGATCAACTCCACTTAGATGTTATTTAAATCAAATGTAAATTGGAAATTTCTCTTTGTATGTATGTAATTAAACTAAATCATTATGGTAAAAACAACTTATTTTAGACATAGGTAAACCAATTTAAAAATCCAAATAAATATTTGTTCAAGGATGCTTAGGTATAGGCAAAAGAGTATACAACTCATGAAGTTTAACTTTATAATTGACTTGCTTACATGTTCTTACAAAATCTTTCAATGTCATGTTAGGCCAAAAGAAATGTTCATGAAATACATATAAAGTGTTTGCAATGCTAAAATTCCTTAACAAACCTCCTCTGTTTGTTTATTTTAAGCTATGCTGTAAGTATACATGTTGTATATTGTAGTATAACTGTTATCAATACCACAAGGACTAAATATAATAACCTAACAATTTGAATTACACTTTGTATAAGGTAATGAAAGATTGAATTAATTGAAAATTAAAGTAAACTAACAAAATTTGATGATCAAACAAATAAAAGATAACAATAAAATCAAAGTTACTCAATGATGGAAACTTAGGGATTATTAAATCTTTGTTTTGGATTCCCTTCACCTTGTGAAATCAACAATGCTTCATCATATATATCTAAAGGTTTTGATTACCTCTCTTGAGATCTAATCAAGTAATCCCAATTGAAATAGATAAATTTTGATTTTGCAATCTCTCGATTTCTCAAAACTACTCCTGACCACTCAATTGGATTTGAAGCAATACTAAAGATAATTAACTAACAATTAAGATCTCTCTTCAGTTACTTGTTAACTTGATATTTGTAATTCTATTAGGGTACTAACTCTTGATGTGAAACTTAAAACAAATAAATTAATACAATCTCTCAAATCAAATCAAGTATGAACAAAACAAATATATCACAACAGTAATATATTAAATTCAACAAGGTAAAAATTATACAAAAAATTCAAGAAGAACACCCTAATATAGATTTAGCAATTCATAATCATGTTCAAATATAACTATTCAGTTAGCATACAAGGCAATGAAGTAGCGAAAGAGAAGAGAATGAAATCAACTTGAAGCCTTGATCTAGAAAATCTAGAAATGTTAAATTAAGCTTGATGTTTCTACTTATATGACTTTTTATTTTTGATGTGCAACTTTTTTTTTGAGGTTTTGTTTCTTCTTTTGGTGCCTGCACAAACTCTAAAATCTTCCTCCTTTTTGTGTAGCCTTTAATAATATCCCTTTATAGAACAAAATAAGGTTTGTTTAAGTGACCATTTATCTTAAAAACATTTCAATTCGTGAATATACATGGTTACAAAAGCTTATATGGGCAACACACATGAACGTATATCTTTACATGTGTATAAAAAGTGTCATTAAAGTTGTAAATGTTTGTAGCGAATTACTTAGTCACTATACGTAACTGTCTATCTCTAAATTTACTTCAATTCTTTATTTTGTGCCACGATTTCATCCAAATTGTTCTCCTTTTAGTTCACGAAGGCAATTATCACCCAAAAAAAGACTTGAAGCACATTAAGTACCAAAAATACTATTAAACTCATATACAATAAGCAAAAATGTTAAATATGGGACTATGAATATAGATAATTAATAATTTATCAAACATCTCCACATTTAAATCTTTGCTTGTCCTTAAACATTCATAATCCAAATCATCAAACTTACAAATGTTCATCCCTTATTAACCTTAACCTATCCCTCTACACTCCCAAATCATAATATTATATTAATCAAATTAATATACAATTAGATTCAAATTATCTTAGAACCAACTTTAAAGAGTCAATATCAATAGTAGCTAATAGATAATCTTTTTGAAATTAAAAGGACAAATGTTTACGCCTTTATTAAGGATTCAATCAATGCATTCAAAGTGTTTAGGGTGAAAATTGTAGGAACTCTTAAATCAATACAGAGAAGGGTTCTTAACCACAAGCTTACAATAAACTCATATCTATACCACTTACAAGTAAACTAGAAACAAAAATCAAATGGTGTTGCTCAAGGTTTTAATGAAGCTTAGGCAAAGGTACAATAGGGATAATAAAAAGGGTGATAAAATTGAAGGAAATTTACATTAAAAAATTTTCGTGAAACTTAGTTCTTCACTACATTGGTCCTTTACATCATAATTCCATTGGTATAATTATTTTAACATTATCTTTTTTTATTATACAACATATAATTTTTTAAGCATTGATTATGTGTCAACAATCAAAGAAATATTAAAACTACTTAAAATTCTTTAATATAATCCAAATTTCAAGCAATTAAGTAAATGTAAATCCTTTAGGTTTTAAACATAATAAAATAACTTTAAAGAAAAATTAGATAAAGGCTAATATGGTAATAATCAATGCAAATGCTAAGTCTCAGAAGTGGTTACTCCTAAGGGATAACATATGGTAGGATAATAATCAAGAAAATAAACTAAAATAAAAGGTCGAATCTAAATGCTTTTATCATTTCAATTCTTCTAATTATCAATATGATCTTGATATGGATAATGAAAGAAAGTTCTAAAATTATCCAGCTATGTATGATAACACACGTGAAAGAATAAAATAGCCTTAAATAATAAGATGTATTTGCTCTTAGGAATAAAAGCTCTCAAAAAAATCCTTACGGGTAAATAATATGTAAATTCATTCAAATTAATTACCTCAATATTAGTAAAAACATGACTTATAAAAGCAAGTATATTCTAACTTTCATTCTTTTACACACTAATTCAATTTAATAATCTATAATGACCTAAAGGAATTTGGGCATATTTTAAAAAAGTCATGATGCCAATTAATAAGAATTTATAAAAAAAATTATAATAGCTCACTATTCATCTTCATTTTGCTCATTTGATCCCCTTGGAACATCTTGCAATCTACTTTGTGTTTGTTATACTATTTTCTATATCTCCTTCTTGCTTTCACTTCTGTCAGCCCCCTCCCCTCCTTGTCTCACCTTCTCACCTTTATATTGTAATCCATCCTTTAGACCAGTCAACTTTCTACTTGTATCTTTATCCTTAATTGACCTATTTCATGAGTTGGTCAATTATGTAATAGCCACAAGTGCATGACATAGCTGTAATTAGTATCAACAAGTATGGGTCGATCCCATGAAGATAGTGACTATTAGTAATTAACCTTTTTCCTATTATCTAGCGTACAAATTAATTCTGGATTTTAATAAAAAACTAAAGCAAGTAAAATAAAATAGGCAACGATATTGAATAGAGAATTAAGAATTCGCATAGAAACTTACCGATATCAAATAATTAGTATATAAGTTTTGAATCCTCCTAAACCTTTAACATATTGACCTTTTATTACTCAATTATTTTATTAATTTATTACACTGTGGGGACTCCTATGGACCTTTGACTTAAACACTTCTTGAGGCTTCTAGGGTTTTCTCGTTTAATTTTGTTCTAAAAATAGCCCTAAAATATTAAAAGTATAAAAAATTGCATGCTAGAAAGCACCCTACCATAATCGTGACAGAGAGTTTGCATTATTGCCTACCTCGAATGTGGGAGGTGCCATAATCGTGGCATTCCTTCCATGCTTCAAATTCTTCCTCTTTTCTTAACTTTTCCTATTCCATTCACTGACAAACACATCAACACCTTGTGAAACATAAAATTAAGATCAAATTATTGTTCTAAACTAATCAATCAATTAAAACACATGAAAACACTAACACTAGCATAATACTAATTCCTAAAAACATGATATCATATAAGAAAACACTTAAAAACACAATCAAACACCTAAAAAACTTACTATAATCTACACCTATCAACATCCCCACACTTAAACCTATTCTTATCCTCAAGTAAAAATAAAAACACTAACATAAACAAAACAAAAAAAAACATATAAACACAGAATCATACAATAGTGAAATAATGGTACAATGGTATAAAATCTAATGGAATTAACTTCACTAATGTTTAAGCGCTTTGATTTGAATATACATATCAAACAAAATGCTAACACCCTATTCACACACCTATGACACTTGTAAGCATGACTTTATTATTATTGATCAATTAAAAAGGTAAACTATCACTAAGTAACCCTTCATAAAAGTGCTTGTTATTTTGAAAACATCATTAGGTTTAATTTTATTATAAGCACCATCTTGTTAGATTTTCTTTAACAATCACCTAGTAATTTAACATGAAGGCAAACACGTTGTCATGAATCTCCCTCATTTACTCAACTAAGTTACTTTTGAATCTAACTTGTTTAAAGTGTCATTCTATTTTTTTTACATGAAGATAAACATATTGTTATGAATGCCCCTAATTACTTAATTATATCACAACTTACAATTGGCTACCAACTCTATTCTTAACCCAATTTTCTTAAAAAGTGCCAACAAAATAACAATTTTATTGGCACATTTTTTATCACATTGTTGTCATACCTCATTTCTACTTAGTCAATCATTCTCATGAAAGGTACTAATGATGGATACCAATTTAAATGAATGCAATTATAAATTTATACAAAAAGTGTCATAAAGTGAAAAATTAGGTGTCATACCCTAATTAACATGTGTATGCAATCTAAAGACACTTAAACCATAAAATTCACAATTTACTATGCCTTTACAATTTAAATGACCATGTTAAAAAATAAGTCAATCCCATTCAATTCATACAATTGAACATTCACCCAATACTCACATCGTTCAATCTAATGTTCACTTAATGCCAACCTAACCAAAGCCAACACAATACAAATGCCAATTTAACACAAAAAATAAATTGTTAATTCATAATGTCCCCAAACTTAAAAAATACATTGTCCTCAATGTGAAAAAAATAAAAATAAAGAAAAATAATAATAAAGAAAAAGTAAGAGCAAGAAAATTTATCATGATTTGGGTGGTGATGGTGTTGAAAAGGGAGCTTAAAGACATTTTATGCCATAAGGGTCCATCAATTCAACTCCCTACAAAAAAAAAATGAAAATAAAAATAAAATCTATCATAGTTATTGAGTTGCCTTCTAAGTAGAGCTTCATTAATGTCATTAGTATGCCATATCTTTCATATATACCATCAAGTTAGGTTGATGATTAATAGCTTGCTTCCACTCATTTCTCCCCATTGTAGTTTCTTAGCCTGTAAATAAGATATGTTGTAAGATAATAAGAAGGACATGATTTAACAAATTAAGAAATCCAATTGCCTCCATTAATGCCCTTTTGCATAACAAACTGTTAATAAAATACAAAATGATGGAACTCCCTGAATCATTAATTGAATCCAACAATTTGTCCTCTAAGAAGATGAACTACTCTACTTCTTTTGCATCACCCTCATACACTCTTCTTTGTCCTCTTTTTGAACAGAGACTTCCTTCTCTTCTTCAACCTTTATCTCCTCTTTCCTCTATTGTTCTTTCTCTTCTTGAATTAAAACTTCATTTTTTAATTTGACTTTTGTCTCCTCTTGTGTATTTTTTGTCCATTTTTGCATACAATATGGATTCTCCCACACATAATCTAGTACCTTGCATTAATGATTGTAATGGTAACCCCCATAAATGTTACAACAAAAAAAGGGATGTCAATTGTGCTTTTGTGGTACTTAGAAGACTCCCCACATTCCTTGTTACCCATGCATTGGAAATTTACTCCATTTGAACCTCCAAGTTATGAATGGAAGAGGAGTAGTTCTTCATTATTTGGTCAAATTTGGTTTCCATCCTCCTCTAACTTTCATCTAGGTATCAAACTTAAAGCTTAGCACATCTATTAACTTATTGAAATATGACTCTAAGGATCCAAGCCTATCCTACTGGAAACTTTGTAGACCTTATGCTCTTATATTGTTTCCTACATTATTATTCCAAGAAAAATTTGAATAGTTTTGCCACAAAAAATTATATGAGTTTTAGTAACTCCCATTTATGTTATGGTGCCTATGCTGGGTTAGAAGAAAAGACCTAAAATTTGCTCATCTTGACGTAGCTATTTTTTTCTTTTTTTATTCTAATGTTCAAGCAAATACAATCACACAAGAAAAGTATTATAATCCTTAAATCAAAAGAATTCAAATTGAATAAGATACTAAATCAATTCTTAACAACAGTGTCAAAAACTTGTTGATAAGTTTTACATAGAAAACTTTCAATACTGCAAGTATACGGATTGTAATCTGTAGTATAAAAGGTATCGTTGCCACGAGGACTCATAAGACACCTAAAAATTTGAAGGAACTTTGTTTAAGGTACTAAAAGACTGATTTAATTAAAATAAATTTACTGAAATTAAAATAACTAATAGAACTAAAAAATTAAATATGTGAATAACTGAGACTAGCAATAAGATTAAAGTTAATCAATGATGGAAACTTAGGAATTATTCTATCCTTGTTTTCTCTCCCCTCTATTTTGTTTATTCAATTATGCTTGATCTTAGATATCATAAGGTTTTGATTACCTTCTCTAGAGATCTAATCAAGTAATCCCAATTGAATTTGATAATAATAAATTTTAACCTCTCGATTCACAAAACTACATCAAACTATTCAATTGAATTTGAAGTAATCCTAAGGACAATAAGGTCATAATTAAGATCTCTCTTCAATTGTTTATTAATGTAATATTTGAAGGTCTATGAAGTTATCAACATCCTAAAATATGCATAAAATAATATCATAAAGCATTCATATGTATCGATTTCAATAAGAATAAAGTTTAACAAAACAAATAAAAAACAATCCCTAATATGAATTTAGAAACCTATAATCTTGTTTAACATCCTAAAATTCTCAATCAACATCCAAGTCAAGGAAATATATGAAGAGAAAGAAAGAAAAACAATTTGTGTCTTGATTTGCGAACTTGGAAATTATAGAGTTGCTCTTGATGTCTCCTCTTTGATCTCTTTAATTATGATGTTTGGCCTCCTTTTTTTTGTTTTCTTTGCGTTAAATACTTCGTGACAAAGCGATTGTGGCATTCCATCCATGCTTCAAATTCTTCTTGTTTTCTTCTCTTTTATTGTTTTCATTCACTAACAAACACATCAAACACCCCTTGAAACATAAAATTAAGATCAAATTCTTGTTCTAAACCAATCAAACAACTAAAACACATAAAAAAAATTAACAATAACACAATTCTAAGTCCTAAACACATGATTAACATTTACAAAAACACTTAAAAGAAAATTCAAACACCTAGAAAACTTACTATAATCTACACCTATCATGCACGATCTTGCAAGAGGCTCTCCAACTTACTGCTTCCTTGTGCACAATCATGGATGTATTTGTCCAATTTCTCTTCATATATACTTCTCTTTTTCCTATCTCCAATCATCATTAAACACATAAAAAATCATTGAAATATACAATTAAGATCAAACTCTTGCCTTAAATATCAATTAAACAAAGAAAACAGACAAAATACTAAGAAGAACATAAATCTTAGTACTAACCATATGATTATCATATAAGAAAACACTAAAACATACTCTAACACCTAGGAAACATACTAAGTTTAATACCAATCAGCTCCATTTTGATTTTTAGGTGTATTTTGGGATCATTAGGAACAATTTCCATAAGAGATTCCCCATATTAAGATCCTTAAAATGGCTCTAATCTCCAAATCAGTCCTAGATTTTGTAGCCGGGTGGTGACTTTGTAGATGGAGAAATTGTGGTGATATGTGATTAATTGTTGATATATATAATCATTTACACTTCGCAATTAATGATACAAAAATGCTTAAGATACTCACTTTAATTCATATGTGATTTTTGGTACAATTTGGAAGAAAATAAATTAAAGTGAGTCGAAAGTACTACATTTAGGTTATTTTTTGAGGATCAATACTCACATGTCTTTAAGAAGAAAGATGGAAATAACTAAATAAAAGACGAAAAATGAAGCATAAAATGACAACAAAGAAGGAAATAAGAGCAACCAAAATGTAGCACAGCAAGGAAGAAAACGCTGGCATAAAACATAGGCGTTGCATTTAACACATAAATAGTTTACATTTCATACGATAGTAAGGGCACAATGCCATGGACCAAAAATGACCTTATCAAATCATCACATCAATGAGCAGAATAGGGGGCGCAGACAATAAAACAGTGCTGCATTGTGGGCATGAAGCAAGGTCTGCAGCTTGGTGGCTACGACTTGGCTTGGAGAAATTGGGGAAGAGTTGTTGTTAGACCCCGAATTTTATTTATGATGTCATTAAGTATGAATTTTGATAATTAATTGTTTCTGGCTTAGTTTGGT
>JANZLD010000235.1:33882402-33904989 GCA_026413575.1 Erythroxylum carthagenense | reverse complement strand
TACCCTTGCACATTTTGTTCCTTTATTTCATTTATTTTCATGCTAAATTCAAACTTAGCTTAATTTTCTACTAACACCTTAAAAATCAAATTTTACCATAAATCATACTAGCAACTTAATTCATACTTAATAATATCATGAAAACAGGTTTGGGGTCCAACATTTGGGGGTGAAGGGTCTTGTTAGATAGATTGAATTTAGGTTTGGGAACAATCATTAAAACGGAGGTGATCTAGACATTGATTATAGGTTATTGCCGTATCATTGCTTCTATTTAATATGATCTTTATCCTTTTGCTTGAATATTTGATAAATTATTATTATTATTAAATATAAAAATTAATAATAATACATTCATTATCTCCGAAACCATAGATTAAAAACTCACTTGATTTAATAATATGAAATCATTATTGATGAAAAAGGATCGAGTGTCTCTTATAAAAAAAATTCAAGATTGAGACTACAAAACCAACGTTGAAGTTTGCTATAAATAAATAGTGAGTTGGGTTTTATGTTTAGGTTTACCTTGTTTAGATATTTATCTAACGAGTTTTAAGTTTAAATTTAACGGATTAAACCAATTTATTTAAATGATTTTGAATTTAATGTATATTCAAACCCTTAAAATCTATAACTCAAAGGTATATTCAAGGGTAAATTGAATTTATTAAAATTTAGTATATAAGAAATAAAATATTATATTATATCATATGCAACTCACTAATAACTATATAAATTATCTAAAATTTAAAATTTAAAGAAATTCGTTGCAACGAAAAAGCTAAGACTGCTGAAGTTTGAGTGACTTGTTGCCTATTTATAATCAAGATACTTTTTAGTGTGTAATAGCAAAGATATTTGTTTACTAGAAAAATGGACACTTTTTTTTCCATTTTTTTTTTGGGGTCTATATAGCATAGTGTCCTTAATTATGTATATGGACAAGGACAAGCATGGTATTTAATCAACAAAACAAACACTAACGACTAATTGTTTGTATTATGTATAAAATAATCATGAAAAGCCCGATTTATAATAATCATACGTTCACTAGTGTAGTCGGTAAATTAAAAAGACACGGAAAAGGGAAAGAAGCCAAAATAGCCTATGCGGCAGCAGCTTCAAAGTTTTAGATTAAACTTGAATGCTTTCCTTGTGTTTTATTAATTTTCCCAAGGGAACGGAGGGGGAACTCTCTGCCTCTCAGCCACCTCCTCCTCCTCCTCCTCTTCCTCCTCCGCCGTATCCACACTTCCTTACAACTGTCTCTTACAGTAGACACTAATTTTACCAATTTTGACAATCAAATACCTCAAAACGTTCTGTCTTTGTTCATGTATCCGATTTAGTCACCAAAACCCTAGATTTTTTTTTATGATTACTTACAATATTCAGATCCCATTGCCATAAGAACTCTGAATTCATGTCGGAGCTAGGGCAGCAGACGGTGGACTTCTCGACGCTGGTGGGACGGGCGGCGGAGGAGTCGTTCCTCGCACTTAAGGATTTGGTGGAGAAGTTCAAGTCGAGTGAACAGTCGGACTATGATAAACGGCTTTTGGTTTTGAAGTACTTTTTCAACACCCAGCAGCGGATGCTCCGTCTTAATGCCCTCGCTAAGTGGTGCCAGCAGGTGCTGCGTTGCTTGTCTCAATTTCTGCGTTTCTTTGCGTTGTTAATAAAATTGTGCGCTTTCTTCAGGGGATAAAGAAAATATTCTGAAATTGATGAGGCTTTGTTCGTAAGGGTCCAAGTTTGAATTTTTATCTACCAAAAAAGTTTTATGAATATTCATTGCATTACGTGACGGAATCATTTAGGAAATATTTGTGATTGGGTTTTCCTATGAGAAACTCTGATGTGTTAGGTTGAAATTTTTATTACACAAAAGCTAGATGAGCATTCTTATTTGTAATTTCTTAACACGGACATGAAAATCCAACTACATATTCCTATGTCCTGTCATTTGTTTCTGCAGGTTCCGCTGATACAGTATTGCCAGCAACTCCAATCCACTCTTTCAAGTCATGATGCTTGTTTTACCCAAGCCGCTGACTCATTGTATTTCATGCATGAAGCACTACAGCAAGCTCGTGCTCCAATATATGATGTTCCGTCTGCTATTGAAGTCCTTCTCACAGGATCTTATGGACGCTTGCCAAAATGTATAGCAGATGTGGGTAACCAGAACACATTAAGTGAGTATGAGCAGAAACCAGCTTTGAAGAAGCTAGATTCACTTGTGCGATCAAAGTTGCTTGAAGCATCCCTTCCTAAGGAGATCTCTGAGGTAAAAATTACTAATGGTACAGCACTTCTTCGTGTTAATGGTGAATTTGAAGTATTAGTTACTCTTGGTTACCGAGGGCACCTTTCAATGTGGAGGATATTACATATGGAGTTGCTTGTTGGTGAGAGAAGTGGTTTTGTGAAACTGGAGGAATTGAGGCGGCATGCTCTTGGAGATGATTTAGAGCGCAGAATGGCAGGAGCAGAGAATCCATTTTCGATATTATACTCAGTTCTTCATGAGCTTTGTGTTGCACTTATTATGGATACCGTTATTAGGCAAGTGCAAGCCCTCCGTCAAGGAAGATGGAAGGATTCTATACGGTTTGAGTTGATATCTGATGGTAGTACGAATTCTACGTTACCTAATCAAGAAGGAGAAGCTGATTCATCTGGTTTACGAACACCGGGATTGAAAATAATGTATTGGCTAGAATTTGAAAAAACCTCTAGTACAACTGAGTCAGGAACTTGTCCATTTATTAAGATTGAACCAGGACCAGATCTACAGATAAAGTGTACTCATAGCACATTTGTTGTAGACCCATTAAGTGAAAGAGAGGCAGAGTTTTTCCTCGAACAAAGTTGCATTGATGTTGAGGAATTGCTGCTGAGAGCAATATGCTGTAATCGTTATACTCGTCTGCTTGAAATTCAAAAAGAGTTGGGTAGAAATGTCAAAATATGTCGTACCAAAGGTGATGTCGTTCTCAAGTCTAATATGGATGAACTTGATATTGAAATTAGAAAGGTAGGTTCAGGTTAATTTGCATTTACTCTACTACTAGCCCATCTTCTTTAGAATTTTAATCTAGAAGTAAGCGTTGTATGTCTAAGATTTCAATATGCATGCAGAAAGAGACAAAGTTCACTGGCAGAGGGTATGAAGGACAGGGAGTACTTTGTGTGCGTGCCTATGGCTCATCTTTTTTCATGCTTGGAATAAATATAAGGTCTTATCCTTTTACCCATGCTAATAGCTTATTTATTTTCTTTATTTATTGGGAATCCTACAAGATCTATTTGTTCTCTTTTCTCTACTACATGGTCTGAACTTCATCTGGGTTTGAATCCCACTAAGAGGTCCACTGGAGATCAAAAATTGTTGAAGAAAGAACAAGATTTTTCTTTTTTCTCTTCTAGGCGATCGGAAAATAAAGAAATAGTTAATATATTCAAGATAAGTATGTATTTACAAAATATCATCAGATCCGAGATGTGATATGGTTTTGAAGGATGAATTGGATATGGACAGTTCCGATAAGATTTCTTTCTTGAACAAAAATATATTTTTTGATTGTTTTAATATATTCCATTATCGGAACGGTGTCCAAGCCCCATTTCTTTTGGTGGTCCAATTCTAGAGGATTTTATGGATCTAATCAGCCCAAAATGGGTATTCACTTGTTATTTTAGCTGCTAACCTCCAGAAAGTTGTGATGTTTCTCTTCTTATGCCAAATGATGTTGGATAAAGAAGGATTTAGTTGAGGATAGTTGTAGTTTCTAAGCAATCTTTGTTGGTAGTAAAAAATTGTCTTTAGACATGCTTATTTACTCGTATGTGATAGGCTGCTACTGTTAACATGTTGTAGTGGATGGTTTCTGCATGAAAATAATTTTTAAATTTTGAGAAGAAAAGGTCATAGCCATTTGATGAGCTCTGTAAAAATAAAAAATCTGCAAAAGTGTTGTTTTTCATGGACGCTTCATTTCACTCTTGCTGCTTAACATTGCAGAATCTATTGTTATGGTTTAACTTATCACACACAGGTTGAGAAGTGGGGAAAAATATTAGTTTTGTAATGTTGATTCTTTTTCAGGACATGATCTTAACATGGTCTGAATTTCATTTTGATTTGCAGGAATGGACGATTTCTTCTTCAATCATCACAGAACTTACTTGCACCTTCTGTGTTATTAGATTGTGAAGAAGCTTTGAATCAAGGAAGTATGACTGCAGCTGAAATTTTTAGTAGCTTGAGAAGCAAAAGTATTCTACATTTATTTGCCTCTATTGGCAGGTTCTTAGGCCTTGAGGTAATATTACTTGCTTTTTACTTTTATATTGTAACCTTAATTTGATAACTGCTTTTAGTATTTAGACATTACGTCTATAGACTGTTCAGCTGTCAACATTTTGTTCTTTTAATTGTTCCTCGGTCAATATTTTAGACCTTGCAGCTTGAGTTAATTAGAAGTTTACTTATTATATTCATACATATGGCATCATGTTGAATTGCGGTTATCCCTTAAAGTGTAAATGCTAATAGAAGAGTAGATACATGCATGTAAAAGAAATATTATGTACCTTGAGACATTGGATTTAGATTGCTGTTTAGTTCACAAGTTGACTGAGGTATGATGTTGTGAGACTTGCAGGTGTACGACAGTGGTTTTGCTGGTGTGAAATTACCTAAGGAGCTTTCAACTGCTACAATGTTGCTAATGGGGTTCCCAGATTGTGGGAATTCTTATTTTTTGCTGGTGGAACTTGATAAAGATTTCAAACCACTGTTTAGATTGGTAGAGACTCAACCAGATTTGTGTGGAAAATCTCAATCTGTTAATGACTCAACCAATCTTGTTGGCATGAAGAAAATTGACATTAACCAGATGCAGATGCTTGACGATGAACTTAATCTAACTCTCCTTGATTGTGGGAAATTGAATAACCTTTTGCTTAATAGTGGAGGTACTGATCAGAGTTCTGAGCATGGTCTTTTCTGTGAATTGGGTCTGGATGGTCCTACGCAAAAGGCTGGCCATTGTGCATCAAATTTTTCGTCTGTAGTTGATGAAGTATTTGAACTTGATCAAGCACTCACGGCTTCACTCAATGCATCTTTTGTTTCTCAATTTGGCTCCAGTACAATGAGTCTTCAGAACATCAAAGCTGGAAGCCCTTCCTCTAAGTGGGAAGTTGGAGTTAACGCATCACAGATGAATAATGCTGGAAAAGTTTCTAGTATGCCCTCTCACTTCAATGGTTCTTTGTATTCATCAGGTACTCTGAAGGGCCCACAACAGTTCAATTCATTGGGCTCATTGTCTTCTGTTATAGGAAGGAGTACATCTGTGAAGAGATTGTCTGCTTCAAAATCAGACCAGGATTTGGCTTCCCTGAGATCTCCACTTTCTGTCGAGAATGGTTCTAATTCTTCAATGGATGATGATCATTTGAAACTGTTGAGTGATATATTGAAGGATGCAATGTCTGGAAACAGGTCATCTCGACTTTTATCACCTGCAAGATTAAATGCTTCTTGGATGTCAGTAGCAACTATGAAACCTAATTTAAACGGATCTTTGAAAGCTGCTACAACTCCCATATGTAAGATATTCTGAATTGATTGTATAAATGAAATATTTTGGATACTTGCTCCGAGTTTATACTTTTCTATATTTGTCCACTAAAAACGTTTTCTCTTGCAGCACAGGTGTCAGGAGAAATTGCATTATGGCAGGGCTCTAGTCATGACATTTCCAGGCATAGCAAAAATCATAGAAAGCGTACGGTTTCAGAGATCTTGGGTTTGATTCCTTCACTTCAAGATTTGGATGCTGAAGTGGGATTTTCTAAGAAGAGAGGGAGAATGTTGGAAGCCCATTCTCAGCAGTCATTTTCACAGGTTGTATTAGCCAAGGCTGTCCTCAAGGGTGAACACTACAGTTATGGAAGTCTTATAGCTGAAGCAAATAAAGGAAATGTACCTGCTAGTGTTTATGTTTCTGCTCTACTTCATGTGGTCAAGCATTGTTCACTTTGCATTAAGCATGCGAGACTGACCAGCCAGATGGATGTACTGGACATTCCTTATGTTGAAGAATCAAATCCGAGAATTGCATCTACAAATATCTGGTTCCGACTTCCATTCGCCTGTGGCAATTCATGGCAACACATATGCTTGCGGCTTGGAAGACCTGGAAGCATGTATTGGGATGTCAAAATAAATGATCAGCATTTCAGGGACTTGTGGGAGCTTCAGAAAGGGAGCAGCAATACTCCCTGGGGATCTGGGGTTCGAATAGCCAATACATGTGATGTAGATTCTCATATCCATTATGATCCTGAAGGTGTTGTTCTGAGTTATCAGTCCATAGAGTCTGACAGTATAAAGAAGCTAGTTGCAGACATTCGAAGGCTATCCAACGCTAGAATGTTTGCCCTTGGAATGCGGAAATTGCTTGGAGTAAGAACAGATGAGAAATTGGAGGAAAGCAGTGAAAAGTCTGATGTTAGAGTTCCGCCTTCAGGAAAAGGCACTCTTGAGGGAGATAAGCTCTCAGAACAGATGAGGAGGGCATTTAGAATCGAAGCAGTTGGGTTAATGAGCTTGTGGTTCAGCTTTGGGTCAGGTGTATTGGCTCGCTTTGTTATAGAGTGGGAATCGGGCAAAGAGGGATGCACAATGCATGTTTCTCCAGACCAACTTTGGCCTCATACAAAAGTGAGCTATCTTCTTATTTACTTCAACTTTGTGGACTTGAGTGTTTGCGTTCACGTGTGTCTGCATGAGCATGTGAGATTTGTTTTCACGATTGCCTTGTTCTTCAAACTTTTTACATTTATGCCTTTTTTGTTATTGTTAGTATTATTCTCCAACAGTAACTGCATTGAAAGCACTACTCATATTAGGCTAATGCGGTTAATTTAAGATACATTTAGTTTTAACTTTTGGTATTTTTTTGTGATTTTTAGTTTTCATTTTTTTACTTTTTGTTTCATATTTTTTTAATGTTTTAAGAAAACAAAAACTTGTTTAGTTCCTTCAGTTTTTTATTTTCTGATTTTGTTTATACATTTAGCTAAAAGATTTTCTTGGTTCTATTTTTGTCTTGACTTGTTCCTGATAGAAACCATGGAAGGTGGTCTCAGTTTTCTGTTTTGAAATTCAACCCAAAAGAAAAAAAAGAAAAAACTTGTTTTTTTCAATTTCTTTTTGAATTTTTTTATTTCTTCCGAACAAAAACCATAAAATGTGATTTTAGTCTTCTGTTTTCATTTTTCTTTACGGTTTCATTATTAATCAAGTAAATATTATTTAACTGTTTAATTATGAATCTTTTAAGATTTTAGAATTTTATCATATAAAATAGGAATAACTATGGCAGAAAATTTTTATGTGTTTCTTTGCTGTTAGCTTCATTTTGTTATACTTGTATTTCCATTTGGCTTACATTTAATTTGCTATCAATGTTATATGCACTTGTGGATCTAAATATGAATCTTCCTTACAGTTTCTGGAAGATTTCATAAATGGAGCTGAAGTTTCATCGCTGTTAGATTGCATCCGTCTCACTGCAGGTCCCCTACATGCTCTTGCTGCTGCAACTAGGCCTGCACGAGCTGGTCCTGTCCCTGGGGTTACTGGTGCAACAGGCCCAGCCTCTTCAATACCAAAACAGGGAGGATATTTACTACTCCCTGTTGGAAATTCTGTTTCATCTACTGCTTCTACTGGTCTTGGGAATCATAGCCTACATGGTGCTGCAGTGTTAGCTGCTGCTGGTCGAGGAGGGCCTGGCATTGTTCCTAGTTCACTGTTGCCGATAGATGTCTCTGTTGTCCTACGTGGCCCTTACTGGATTAGGATTATTTATCGCAAACATTTTGCTGTTGACATGCGATGCTTTGCTGGAGATCAAGTTTGGCTGCAGCCAGCAACACCACCCAAGGGAGGCCCTTCAGTTGGAGGATCACTACCATGTCCA
Source organism: Erythroxylum carthagenense (assembly GCA_026413575.1). Taxonomy (NCBI): domain Eukaryota; kingdom Viridiplantae; phylum Streptophyta; class Magnoliopsida; order Malpighiales; family Erythroxylaceae; genus Erythroxylum; species Erythroxylum carthagenense. Next base: position 33,896,983 of record JANZLD010000235.1, on the reverse strand, counting down.
CAATTTCGTCCATTCATTATGGAACATGTTGCTCAGGAGCTGAATGGATTAGATCAAGGTTTTGCTAGTGGTCAACAGCCTGTTGGATTGGCAAATTCTAACAATCCAAACCCAATTTCTGGATCTCAAGTTTCAAATATCAATGGAAATAGAATGAATCTCCCTAATTCTGCAGCAATTTCCAGGGCAGCCAACCAAGTGACTGGTTTGAATCGTGCTGGAAATACCGTCCCAGTATCTTCAAATTTGTCTACTGTAAGCTCAGGGCTACCTATACGAAGATCACCGGGAAGTGGTGTCCCTGCTCATGTGAGAGGAGAATTAAATACAGCCATTATTGGTCTTGGTGATGATGGGGGCTATGGGGGTGGATGGGTTCCCCTTGTTGCCCTTAAGAAGGTCTTAAGAGGTATTCTTAAGTACCTTGGGGTTCTGTGGTTATTCGCCCAGTTACCTGATCTTTTGAAAGAGATATTGGGTTCAATCCTTAAGGATAATGAAGGTGCACTGTTGAATTTGGACCAGGAACAGCCGGCTTTACGCTTCTTTGTTGGGTAAGACAGTTTAACATGTTTGTTCTCCATTTATTCAATACACTAATTTGCTTGCTTGTAATAAGGTTTCACTCTTAAATTTCAAGCTGGCATCAGGTGGGAGGAAATTTCTCCATTTTAGTGGTGCAAAAGGAATGTTATGTTTTTATAGGTCCTTAATAGCTTGTTTAGGAGAATGAAGTAGTCGGATAGGCATACTTATGATACTACATAGGCTATGCCAGTGTTGGGGTACGGAAGAAAATCTGGCCTTGCCGCTGAATCACGTTAAACCTTGTGTGCACCTTTCTCCTTTACTTTTACTTTCACATGGTATGACAGCTTATTACTTTCACATATAACAATGAAGTTATGAAAGCAGAAACTCGGAAGGGATGGGGCTATAAATGGAAAAACATATAAAATGTTAAGAAAACAAGCAGAAGCCATGGCAAAGAGGTTAACAGGACATTAGTAAGGAGGCATAACGAGGAAAATATCAACCAAAAGAAATTGATAAAATAAGATGTGCAGATGATTTAGTCCTAATCACCACCATGGTTGTAATTGTTTTAGGTTTAGGTCCCCTTATTTTAGGAACTGAGTCGTTTACCATATACTATACTGTTAACAGATTGATATTTCAGATTAAGTCATTGTTAGAATTTTTTCTTAATGAAATGGTCAGCCTACAAGAGATGATTCAAGATTAGTGAAAAAAAACTGAGACTTAGGTGGAGGAAATGTGGCATCAACTTTTATAAGATGAAGCTCGTTTCATTGCCAAAGAGTTCTAGCTAAACTTTTTTGCTCTCACTCAGTGTAAAAGTGGGGTTCGCTCTCACTCAATGTAAAAGTGGGGTTCATGATAATTTTGGTTTAGTTTAACAACTCTAGGCATGTCAGTGGAGCCAGTTGATGTAGTGATTGCTCTTTTCTACTGCTAACTTGTTTGCTTGAAAGGCGAGTAGAAGAAACATCAAACTGATTTATATCATTTGCATCCATCACATTGTTTGTTCAGTTGCATATAATATATTGTTTGGATATTGCTGAAGTTGGCACTCAATTATGAACTTTTTCAAACACCATTTGATCTTCTTCTTGATCTGTTGATAGTAAGGAGGTTCATTACTTGTACATGGTTTACTTTCTACATAATAATCAATAGTCTAGCCATTGGTATACTTTTATATTATTCTGTACTCTCTAAATGTAATTATGTTTCTTTAAACAGGGGCTATGTATTTGCTGTTAGTGTCCATAGAGTTCAACTTCTTCTTCAAGTACTAAGTGTCAAGCGTTTTCACCAGCAACAACAGCAGCAACAGCAGCAGAATCCTACTACTGCTCAAGAAGAATTAACTCAATCTGAAATAGGAGAAATATGTGACTATTTCAGTCGCCGTGTTGCATCGGAGCCCTATGATGCTTCTCGTGTTGCATCATTCATTACTCTTCTCACATTGCCCATATCGGTTTTAAGAGAATTTTTAAAACTGATTGCCTGGAAGAAAGGATTGGTCCAGGCACAGGGTGGAGAAATATCTTCTGGTCAGAAACCCCGTATTGAGTTATGCCTGGAAAATCATGCAGGGCTGACCATGGATGATAATTCTTCTGCAGCTAAAAGCAATATCCATTATGATCGGTCTCATAATTCGGTTGATTTTGCACTCACTGTTGTTCTTGATCCTGCTCATATACCTCATATTAATGCTGCTGGTGGTGCTGCTTGGTTGCCGTATTGCGTGTCAGTGAGGTTAAGATACTTGTTTGGAGAAAATATTAATGTCTCATTTCTTGGCATGGAAGGTAGTCATGGAGGTCGCGCTTGCTGGTTGCGTGTTGATGAGTGGGAGAAATGTAAACTGAGGGTGGCTCGAACAATAGAAGTTAGCGGCTGTTCAACTGGAGATGGTACTCAAGGAAGGTTGAGGATAGTTGCAGATAATGTGCAAAAAGCACTACATACGTGTCTCCAGGGGTTGAAAGACGGTCCAGTTAGTACAAGTTCTGGGGCAACATGATTTAATGTATTCTCAAGTTCTTCATTACAGCCAGAACCTTGGGATGCCTTTGTGGTTTCTCATGACCCCTTTTAATGGCGGCATCTTTTATGTCTCCTTCGTGGCCGAATCGAAATCATAGCTAGATCCGATGTCCATGGATATGCAAGCTAGTGCGGTCTTCCCAGGGCTTTAATTCTAATAATGTGGCTAACCGAATCTTTTGATGAGTAGGGTGTACAATGGTTTTGAAGATAAGTTGCGTGTAGAAGTGTTTCTTTTGTACAGAAAATTACACTTAGTGGACAAGTTGTGTAGAAATAGAAAAAGAAGTATTGACTCACGGTAGTTTTGTGGATTCATTGTGCACTCCAATGGACAATGACAAAATCTCCAAAATTTTCATCCTGGTGATGAGAACTTTTATACTAGATTATATCCTTAAATTTCGTCGAAACTGGAGGCTGTTGTAGTCAACTTGGCATGCCCTTGAATGTTGGAAAGAGCATACATATTCATCTTGGAAAGTTATATTCCATCTTAAGAGTAGAGTGTATCTGATGCGTTAAGAGTTACATTTTACTACATGAGGCTTTAATATTAGAATAACGCCATTGTCAAATAGTATTCCAGTCCGTTAATTTCGTTAGTGCAATAGAAAAGAAAACAGACAGCCTCTGTTCCTGAATATCTTATCAAAGAAGGATATATACAAGACTACACGTTCTTCATTATGTAGGCAAGCTGATTCTTTTTTGCTCTTCATTTCTGTACTTATCTGTCTCCTCCCCCGCCCAAAATTGGAAATAAAGATAACAAAATGTAATCCTAGTTAGTGGTTTTCTGGTGTTATCTTATTTTTATGCTTCTTTTTGTCTTTGAATAAACTTAATACAACGTCGGCCTCAAAGTCATATAACTCTACACCCATCTTGAGAAACACAATCGGACTTGCCTTCAACTCCTTGATGGGGGTTATAATGTAAATTGTGACGTAGTATCTGTTTTCATTTGTTGCATGGATTATCTCAGAAGGAATGAATTGAAGTTTTACAGAAGCTATTCAGACATCTTCCACCCATTTGGTGTCTGGTTTAAATGTTGCAGCCTCCTTTTAAAGTGTGACTTCTTTTGAGTTGATTTAAGGTAACTCCTGTAACCTTTTTCATGAAAAGCTGGGGTTTGGACGAGAATCGAATTCGTGATAATTAATATTTACATACGTTATATTAGTCCAACTTGTGGGTACCAAATCTTCTGTGCTAAAAATGGTGTTTCAATTTTGTTTCAGTCAATTTTAATCAACATTTATATAAACTTCATAAATATCTGGATAAGATTTAATAGAATAGTGTAGGAATTAAGCTCTCCTGCTTGTGAATCCAGTTGCCGTATTTGGGGTAAATAAGACCAAGGCTGGCCAGAGGTGGATCAGGGCTATTGACTGTGCAACTTGTAAACTTTGGACGCAGTCTGTAAACAATTAGGCTATGTAGCTTGAAAGCTTCCATGATAAATATGGAAGCGGGAAACTCCACTAAAACCTACCATTTTTTACTTCAGCTTCAGAAAGATGGCTTCTCCATCTACCTGTAACTTCAATGGTGGTGCAGAAAATGCAAGTGAACATTAACGGCTCAATGGTGGTGCACAAAGTGCAAGTGAACAACGGCTTTGTGTTGAAGCGGATTTGTCAACAAAAGAGATAACTAATACGTCCTATATACTACCAAACATAAAATTTTTCCAGTCCAGTACAATAGCAGAAAAAAGGAGTATACTGCTTTACTCAGCCATTACATTAGAGGGGAAGGTGGCCATAACAAAAACGATCCTTTCTGAATGAATATCAATGAATCACTTTTTTCTTGGCATCACTCGAGAGACTAAAGCCTCTTGCAAATCTGCACTTTTACTCAAAAAATGCAGATTCTATCCCAATTTATGATCTTCGCATCAATAGAACTCAAGTGTAGTACTTGTTTCCAAATTTTAAAACCCATAAAGCTGGTACCACAAAAAATGGATATAATGTACACAACTATCAACTACATAAGACGAGAATAGAGGAGAGGGGAACATTATCATGCTTTTATATTTGACTTTTGAACAACTAACACCGCAAAAGAGTCTCCAGGAAAGAACGCACGTATTTACATTAAATAAAAATTCCAGTTGAACTAAAAGCACGAGGATCATTGATAATATCCTTGTGGTATTGTTACAAACATCCTTCACATCTCCGTATCTATTTTTTGACTGAAAGGTTAAACTGGCCAACCTCGGCCAGTATTAATATAGTCAAGGAAGCATAGCAAGTGGAAAACCGGTCCCTAGTTTCATTTCTCTTTTCAGAAAACTCAAAATGGCCTTGACCTCTTCCTCTCTTGGATGTAACCTGTCTGCAGAAAGAAAATTGTGAGCAACTCCGTCGATTACCACACTACTGCAGCCAGCAGTCTTCTTCACTCCTCTACTTTCCATGACCCCCCTAATCTTACCAGAATAGTTCCACCTCCCACTAGCAGCATATATATTGGACAACAACATGTATCCACCTTCTTCTTCAGGTTCTAACTTGAGCAGCTCATTCAAAGCTATCTCTGCCATTTCTACATCGCCCTCAGCTCGACAAGCATTTAGCATTGCCCCCCAGATGGACGGACTTGCTTTCATAGGCATCCTGTCAATGACATCTTTTGCTTCAGTCAACCTCCCTGATCGTGCTAAAAGATCCACCAAACATCCATAGTGCTTAATTCCTGGTTCTATCCCACAATGTTTCATACAATGGAATAGTCTAAGCCCTTGATCTACAAGCCCGCTGTGACTGCAGGCTGCAAGAAGAGAAACAAAAGTAACATCATCTGGAGTTGTGTCGTCTTGCATCTTAGAGAAAATTTCTAATGCTTTTTGACCATAGCCATGCAATGCAAATCCTGATATCATCGTTGTCCATACTCTACTGTCCTTTTCAGTAACTTCCTGAAAGGCCATCAAAGCTCTTTCAATACTTCCACACTTGCAATACATATCAATCAATGCTGAACCCAAAACGGCATCTACTTTTATCTGCATCCTAATTAACCATCCATGTGCACACCTCCCTTGGTCCAGCGCTCCAACTTCAGCTGCACCAGAAATAAAGCTAACCAATGTGATGTTGTTGGGCATAACATTCTCTGCCACCATATGACTGAATAATTTGCTTACCTTTTCAAAATCACCCTTACTGGCATAGCCAGCTATCAAAGAGTTCCAAGAAACAAGGTCTCTATTTGGCATTTGATCAAAATATGCCTCTGCGCGTTCCATCTTACCAACTTTTGCACATCCACCTATTACTATGTTCCATGAAACAACATCCTTCTCCATTAATGCCCCGAATATCATTTGTGCAACGTCTAACTCCTGGCACTTCACATACATATCCAGAAGAGCATTACTCAAGATCAAATTAGATGAACTAATGAGCTTCCTCCTTTCAATCCAAGCATGAACAGCTTTTCCTAATAGGACATCTCCTAATTGCCCACAAGAAACTAGCAAACCTAACATGGTATACTCATCAGGTTTGAGGTCTAAAGCCATCATTTTGTGAAACAATTGTAGTGCTTCCATGCTTGACCCTTTCTTAGCATAGCTATTAACTAAGATATTATATGCCACAGCATCTGGAGCTAGCATGTGTCCAAGTATATTATTTGCAAACCACATTAGTTCATTTTCCAAGTATATCTTTATGAGGGAGTTCTGTACATAGTCATGCAACAACCCCATAATAATAGCATGGCAATGAATTTGCTTTGCTTCTGATACATGTTTGCAAGCATGAAGTAGGTGAAGGAGTGTTTGCTTGTCTGGGTAAATTGCTGACCTCAACAAACAATTATACATTTGAAAAGATTGATAAGCGGAGTAAGACAAAGCAGAAATCATAGTGTTATAAATGTACAAGTTGGGATGAGGAGTAAACTCGTTGAAAAGTATCAAGGCCATGTCTAAATTCTCAGGGTGTGAAATAGCTGAAAACAAAATGAGTCTACTCATGGGAAACGTTTGACCAATGAGATTGCTCCTTATTATTTGTCCCAAGATCTGTTTAAAATGATCCCTTGTATTGCTCCTCTCGAGCAGCATAAGGGACGGGTGATTGAGCTTAAGAGATACAGTAGGATCCCAGGAACTCTTTCTACTGCAAGCAATAAAACTGAGAAAACGAATGCCTTTCCTATACCCGTACATAGAATCACGAGTAAATAATTCAAAATAATGAAATGAAACAAAATACCAAGAACTTGGTTTAAATTTCTGCCATTACCGCCAGAAAACTAGAGTGATCCATATTCAGCTCTAACTCAGTTCCAGCTCCAAATAAGAAAGGAGAAATATAACAAGCAACTCAAAAGGACAGGTTGTGCATGATGCAAATAAGAAAAGATAAACTGCTCTGATGAAGACTTCAGGAATTGGCGTATATACACCAGCTGTTAATTTGTTGTCACTTGCCAAATGCTTAGAACACATTACGGTCCAAGGAGAAAAAAAAGTAGATTTTCTTATTTGGGTCCAAAGAAAGATTAGATTCAGAGCTATAGTCCCATTAAAAACAAACTCATGTGATAGGTCCTGTTTGGCCTACGAAACGAAACCATAAGCTCCAATGATATCTTAAGCCGAAGGCATCATGTTGTCTAAGATTCCCACCCAAGTTCGAAAAGCCCATTAATCAACATCTTTATTTAGTAGAACTATGAATCTGTTCTTTCAATCCAACAAGCATAACTGAGATGGGTTGATTAGAGTAAGAAAGATGGCAAAATACGATCTTCATTAAAGAGAGCCATCCATGGCTGTACTGAATCAGAAGCATCAAACTTCGACCACGAAGACAATCTATGTAATACTTCACAGAAACCGGAAGAAGTACCAGAATTGTGGAAATTTACAACCATGCCAATTAGAAGAGAACTTACGAACCCATCGCCATACGGGCAGTAAGTAGTACAAGCGAAGCGATGCTTAAACCCTATCTCGGAGAAACCAAGAAACTGAAGTCGGATGTTACTGAACATCTAATCAACTCAACTGCTACGGCCCTTAAGTTGAGCCCAAAACTATATGTAGACCCATTTAGGACATCCACTTGGACATGTGGGATAAGAAAGGGTGGTCGAATAGTAAATGGGGACGACTAAATAGTTGATTATTGGTGGCCAATTATAACTAACCACTTGGCACATAAGTAAATCTCATCCTACTTCTCCTTTGAGTAGAAATTATCAACTAGCAAGAAGAATTAAGGAAGTATATATTTCTTTTTTATTTATTAAAGTTTGATGTTGTAACTTTGAAAAAGAAAATTTTAACTTCATGAAAACTTATTTATACTAATATCATTACTATTTTGACAATAGTTTTAAAGAAACAAGAATTTTATTTAAAATGATTTTTAAATAGAGCCATTGTTATTTTGGTTTGACGGTAAATACTTCTAGTTGACAATGAAGAACCACAAATATGAAGTATTGACTTGCATCACTATTAACTTTGTTAGGACCTTGATCTTTGACGAAACTTAGAACCTTCATTGTAAAAGTTATAAAAATACCATTAATGAGCACGAAAAATAATATGACTTAATAAATATTATACTAGGATTCTATACATTTAATATCATGTTTATGTACCATAATACAACATAAGTCACTTATTTACCTTAAAATAAGATTGTCATCAATGAGTATAAAGAATAATATGACTTAGCTAAAACTATACTAAACTTTCATATATTCAACACCATGCTTATGTACAAAATATACCATCACTTATAATAGGCAAGCCACATGTTCACCTTAGAATGATAATACTCACTTAATATTAAGGTCCCATGTGTTAATACAAACTAAACAAGAATGTCATGTGTAAAACACCATGCTTATGTTAAAAAATATTTCTAACCCACCACTTATAATAGACAAGTGAAACGTTCACCTTAAAATAAAAATATCATCACCAAATAAGAAGAATATCACGGCTCAAAAAAACTATGCTAAGATTCTATACGTCCGATGTCATGTTATTTATAAAAACTTTCCACTACTCATAACAAATAATGTTAACCATAAAATGAGAATACCATCACTTTAATATTAAGATACCATGCTTCAATGAAAACTATTCCATATCTTCATATATCCAATACCATGCTTATACGCAAAAAATAATATTACTCATGACGGATAAGTCATATGTTCACTTTGAAATAGTAATACCATCAATTAGTGTGAAAAATATTATGGCTTAGTTAAAATTATACCAGATTTTCATGCATCTAATACCATGCTAAAAAACTACCATAATCGATAACAGAAAAGTGACGCATTAACTTTAAAATAAAAATACTACCACTTTAATATTAAGATATCACGCCTTAATGAAAACTATGCTAGATCTTCATATACCCAATACCACACTTATGTTTTAAAAAATGTAAGTTACACATTCACGCTAAATGGTAATACTATCATTGAGTGCAAAGAATACCAAGCTTAGTTAAAACTATACTAGACTTTCATACATCCTATACCATGCTTATGTACAAAAAATATTACCACTCATAATCGATAAGTCACATGTTCACCTTAAAATGAGAGTAAAATCGCTTAAATATTAAGATATCAAGGTTTAATAAAAACTATATAAGATATTTATACATTCAATACTGTTATTATGTATAAAAATATCAACACCCTTAATAGATAAGTTACATATTCACCTTAAGATGGTAATACCGTCATTAACTATGAAGAATACTGATAGAAAGTAATTTTAATATTTTAAACTTCAAGTGCATAATATAACTGTAACTACCACTAGCAAGAATAGGTCGATCTTATAAGGGCTAGAATTATTAATACTTACCATCTTTCTATTATCTAGATTAAAAAATCATGGTGTTTAAGATAAATCAAATGCAAAATTAAAACAATAAAGTAAAGTAGATCAACATAATAAACTAACTAGAGCAAAGATTAAACTTAGAAACAATTAAGGAAAACATTGGTTCCTAGATTTTGAATGCCCCTAAAAATTCTTGTGTAATAATGATTTCATTAATCAATTTAAACTTTAGTTCATCATATTGCGGAAATTCCTATCTTATGTTAATATCTTTCTCACAACTATTAAAACCTAGCCCTATGTTGATTAAGTAAAGCCTCTTTCTAGTTAAAACCCCTAATATTGCATTAATTGATTCGTAAATTTCACTTTTAGGTTTGACCCTAGTCTAAAGTATTTATATTGACCTATCTCTAGGTTTGCATGCAACTTCCTTCAATTATGGTTGTAACATTTCATCACCTGTGGGAGGTTAGAATAGTAAATATGAGTGATTAATGAGAGCTTAGAAATGCATTTTTTTTTCATGCTCATGCATAATATGACATATATATACATGTGAATAGTGAAGGTTTTGCACATGAAAATAATTGTACATGCATTCATGAATGATTCCGAGTATAATTAAATTGAATTGGGATTTTTGAAAATTTAGTGAATTTAGAATTTATTTATGTTGAACGTATTATTGGTTAGTAGAATTGTGAGATTTATGAATTTCGGTAAATTTAGGAATAAATTTCGGAGAAATATTTTAGAAAATAGGGGAAACGAAATCAAAGGAAGATTTGAAGATAGTTGGATTGTAAAGATAGAATTAATGGAGTTAGTTTCAAAGAAACTTAGTTAGAATTAGACCTTAGGAAAAAGTGACAAGTGTAAAGTTGCCTTTATTATTTGTCAGAAGTAAGTTTGAGTTATCCGAGAGTTAAAAAGGGGTTTGTTCTTTTCCTAAGTTCTTCTTTTGTTATCATCTTCTCCAAATTTCTTCCCATACACAGAGTTTTCCATCAAACTCCTTCTGAGATTAAACTTTGATTTTTCATATCCCTCGCCACTTCCTCTACTGCTAAGTGTTTCTTCTGCCTTAAGAAAAACCAGAAGTTGGTTAGTGTTCACAATGGTTTACGTAATTTTGTATGGAGTTAGGGCTTGAAGATAGTTGAAGCTTTTAGAGTCTTCAACAAGTAAGTAGTGAATAAAATTGTTAGAGTTGTGGATTTTGAAATAAAGTTGATGAATTTATTGTCAGTGCATGATCATGGAATTTGCGTATATTTATATTCTTGAACACCATGTTAAGGGGATGAAAAATGAGGATATGGTGTTATTTGGTTTTTGATGGATTGTTAGTGATCAGGAGTTGTGGAAATGGTTCCTGGAGTTGAAATAGCAATGAAATGATGTATAAGATTAGTGTAGAGAGTTAGATATGGAAAGGTGATGTGCTCTATTGCTTCACTGAGCATGTATGAATATATAGGTGTTTATACGAGAGTTGATGAAGACTTAGAGATGTTTAAGAAAAAGGTTTTTGAGTTGAGGAGTATAGATAGTATCGTCTGTGATGACGTCATATCATCTATGAAGACGTATTGTCTGTGAAGACGTATCGTCTGTGATGACGTCATATCGTCTGTGATGATGTCATATCATCTATGAAGAAGTATCGTCTTAAGTTGACTATCTATATCGTCTTAGGTTGACTTCTGCTTCGTCTTAAGTTTACCATTTTTATTGTCTTAGGTTGACTTCTGCTTCGTCTTAAGTTGACCATTTGTATCGTTTTAAGTTGACGTCTGCTTCGTCTTAAGTTGACCATTTGTATCGTCTTAGGTTGACTTCTGCTTCGTCTTAAGTTGACAATTTGTATCATCTTAGGTTGACTTCTGCTTCATCTTAAGTTGACCATCTGTATCATCTTAGGTTGACTTCTGCTTTGTCTTAAGTTGACCATTTGCTTCATCTGCTTTCTATTTTGTCTGCTTTTTATTTCGTCTACTTTCTGTTTCGTCTGCTATCTGCTTCATTTGCTTTTTGCTTCGTCTACCTTTTTACTTCATCTGCTTTCTGTTTTATCTGCTATCTATTTCGTCTACTTTTTGCTTTGTCTGTTATCTGCTTCATCTGCTTTATGTTTCATCTGCTTTTTGCTTCGTCTACTTTTTGCTTTGTCTACTTTTTGCTTATATGACCAAAACTTCTTCTTTTGTACACTATTCGTCTAATGCTATCGTCTGGTCCATTTTTGGCCATTCAGACGATAGAATTTGTCTTCAAGGTCTTCACAAAAGTGGTAGATCTCAAAGTTCTCTTTGAAATCGTCCTAAGATAATCTTAATCCGACATCTGTAGAGTGAGTTATGCCATTTGTCCCGATATAGGTTTTGTATGATTAAGGAACACTTTTCTAGAAGAGGGTATGACCAAATTATATCAATTGCACACTTTGATTTAACATGAACAATAGACTTGAAAGAGTGTTGTGAAAAAAAATGAAAGTAAGCTAATGGGAAATGAATTGTGATTTTAATGGTTTTAGTTAGGCATAAACCTAAGTATGAATTATACTTAGATGAGTTTTGATATGAGATTGAATGTGTGAGGAAATTGATGGATTGATACCCAGGATTATCATGAACATGCATTGTACATAATTCATTTCATACAGGTGAATTATTGAATACTTATGATTTTACAAATTGTGATGTTATGTATATTATTTGTGATAGAGGAGCAATTGGAACGTCAACCTCCAGACGTTGCTGGATCTTTCAGGCATTAGCTTCGGGAGAAACTTGTGAGTAACCTAGACGGTCTCACTTAATTACTTATTTGCTTAAATTATGTTTTGAATGATAATTGAATGTGTTTAATTGTGGATTCCGGACAAAAGGTCCGATGAGTGTGAACGTGGATTGAAATATTGAAGTGCTATTTGAATGTGAATATGAAGACCTAATTGCCTTATAATGTGAGTAATTGTGGTACATGCATTCCATTCATGAATGCATAATCAGATAATGGCAATTGTGACCAGAGTAGCCACCAATCAGAGCTTAAAGCTCATTGTATGCAAAGAGCCTCGAGCTTAGATAGTGATTAAGAGTCTAAGGCTTACTATGTATAATGAGCCTTGTATCCTCATCGGATAAGGGACAGTTAGTAAAGAGTCCGGTATCCAAAATTGGATACGGGACAGTTCAAACACTCAGTCATAACAACGTAACAATTGGAAAAAATCTTATAAGCATTCCATATGCATTTTGATAAGTATGTTTGATTGATTGAATTGAGTAATTGCCTATGCTTGAGTGAAAATATGTCACATAACCTATTATGAAAAATCGTGGATTTCATGTTATGTGAAACGGTGTGATGTATGAATTGAGTGAACCATCGATGATGGTTACCTCATTGAGTTCGCAAAACTCACTAAAATTGCAACGTTGTCTTTTCAGGACACAGAGACGACTCTAGCTACTGAGAGGCTCTACCAGCTATGTAGATTATGTTTGGTAAGAGAAGTCATGGGTCAAAGGTCAATCAGCTGGGATTTTTGGACAGATTAGTTAGATTGTGTATATTTTCCTCTTTTATGTAGTACTTTTGTATTAGGTTTTGACGTTGTACATATAGAAAATGTTGAAAGACACAATGTAGACATTCAGGTTTTATGAAATGAAACGAGAAAAAAGGTTGGTCTTAAAATATTGTGGTTTTTCTGTTGATGCTTTATAAGTGAATTATGATACCATGCCATGTGTAGTGAATGTAGTGATCGATGTAGCTCGCCCTTATCGTAGGTTATGTACCGGAATGACCTTCGGGTGTCTCGGTGTGTACCCTGCAGTAAGAGGGCACTACAATGGTAGATCTATTCATACAAGAAGGATTTCTTAATCTCAATTGCATCAATTCATACATGAAATAATATGCTAGCAATATTAATTTAAGAATCATTAAAAAGACATAATTGAATATCAATAAAACTAAAGAGTGAATTAAGATAAAATAAAATCACTAGAAGGTCTATGCTAGGGTTCATCTAATCCAACTACTAATAAAAGTTTAGTTAATAATCATTATATCAAGACTAAAGAAAAAATAGAAAACTAAAAGCACCACATTGAAATCCCTTTTAATCTTTATGAAATCTACTTTAGCTTGATAAAAATCCACCCCAAATATGTTTCTTTGCTTGTTCTTCGTTCTCTTTATCATTCCAACTTGTCCATATGTCTTTTCCAAACCCCCTTGAACCTCATACAAATCCCTTTTTAACTTCCTCTCATTTTCTCTTCGTTTTATCCATTTATAGCTCAAATTTAGAGATTTTGGAGTGGACAAGGTCATTCACACAATAGTGTGCATGACTGTGTGATGTGCCCAAAAAGTTCTAAAAATTACCTAGGCCATCCTACTCACAAGCATACAAGGTAGTTGTAGTGATTACCTAGGGTCGTCTCCCACGGAGGTAAAATTAGTTTACTTAAATTAATTTTGAACAAAAAAAAGGCAATCTTAAACATTCTATCCCGATTTATTGTGTGAAAATTTTTAAAGAAAGTCACAAAATAGTCTGAAAAGTAAATGATTCAACCAGAAGCAAAGACGAATATATTAATTGAAATGGAAGACTCTTAAGAATTAACTTCACTAATTTAATCTCCTATGCATGACTAAGGAGAAATGATTGAATAATTGTCTTACTAAAATTAACAATCGGATTCTAAGATCAACTCAAATAATAGACTAAATCTAGCTTTCACATTCGACAAGTTATTATTCGAATTGATTATAAAAAACCGACTACTAATTACCACTTAAGTTGATATATTTCCAATTCATAACCTAAGCGTCTATAATTTCTAGTTCCATATTAACCTTCTCCTCTCGGTCCTTCGTTTAATACTAAAATGATGCAAAGTTTGGTCATGCTATAACATCCATTCAGCTCAAAAACCATAGCAATAAGACAACAAAATTGTAACTCAATTATGCGTAGTCGACTAAAATAGCAACATTAATTCTTAAGAAAAAAGATCATCCCATCACGTGTAACATCCCGTTACCAGTATGAAGGGCATATTGGTAATTCGGATGGTTCTAGATTTGGGTGCATGTCTAATTTGG
>JANZLD010000235.1:33827131-33840180 GCA_026413575.1 Erythroxylum carthagenense | reverse complement strand
ATCTGCCATCTATTTCAAGGTGCAAAAAAATATGGACTAATCAGTAAGATTACAAATGCAAAACTAAAATTAAAGATGGATGAAATCACTTCAAAAAAATAACAAATATGCAACCATAGATAGTGACCCAACAGAACATGTATGCTAGATGTTAACATGTTTGTAATTAGTAGATGTTAAGGTATGCCTAATTAATTTGAAACTAGGCCGTGTTAGTTTTTAACTGAAGTCTACGAGAAGAGGTATTTTGAAAATTAATAATTAGGAGTCTTTTAAAGATTAATAATTTTTTCAAAATTTCTTAAACTATGGGGGAGATGTATGTTTTTTCCCCAAAAAAAGAAAACTGAATAAGGTAAAACAAATAAAGTTACAAGTTCTATTTAAAGAGCATACTAGAGCTGAGTTTGCAGCAATCTCTTTGGCCAGCAGAGTATAAATGAAGCAACTTGAGCCAATTTTAAACAGTATGAAGTCCTTATTGTAGCTCACCCTACTATATTAGGCCAGAAGTTTAAATCTGGGGACAACAACAACTAGCTAAAAACAGGTTTTAAATTGAAGAGGAATAATGGCGTCCCAAGAATAACTGATTTAGAGTTTAAGGAAAGAGAAACACTTCAGAAAGTACAACAAAGGAAGATGAGCTTAAGGTAATTTTTGAATCATCACAACAAGAATCGATGGACCAATTCTTTAGTAAAATGGAAAGATAAGAATAAGTCAAAAATCGTATAGGGAAGGCACTACTCTATTGCAGGTTGAGAATCAGATGCGGGCCTGTGAAGATGTCGGCTCCTCTTCCAAGAGTGATTTTTTAAACCATTAACGATGATTCGTTCGATTTATAGGTTAGGGATATAAACCTTGACTGATATTTCAAATTATTCGTACACTTTCTTATACCGTAAACCATAAGCAAGCAAGATAAGATATCCAACAAAGATGCATAACACATACATGAAGATGAACACAAAAAAATACGTGGACTTGCGACAACACATAACATACATGAAGATGAACACAAAAAAATATCTGGAACGAAGACAGATAATAGTAGCGGAGGAAATCGTCAATGGAATAGCCAGGAGAAACACAATGAATAGTAACATATAACCCTGCAGGGTTTGGAGGGTATTTTTGTCATTAATTAGGGCTTCACTTCCAAACCCAAGCCATTCCATCCTTGACCTCCCAATTTGGGGGTCACAAAATATTGAAGTTTGGATGGCAAAGGATGGCTTTGGAAGCCATCGTTTGCCATTCCATCATGTTTTAAAATAAACTTCCAAACAATGGTCTAAATCATTTGGGCCATTCCATTCCTTGCCTTTCCACCCCTCTACCCACATCCAAACATACTCTAAGCCAAGACTACTATTTTTGTCAAACCAAGATGTTGCCACTATAGATTTACACGAGAATCTACTATTATTTATTTCAACTTGCATACAAATTTTCACCAAGTTCATAAATCACATGCCCATCAATCACTTTTGATTGGTCCCACCTTTCCACCATCTGGAAAACAAGATTGCAGAGCTCTTGCCACTAATATTTTGGTCATCCTCCTCTGAACCCTTCACAAATATTAGACAGAAGAACATCAAGAAAGCGCTTGAAAAACATTGCAATGGCTTGAACATGGCAGTGATTTTTCTTCCATAAGACGAACCTGCTTGACAAAACTAGGAAAGGAACAATTGCACCATCTTGATCGGCCACTTTTTCTTGAACATATTTGGAAAAACTTAAATGGAGTTTAGTGAAGAAGATTCAGATTCCAGATGTCTGCTGCTATAGCATTTGACGATCAGGTGACATTTTGTACATCTTTACGAGTTGGGATTTGATTCAAGTTTGACGAGATTGGATGTATCTGGTGGTTGTGAACGGAATATTGCTGAAGCAAGTGACATGGGCATGACGCAGAGTGACTTGGACTGAAGAAATTGCATGGCAGCTCCAATATCTTCTTCCATTAACTTGGCTACTTGTTCTTCAGTGCCAGCGTGGGACCACTTCTCCCAGGAGTGCTGATTGCCTACTCCCACACCATCGCCCTTCATTAAATTAAACACATATTCAATACACAGTTACTTATTCAAAAATACCAGAATCATGAGAATAATAGCCTTAAATGACAATGCGATTACTTTTCTACCTCAATTGATGATAGTGGTACATCAGCCACAAGAGGGGCAACCGCAACAGTTCCACCCAGTTTACTCATGCTTAATACCTGATTAAATGTTCAAATGAACCCAATTCCCGAGGATGAGAAAAATGTACTAGTAGTACAGTTTATACAAATGACCATCATTACAGAATGAAGACTTTGTGGACTGAAATAGACACCTGATGTTTGATAGTTTAACTACTTCACTTAACAAATGTTTGAAGGTCTTCAATTGCTTTTCACATATTCAACATGATAGGGCCTACCATGGTCAGAAAATGTGTTATGTTGGAATCAACCATACCTTTTGATACGCCATGATGAGTTCAATTAGACCTCATCAGATAATAACAAATAATATTTGCAAGAAATGAATATCCCTTTCTTTAGACATTTAGGAGATTCAAACTTGGGAACATGGCGATTTACAAATTCAGGCGATAAAAGAAAACTGGCATTGAAACGAATGTCCTTTAGTAATGGATATTTTGAATAATTTTATCTTTAGTACCTTGACTTGGAGCCTTAGAAACTTGACATAATCAACAATTTCATCAAGCATTGCTGCCCTATCGGTCTGCATTTAAGTTCCAGATTACATCAGGATGCATGATATTCAAAAATCAAGAGAAACTTCCCAAGGTTGACACAAGTTATCTCAAAATGAATCGAACATAATAGCAAATTGATCAAGATCAATTTAGAGGAATATCCATATCAAGAATACATACAAACCTTGTTTGTAGTAGGAACCAGCTCCTGCAAAGCCTTCATTCTCTCCGCAATTCTTTCCCTACGTAACTGTACCCATAAATACAAGCAAAAACTCATTAAAGTTAACAGTAAAGCAGATACATTTTATAAGATCATACAGAACAGCATATTCTTTGATTAAACAGTTATCAATATTCTCTGAAAATCTATCTTCTAAAAGAACCTACAACAGGGATTACTGGTTCAAGAGATACACAGAAATCAAGTCTAGTTACCCTTTCAGCAATGCTGTGAGGATCAGTGGCTTGCCCTCGTCTTGCTCTGACTCTTGGGCGGATGGCAGGTGGCTGTTGTATCGCAGAAATCATTCCAGGTGCTGACTGTCGATGAAAATGCTGCGGCTGGCGCAATAGGGCCATTTTAGAAACTTAACTAATATCGTAAAGTTGAAAGTATACAACATATTGCCGTGAAAAAAGAAAATAAGGAAGCCAAGAACAGTGCACAACCATTGATTTACCAGTAAAAGGAAGCATCCTTTACCAGATGACACATACAGGGTGTCACAGAATCAAACATCATGCTTCATGCAGACATGGCCATGATTGCATGCTCGATTGGAGCGTCGATTAATTAGTTAGTTCCTAATTCCCAAATAAGGATATTAAACTTAGAATTGCTCATAGTTAATCAAGTTCCAATAAGGATATTAAAGTTAGAATTGCTCATAGTTAATCAAGAAAACATAAAGGAAAGCATTTCCGGGTCAATTTTCTTTTAGAATCGGTTATGTTTTTGTGTGTAATCTGTGGTTGATTTTGACACATCCTAATTGCGAGGAAAAGTCAATGGAATGCTATTAGAAAAGAAAGGAAACCAAACTTTTCAGTTAGTCTCCACAAGACAGTGCCATAAACAATTCTCCTGGTCAGAAAATTGACAGAAACAAGGTTGATTCCGAAGCTGAGGACTAATCGAGTAGAGAAGAGACCTGATTTTTCTCTTTCAATGTCAAAGATTAAATATTTGAAGAAATTCATTAGGTTAAGGAAAGTGGGAGTTTACATACCAATAACAACAAGAAAGAAAGTTAGTTTAACAACTTAAAAGCCTACTACCCCAATGAAAATTACCGGCGAAAGGTTAAAGAGAAAATTTGCCTGGTGGGTTTGTGGTGGACCAGGTGGCGGAGTTGGTGGCGGTGCAGTAAGCCGAATTGACTGGGCTGGCAAATGTCCAAACGCTGGAAACAAAGCTGTCATGTGCACATAATCTCTATCCTGCCACCAGAATAGCAAAAAAATCCATATCTTTGGATCAAATAGCCTGTAAAATAAGCATGATTAAAAATATATTCCTCTTTTTTTCCTGTGCTTTTAATACATATCATAAATGAACCGATTATCCTTTAAAGATTATAAATTCTAAGTTTTCTCTAATATTGACTACAGATGAGCATGTTTTTTTTTTTTTTTGAAAATTTGCCACGAGTACGAAAAATAAGGCAGACAGCTAAATTTGGAGAATCTTTGACATAAAATAACCAGAGAAAGTTGGGGAAAAAGGTTCAAGAGAAAGGTAACGAGTTAGTTTGCAAATTATTCCTCCATTGTTAGCACTAGAACAAACTTGAAAATGTTTATCAAAATGGAACCGAAAGTCATTGTAAGTCATTCATGATGAAAATGGTTTAAACATAACAAACCAAGTTACCGAAAAACTGCAAACAAGTAGTTTCATACAAACAAGAATGGCCTAATTAACAATTACGTACGCCGATTCCAGTAGAAGAAGAAGGGGATGGATTAGTGGTGGTGGCAGTAGCAGTAGTGTTGTTATTATCTAAACCACCACTAGCTTCTTCTTGTTGTTGCCTCAAAAATCCATGATGCTCCAAGTTGAGTCCTAAAGGCGTCAATTCCATGCTGTTGTTCCTTAATCCACCACCACCAGATCCTAACTTCAAACCCACCGCCTCGCCACCTCCGCTGCTGACACCATTACCACCACCGTACACAATTGGCCGAACTGCCAGGATCTGTTCAAAGAAGTCGTCTCCTAGTCCCTCAGGTTGATGATTTCCCGCCATGCAATATATAATATGAAAACAAAGTTACAGCAGTTCTGGAGTTGGTACAGTGCTATAAGAGTTTTATCATGTGGTTAACTTAAGCCTGCCTCGTGGCTATTGAGGAAGAGAGAGAGAGAGTAAGTGCAGGGAGCAGGGTTGACTGAGTGTGTGAAATCGGAGGATACGAGAGCTCGGCGATGGGTTGATGGATTGCGATTTGCGAGCCCAATAACCCGGAAAGTGGAGCGTGCGTTCCAAGAGTGTTTCTTCTGCGTTTAGAGTGACGTTGGAAGATAATGAATTGGCTGCCTATCAGAACAAAGTTGTTACCTGGAGCAACTTAGTGTGACCAACCAGAGTTGAAGAGCTGAAATCAAAGAAAAGCACTAACTAGTGATCATAATGGTCGTAAGTGGCAAATTTGGTATCTCCATTTCCAGTCATAATGCTACAATAATAAAACTTTTTGTCGCCCAACTCTTCATTCCTTTTCCAACCAAAATTCCGTAATCATCCTGTTCATCTGAAAAGTTCGGTATGTGGACAATTTACTTATTTATTACTCATCGGCTTATAATTGGAACGACGGAAAGTGCTAAAAGCGCACCGTCAGAAATTCGCTTTAAGCTCCACTTCTGCTCAATTTCTCCCATTTTTAATTCCTTTGGTAGTTGGATTGACCCTGTCCCACTGCCACTTTCATTTTGATTGACGAAGGTTCTTCAAGTTTGAATCTTTAACCAAATGGGTCTCGTGAAGTTCAGTATTTGAACCCTACTGATATCTCAATATATAAGCTTTGCCCAACTCTTAAGCTCATTTTTGCAAAAAGCCTTTTGATATATGAAAGGGGTTGAATCTCTAAAACATGAAGCATGAACTAAGAGCTACATTTCATTGTCATGAAATTTTTAAGCTAGAGAAGGAAAAAAGGACGGACAGGAATAAGTGTATTGAGCTTTAAGACCACGAGACGCGATCAACCAAATCATTTTCAACCCACCAATTATCCAGAGCAGCCTTAGTGCACGAGGGAAGAAGAATATCCTCTTGTCAAGACAAAAATCGTTAAAGTATTGTTGAACGACTACTAGGCATGTTTGAAGTTTATACATAAACTGCCTAATTTCTAACTTTTTTTTGTTGAAATTTGAAGGAATTTTCATTAACTATAGTTAAACTGTTAACAACATTACAATGAGGTTTCTGTTATGGAATTCCAAAAAGATCTTTCAAGCAAAGCCACAAAAGCTACCTACGATGTATCCAGCAACTATATTATAAAAACCACGTTGCTTTCATACTATCGGAGAGTTTATGAGTAACATCTTTGGCTATCACAAGGCCTAGAATCTCATTAATGATGAACTCAACAAGTTGATAAGGCCTTGCTTGCTCCTGTCGATAGATCCTTTTATTCCTCTCCTTCCATATATTATAAACTATGAGAGTAAATGATGATTTGAAAAGCAAGTTATTCACCTTTTGTGAGTAGGATACGCTAACGATCCATTAGTGTATTAGCCTAGTTGGATACGTTGCTACATTGTGCAGGTTTATGGAGAAGTTGACTCCATACAGTTGTGGAGTAGGTGCAATTGAAAAACGAGTGCCTTGCATAAGTCACAAATGGGGTTAAAAGTCCCGTGCCATCGATCTTTAGTGCTTTACTTGTTTTTTATTGCTAACTAAGTAAATATGGAAGCTTTGGAATTGATGCATTATTGTCAGAGAAGAGAATACCAGGGAACCACTGTGGAATCAATTTAGAGAAGGTTGTAGCATGACTTGTTAGTAAAAAAACCTTTGGGGTGGAGTTTCCACACAATCGTATCCACGTTGCTTCTGTTTTGGAGACTAGGGAAAAGCTAATATAATGTATGAAAACCTCTAAAATGGCCAGTCCATTGCCTTTCGGAAATGATTGATGAGACTGTGGCATTGTGAGGGATGCAATGTCTGATATGCATTAGATCATTCTTGCAAATTAATGGACTGAAGTCAGTCCAATTATCGTACCATAACCATATGGAAGTGCCATTGTCCAGTTGATAATGAATATACAGATAAATAATATCCCTCATTTTGAGCATGTGATGAAAGACCCAAGAACTACTCTTAATGGTAGGTAGTTGCTAGAAACTCTGAGAAAGGAGATATGTTTCATGAAGCCACTTAATACAAATGGTATTTTTATCTATTAGTAACCTCCATTTTTTTTTGCGAAGAAGAACCTTTTGTGTGGTAGTTGTAGAGAGTATGCCTAGGCCTCCTTACTGCTTGGTAATTGTCACCTCTCCTCACTTCACTTTGGCTTTCTTTGCATTATCCGTAGAACCTGACCAGAGGAAGGCTTTAATAATTCTGTCTAATTCTTTAATCACCCTCTTAGGCAGAATTAAGTGATTAATCTAATGAATGTGTAATTTAGTGAGAACTAAAATAATAATTGTGACCCTAGTAGCCATAAGAAGAAACCGATTTCGCCAAGCTAAGATTTTAGAAGTATATCGTTCCAAGAGTGGAATACAATTAGAATAGCAGACTTTTGCATAACAGAGGGGAACTCCCAAGAATTTAAAGGGGTTGTGTTTAAATTTATTCCCAAAAAGCTAGCAAGCTTAAGAGAATTATGCACGTCCAAGGAGAAATAAAAGCTGCTTTTTTGGATGTTAATTCTCATACTAGACCAATTTGAGAATCGAGTTAGGATGTCTTTAAAAATATTGATGGAGAACCTGTTAGCTCTAAGCATAAGCATTAGATCATCGCCAAACATCATATGAGATAGTTTAAATGCATAACATTTATGATGATAGAAGAAGTAACCATTGTATGAAATCAGCTTACCAATTATTCGAGACAACCCCTCCGTGACCAAAACAAAAAGATAAGGTAAGAGGGGATCTCCTTGCATAGTCCCCTCTCACATTGCAGTGGTTTAGTAGGACTTCCATTAACAATGATGCTTACTGATGAGGTTTGGAGACATATCATGATCCATTTTGTAAATTGAATAAGAAATTGCAAAGCATCAAGGCAAGCTTGGATAAATGTCCAACTAATTGTGTTGAAGGCCTTGTAAAAATCTATTTAGTTTTTTTTTCCAGATTGATACTCCTTAAGAAGTTCTTTCATGAGCAATATATTGTCTTCAATGGAACGTCCCCCAATGAAAGCATCTTGAGTAAAAGCAACATGTTCAAGCAAGAATTTTTTTCAATCTTCTAGCTAAAGGCTTGGGAATGACCTTGTAAATGGTATTGCGTCATAAGATAGGTCAACAATCTGATAGGGAGCTAGGGGTTAACTTCTTTTGGTATAACGCATATGAAGGTGTGATTGATTTTACACAACATCTTACTTGAGCGCAAAGTTTCCAAGATAACTTGTATAACAAGTTGTCTAGTGGTAGTCCAATTCTGTTAAAAGAAATGAGCCACAAATCCATTAAGGCCAGGGGATTTCGATGGGTGCATTGAGAAAAGAACTTCTTTTATCTCTATGTCTGAGAAAGGGGCGATTAGGAAGTCTTTCATATGTTGGCTAATAAGGTCTCCAAAAAAATAGCTCAAATATGGTAGATGATTAATCTAATGTAGAGTCCCCATCAATTGAAGAAAGTACTCACGAGAGATAGTCAGTAAGGATTGTTGATTAGAGTATTGGATGCCATTCTCATCAATGACCTGAACAATATGATTGCTATTACATTGTGTAAGCAAGGAATGGATATTTGAAAAAATTTAGTGTTCTGATCCCCTTCCTTCAACCAAGTCACTATTACCTTTTGCTGAAGTATGGACTTATGTAAAGATAGAGCTTGTTTATATTCCTCAATTTATAAAGTTTCTAAATACTTGAGATGAGAATCATAAGGAGATAGATAGCATTGATCTTGAGCGAGTAGGAGCCTTGTTTTATACTTGTGGAGTTGGTGAATAGATGGAGAAGAGAAGTTTTTAAGGGAGCCTTTTACCCTTCATAATTTCTACATAAGTTGGAAGGACTTGTAGCCTTCATCTTGTATTTGCTAACAACTCATGACTAGGTGCAAAAAACCTTCTTGCTTAGTGAGGCCATTAAAAAATCTGAAAGGTGTTCCTCTTAATTCCAGGTGGGACAAGTTTTGAATCATAATGTTTGAATGATCAGAGAGGAGATTATCACTAAAATGTGCATATGATTTAGGGAAAACAGATAACCAACTAGGATTAACCAAGGCCCTGTCCAGCTTCCATCTAATTGACTAAAAGCCCTATTGTGTGTTAGTCTAGGTAAGAAATCTACCATTAAAACATAGGTCAGTCAACTGAACTCCTTGGAGAAAAGATTCCAGCTCTTTACTTGTAACTGGTTATAGGCCTCACCCACCCTCAGTTTCTGTAGTATCTTAATGCAGTTAAAATCACCAGCCACTAACCAAGGGTCTACGATATTACTTCCAGTTGTTGCACAGAATTCCATAACAAAGCTCGTTAAAATTGAAAGTTGGAAGCATATATGATAGAAAGAAAATGTTTATATTTGTGTTATTGAGCAAATACGATAGATGCAAATGTTGTGTTATCCATAACGATATCTTTAACCATAGCTTATTTATGAGGGTCATTAAGACCTCATACATTCCAGATAAGCATCGTCATGGAGGGGTATCCCCTCTAGGATTTGTGTTATTCTTCGAACGAGCTGATCTTCTTCTGGAACTAATATTAGGATATGAAGTTTGGAGAGTGGAGATGCCTTGATTAGTTTGACTAATAAGCTCCTTAGTGTTAAATAATCTTCCTTAACTGCAGATGCATAATTACAATCACACCATGCTTAGAAATTTCCAATGAAGAGGGAGGTTGGTTAGCATTTATGAGGTGTTAGCATATTATAAATTAAGTGTTGCCTGAGTGTCTAAAGAACTATTAGACTTATCTGAAGTATTAGCATATTATAAATTAAGTGTTGCCTGAGTGTCTAAAGAACTATTAGACTTATCTGAAGTATTAAATGCATTAGTGTCAAGTTCCGTTGTACACGTAGGTTGAGATTTGGAAATGTGTTCATCCTAATTATCATAGCTTGCAAACTACTCCTTTTACAGGAAGGTATGGGAGTCATCAGCTAGAGTAATAGGAATGAGATTAATATCTACCTCAGAATGCTCCAGTGAATTGGCAGATTGGTTTGTCTGTTTAGGGGAGTTAGATGTAGGATGCACGAAAGAATCAGGAGCTGCCATCACTTCAAGAAATTATTGATTTGGCAAAGTTAGCGAGCTAGCATCCACAAAGGGATCAATATTATGATATGCAAGGAATTCTTCATGCCATCCAATCTTGAAAGTTTTCCTAGTAGGCCTCCATTGTTTCTTAATGATATTAGGTTGCTAAAGGTATAAGATAGGAATCTCAATACATTTGAGTTCACCAAATTCATCCAACTTGAGCATGGGTAATTAATCTGGTAATATAGATTGTCTATCCACATCAATGTAGATCTTTGCATAATATATTTGGTCCATATAGGCAATTTACGTGTCCATATAGATTAGTTTACTGATAAAGCTAACCAGGTAACTCAGGCTATCAATGGTCCAAAACTTAAGAGGTATATTATGAAACTGAAACCAAATGAGGAACACATTAATGCTGCCCCTATCACACTCCAAACCTGGTTTCCATTTCTAAAAGAACAGAAGTTGACTTCCTACATGCCAAGGGCCAGATTCAGTGATTCCCTTTAAATATTGATTTGAACTAAACTTAAATAACATGTTTTCATCCTTTATAAACATAGTCTTCTCCAAATCCTTTTTTCCCTTCAACTTAAGCTTTCACGATTGGGAAAGAGGGACGTTTGTTTCAAAAAAAGCCAACTAACAATGAAGACCATATATCAACTCCAGCTTGCAACAATTCACGAGAAGGAGTAAGAACTCCATTTTGTAGCACATTAGAAAAATGTTTGAGTTTATCTTTATTATATTGGGTAGTGAGTTTATATCATCTGCTCCTTTGATAAGAGATGATTACTAAGAGGGCTCAGCTTGAGCAATTCCTTCAGAAATGTGTTTGGCTGAATCCTTACCTCGAATAGCATCAGCCAATAGTGGGAAAGGTGAAGAGTCCAGGAGGGGAGGAGCCACTCCATTCATAGTTATTTACTAAGCCTAAATAAGCCTTCACCTGAGATGGGAATCAATAGGAGGAAAAAGGTAAACAATACAGGGCTGGTGTCAAGAACAATTTCTAAAGTTAGTAAGAAAGGAAGGTAGCGTGGGATAAGTTTAGAGAGAGGTTAGAGGAAAAGTTAGAGAGAGGTCAGGAGTATTTATTTCATTCTTTACCTAATTTCTAACGTTATTGTAAGATCTTGTTATGAAACTCAATCATGGACACTACAGAAAAATAAATTTATACAATTTTAATTAGATTTAAATAACTAAATCACTTAAAAACATGAATAATAAAAATTAATTGAATCATACACCTTTACACTTGCAATAGAAGTTCTTATTAGCATCATTCAAAAGAATATCACCACTATGAGTAACTTCAAATACCATTATAAATGCAAAGAGAGTTAAACATTTTCAACTTGGTATATATTGACAACATCCTATTATTTTATGGGAATGATCCTAACTTATTAAGAACTATTATCTCTTCCCTCAGCTACTTCACTAAGATGTCAGGGCTAGAAATCAACTTTGAGAAGAGAAAGCTCAAGGTATTTGTTAGTATCTCATATACGAACATACTGACATAAATTACATATATGTAACTACAACTTTAACTTTTACATACCTTGTGTTGCCTATTTTCACCTAGAAGTCTAGGGCTACTGGATGCCAATATTTGATAAATCTAATCAAGAAAAGAGTGTCCATTGGCGTAACAGATTCCTATCCTTAGCAGGAATAACCCAACTTGTCAAAATAGTCCTTCTAAATCTATAATCTCATTGGTGTGCACATTTGATGATTCTTCAAGGGATCATCAAGGAATTAGAGAATTTAATCAGGAGATTTTTGTTGTTAGGAAACATTAACAACCCTTATGGAGCTAAAGTTAAGTAGACTGAAGTCTACTAACGTAAATAGGAAGGAGGTTTAGGCCTCACGTCACTCAAACTTAAAAGTCAGACGCTTATTACAAAAAAGATTTGGAAGTTGTTAAACAACAAGGCATCTATCTGGGTTAGATGGTTGAATGTCTATTACTTAACAATAATTGCTTTTGGAATTTGAAAGAATGCAAAGAACTTTCATGGCCTTTCATTAAAATATAGAGATTAAGGAGAATAATATATCCTATAATAAAAAAAAATTAGGAATGGTTTGGATTTGTGACTTTACCCTATACAAATAAGAGGTACTAACCTCATTGAGAGGAAGATTCCTACTAAACACTAAAGTAGCTGAATTAATTTCTCGTTATTTTTGGAGTTGTAATTATAGAGAAATGTCCCACATTATAGCTAATCCTCCCAACTATAGTCCTAACTAGGATGTTGATGATCTGTTTTTATTGTCTCTAGACAATTCATATAGCTTATCCAACAAATCCTATTTGGAATTTTTGGATCACACTTCGCCAAGGTAAGTTGGTCAAAACTTATTTTGTCCAACTTTATAATTTTAAAGCAACTACAACCTACTAGCTAGCAATCAAAGCCAAACTTTGGACTAAGGACAAATTCTAGACTACTGTTAATCCACTAAGTGTTCTTAATAAAGCTAAACTTAAGTCAGTTCCTCATCTACTTTTTCAATGTTCAAATGTTCATATGCTCAAGCCATATGGTCAAGAATTTACATAACTCTTAAATTGCATTATAACATAAGAGACTGTTTCCAAATCATTAAATGGGTTTGTTATTGCTCTAAGAGAATAGGAGAGAATTTTGTTGTGTTCAAGATAGCTTTCACATATTGTGTATATGTCATTTTGTTGGGACCCGATCCGGAAACCAGATCCCAACCGAAAAGCGGAAATGGATACGAAGAACGACACGAATTCAAATTGGATAAATTGAATTTGATAACGACAAACAAAGCGAAAGCGGAAGCAAAGCGAATGCAAATCGAAT
>JANZLD010000235.1:33809409-33820204 GCA_026413575.1 Erythroxylum carthagenense | reverse complement strand
TGAGTTTGAAATGTTATTAAAGCTTTGTAGAACTCATCTTTTGGATATTAACGAGATATGAATGTTTTTGTTCAAAAATGTTTTACATTGAATCATTTGGAAGTTTGCTTGAGTGTATGTTGTTAAGTTTTGGGATGAGTTGATTTCATAAAATGAGAAAAAGTTTCAGGTTTATTCACGTTGGGCCGAAGGAGACGGTCACCGTGACGAGGCTGCCTGCTCGCCGCGGCGAGGCCGCATAAAGGGCTCACCACGGCGAGAGCTACTTTGCTCGCCGCGGCGAGGGCTTGATTGCTCACCGCAGCGTGGCAAGCCAAGAGGGCTCGTCGCGGCGAGACATTGCACTCCGCGGCGACGCCCCCTTGTGCTTCCGAGGGATTTTCCTTCTTCTTTTAATTTATATGTTTCACCTCATGCACCAAGCACCGCGCTTTCATGTCCGATGTTGGGTTTCGGAAACGAGTTCCAACAATATCATTATACCATTTGGCAATTTTAGAGAAAATATTCTATTTGCATTAGCCAATATAGAGTTAAAAAAACTTAGCACACCTTTCACCTCCTTTTATCCAATTAGATTAGCTATTTGCTCCATCAAACTGGAATGATCTCTATTAGCTCTCTCAAGAACGTCTTCTCCTTGGTTAGCAGAAGGTCATTACCAAGTTTCCTAACTAGCTCCCCCCAAGTTAAGGGCCAACTCCTTTTTAGCTCTATCCACAGCTTGTTGTGTAGTGAAGCCTCTTCTATTCATTTGACCTTTCATCTCTAATTTAATCACCTTCAATTTTTGGACACATATACATTAATGTGAGCCCATAAATGTTGACTCCAATCCCTTTTGAAGTCCTTCATACAAAACCAATATACTAAACCATGAATTTATTAAACCTAAAAAGGCCTCTCCTTTTATGTTTTTGGAAATGATTCTCAACCAAAATTGGGGAATGATAAGAAACAATGGATCCAAAAAGGTTGTCAGACTATTAGGGAATTGGATTATCCAGACTTTGTTAACTAATAAACAATTTAACTTTCTTCTCAGAGCCCACCTTTTAGACCACTTATTACTCTATCTATAATAGTCATCTTGAAACTTTAGATCAAAAATTCCTAGTTTCTATACATAGTCATTGAAATTAGGAGAGAAGTTTCTCAAACTAAAGTGACTATCAAATTCAGTTCTAAATAAATTAGTGTTGAAATCACTAAATAATAACCAAGACCCATTCATGTTCTTAAGAAATTCTACCAATTTGTTCCCTAAAGCCTTCTTTTGAAAATCATGATTAACCCCATAAATCACTAAGGAGAAGATTGCAATCGTTTCCTAGATAAATATCCATTTCAGATGGATTACTTGCATTTCTATGGCAAAAATTCAATATCCACAAAATGAGGGCATACCTTATGATAATCCTCCCTAAACCATTGGCTTGATGGTTAGAAATAGATTTATGTTTAGAGCCCTTACCTTTGCTCCTACTAGATTTCCTTTTGGTAATTGATTGAAATTCCTTATTTAAGACATAGGAATAACTCTATGTCTATTGGATTCAAACTAAAATCCAAGTTGCTAAGGTTGTAAGAAAAGTGGGAAATTAAAAACATGTCATGACCCTTCCTTAATAATCTTAAGGGCTTGAGCCTTTGACGAGAAGGTAAACATAATGTATCTATCTTCTACTATCAATACATCTATTAATCCTTTGTTTTTCCATGCTGATGGTACTAATTTTTCTATTACAAAAAAGGCAAATTTCTAGTCTGAAAACAGCCCTATTAAGAGGTTCTCCCATGATTTGACTTCCTCTTAAAGAATTTTCATATCTAGGAAAACGAGAACTCTCTCATCTTTAACCTTAGCCCTGCGTTTGGTTAGTGTCCTCAGAGGTGAGGACAGTGGACAAAGATGCAAAAGTTATGTCCTTCGTTCTATTTGTTTACTGTTCTCACCCATTTTTGTTCTGTCTTTAGAGGACAAAGACAGAAATTTTTGTTCTTTTCAAAACTGAGGTACAAGAATTCTTGTCCGATGGACAAGAAAATGAAAAGTACAAAATAGCCTCGTTTAACATCTCTGATGAAACCTAAAACAAATTACCAAACTCCATTAAACAACCGCAGGTCTCCTCCTTCGTTCGGCTTCGTCTCCACTGATAACACGGTAAGTTTTTTGTTTTCTTGTAGAATCTTCTCTTTTGTTCCCACTTCAATGTACGCATATGTTATTTGCTTTTCTCCTTCTCTCTCTATTCTCTATAAGTTGCTCATTGCTTGTGTCTCTACTGCCAGATTTTGTTCCGTCCCCACAAACGAACCTCAGTCGCAAGCCAACCTAGCCTGCTACCATCTTTCCTCTCTTCTAAGTAAGACGCAATATTCATCCCATCGTTGTTGTTTTTTTCAGATTGTTATGGGTGATGGGATCCTATTAGGTGTGGGAAATGGTTGATGGAGTTATTTTTGTGCTTTGTTGATGGATGTCGATTGGGTAAGGGAGGAATGGGTATCGATAGGGTGAGGGATTGGGATTAGGTTATGTTAATGGGTTTTTCGAAGGGATGAGAATTCGGTTTTAGGCCATTTTGGCTTGTTCCGCTTCTCTGCTATGTTTTATTTTCTTAATTTTCATTTCGGGGGTGGGGAACTGGTTCTGATCGTTCTTTGATTTGTTTGGGAATTGATTGAGATATGTGTTGCGTATAGCTCAGTGATCGATGGTTCCCAGTGTTTTAGTTGTTTGTGGAAGTTCCAGTTAGAACGTAACCAAGTTCTTGACTTAGGATAGATTCTGTACTATGAGCAAATGTGGCAATCTAATCAAAATTTTTGGTTTGAACAAAAAGAAAAAAAAGCACTTTTGAATCTGGGAACTCCTTGTTCTTTGCCTTCTAATTTGTAAGTTCTTTTTGTCCATTATCGTTCTAATTAAGTCAGTGCTGACACTCCATTTTCTGTCTTTTGTCTCATTGTTTTGTTTTGACTTTTTATGTTCTAAACTTCCAGTTTTTTTTTAATTTTTTAGGAATCAATATGCCTTTTATGTCTCTTCTCTTTCCCCCATCGCCTGTTCTTCTTCTTATTCTGTTTTTGTTTTGAAATGGTTTCTCAATATCGCGTCAAACTCTTTTGCTTAGTTTTGTACTGAGCAAGAACATACAGGCGTGAAAGTCAATGATATGGTATTTTATTATTAGGTTCTGTATATAATGAGTCATGAGTCATGGATTTACCTTACTTGGATGTTAACCACCAAATGCGAATTTTATGAAATTTATTTCTCGGTACCAATGGTTGGGCTTTGCATCCATGACGATGCGGAATTCAGTTGTATGAATGAATGTTCTTTGAAATCTTTTAAGGTTGGTTGGGTTTCATGTTCATCTTCCCTTTAACTTTTGTGGTGGGACATTTTATAGAAAGGCACCCTTCTTGTTCTTTGAGTTCCGCTTTTCAGTTCAAAATGGTACTGGATGCATTTCTTTTGTTTCTTCTGGAGAAGGGCTCTAGTAGGGCAATTATCTAATATGGTGTCTTTCTCTCCAGAAGAATTATTTCCAAATTGGAAAGCTGTTTCAAAATGAACCAAGGCTAATGCCTACCACTGTTAACATTGATGTAATTGAAGATGTTATGGTTCTACTTGAAATTTTTATCCATAATTCCTCTTTAAAAAAAATTTTTAATCGTGTAGAGGCAGATGATTATGAAGTGGGTTGGGGATATGTAATTCCTAACTCTGCTTTTCCTTTTATTTTATTTTAACTATGAGAATTATGATTGATACATTTGATGTTTGCCTTTTCTTAATGTGATAAGTTACACATTAGTTGATTACATACTTGGAGTGCTTCATCACTTTTCTTTTTCTGAAAGAATATTTTGGAATGTATTTTGGATGTCAACTGAATTGTGCCTTCTAACACTTGTCCTTTCTGCTTAGTAATTCTTGTGAAACCCGACTTATTTAGTAATTATATTAAAAAGTACAATACTTCTAGCTTTATTTTCTTTCAATTATTTTAAAAAGTTTCAAGTGGTTGATGATCATCGATTGTAAAATTGTGTTGTAGTTAATTATGCTTAAGTTTATGTTGCCCAAAATTTTGTTTTGATATGACTTTATAACTTTGTGCTCGCTTGCAACATAATATTGTAATTTTATTGAACCATCTGAAGGCTCTTGAAAAGTGTAAAAGGATACAGTGATGGTAAAATTGAACATATTATAATTGATAATCCAATAGTCTTTGTAGTAATAATTTATTGGTTCATTTTGCATGAGTTGGTGAGTTATTTGCTTAGTAGTTTAGAATGTTCAATAAAGGAGCAAAGGTGATATTTAGGAACAATATATATGTAAACTGGGAATTCTAAGTGTATTTAGTATATCAACTTACATTTTATATGTATATATTGCTTGCTTATTCATTTATCCCAGTCTTAAATGTGTCAATATAAATGTAAAATGTTATAAATATTGTAAAGTACTGAAAATTGATGTGCCATCATTGCTCATCAACACATCAACTAAAATATGTTGTTTCTGTGTTCAAAACCCACTGTTTCATCAATAGGAAGGCAACCTCTACCAATTTAACGTACTTAACTCCTTGTCTGCCAGATATTATGTTTTTAAATGATCCTTTAGGGCACTACCATGAAGTTCATGTTTTGATCTTTCATTTGAAAAGAAATTTATGCTTCTCTGTTTCTTCTTATTCATGTTGTGTCTTGTTTCTTCTCCTCTGCTTTGTCAGAAACACTAAAAGCATTGTTGTTGGTCGGATCGCCAATAAACCCTCATCAATCCTGCATCAATTTCCACTGCCAACAACTGAAGAACCAAATGAAGTTGCTACTTTAAAGCAAAAAATGGCTTGGAGTCAAGGATTTTTACTAATCACCATTAGAGTCATTTTGGGAATTAGTATTAAGGACATTCTTAATAAAATTTAAGACTTGATTGTAATTAAATCTAATAATGCTAGATGTTTAACTAAATTATTATGTATTAGGATTTCTTGATTGTCGGAGTTAATTGAACCTATTATGTAATTAATTCTATGAATGCTTAGATGTTTTATTAAATTATTGTGCCCTAAATAATGTTTATAATAATAATAATAATAATAATACTAAGATAATTAATTTTATTTCAGTTACCCTATAATAATAATAATAATAATACTGATAAAAAATAATAATAATAAATTAATAATAATAATACTAATAATACTGATAATAATAATATTATTATTATGATAATGATGATGATGATGATGATGATGATGATGATGATAAGATAAATAATTACGTATAACATTAACAATTATAATTATAATAATTATAATACTAACTACATTTGCTTATAATGATAATTAATAATAACAACAATTACAATAATTAATAATAATTATAATTATAAAATTGCTATTACAAAAATTATAATAATAAGATAATTAATTTTATTAGAGTTACAAATACACTTAAAATAAATATTGATACAATTATAAAATAACTAATGAATTATAACAACAACAATTACAATAATTAATTATAATTATTTTTATTACAAAAATTATAATAATAAGCTTATTAATTTTATTAGAGTTACAAATACACTTCAAATAAATATTGATGCAATTATAAAATAACCAATGAATTACATCTTTCCAATATATTATAATGCTGGGGCATTTTCGTCATTAAAACTATTTTTTGTTCTATCCACTGCAATCAAACACATTTTTGTCCTGAGGACGGGAACAATTTTTTCTGTTCTGTCCACCGTAATCAAACACCTCACTGTCTCCAATTTTTATTCGGTTTCGTCTTCAAATTTTTTTCTTGTCCCGTCTCCGCATGTTAAAGACGCTAACCAAACAGACAGTAAGAGGACATAAATAGAGTACTTGTTCAACATTCCCTTTTAGTACCTATTTCCAAGTCTTGTGATCTCTAATTTGATAGGAGGCATTATACCTGATGAGGGTAAAGCAAGAAAATCTTCTTTAACATAGCCATAGATGATAGCTAGTTTAAAGGCCTGCATAGTGTCTAAAAGGAAAAGAGATATTTGGCAGGGAGCCAAAATATTGGAGGCAAGAAAGCAATTATAAAAGTAACGAGTCTAAAATGCCCTCAACAAAGCTCCCCCCAAGCGGAAGGAATGATTGTTGAAAGTTGAAGAACCAAAGGAAGTGAGGATTGGGAGGAATTTAGGTTAGTGATGGATGGAAGGAATGATTGTTGAAAGTTGAAGAACCAAAGGAAGTGAGGATTGGGAGGAAGTTAGGTTAGTGATGGATAGAGGAGGTGTATAGAGATTAGCTAGGATTAGACTTACAGAAGCAAGAATGGGGATAAATAAGGCGGATGGTTAGAGAGAATGCAGATAATCTCTCTCTAGCCATATGATGTTTGTATTCGGGGAAGTTGGTAAGATCAAATCCTTATTGACACAATGAATTTGGTTAAAATTGTTAAACAACACTAGCAAATGATAGCCTTTTTTCAATGAAGTTCTTATATTTTATGATAAACAAAATACTAATGTTCTAAAAATAGATTATTTATTTATACCCTGAGGTCAATCACAACATAGTAGTCATTAGTTATCAAATTAACATCCTTATAGATTTAATTTATTTTATATTATATAAGACTTGTAATTTGAAGAGCTTAACAATTCCTTTGAAGAAGTAAATACTTAACTATTGTTTTGTGTTTCTTATCTAATCCTAATAGTTCTATTACTGCTTTTAATAATAAAAATTAATTAGCCTTACTAAAGATTTTTATTAAAATTGAACTTTTTCTTCTTAATAATCAACTTTAAACTTACATTATTGATATAAGATCTAGTGAAGGGTTCACACATTTGAGAGACATTAGTCATCTTTCTTGAAAATTGCTATAAAGAGACGTGTACTCTTGACTTTGGTATTATCAATTACAATAGCATGAGATGAAAGAGTATTTTTTAGTATGACATTTGTGAAGAATTAATTGCAAGATCAAATGGGAGGATCTTGGATCAATAATTGCTTAATTATTTATATTAAAAAGGATGAATTTGATAGCATTTCTGATTAAAAAAAGCACACATTGATTTCAAAACATGGTAACTCATACAGTTCAAGTGTAATGTTGGCTAAATAATTTAAAATTAAATTGAAATATTTTAATTTTATAATTTTATAAATTATATTTATTAGATCAAAATTGACTTTGTGCTAATATAATTTTAGAGAACTTTATTAAGACAAATTAATGTGCGGAATTTATTGAAACTCTTAAATTTGGAATATAATAAAGTAGATAATCGATTACCCCTCTAAAGAGGGTTGTAATGACTCTATTTGTGAATTTTTTATTTTTTATTTTGAAAATAAAATATGATGTAACGATGTTGGGACATCATATCAATGGCATGTGCACTTGATCAACTGTGTTGATTTATGTTTCGACTTGGATAATGACATGGCATATCATCTCGGTGTGATAGACTTAGCATTCTGAATACTTGATGGCTACGTAAGTGTGATGCATAGTTTTCTAATACGCTATAGGAGTTGGTGTATTTTAATTTATGATGTGTAAAGTGTATGACTTTGCATCGTTTGCTTTGTCGTGGTGTGTACGTAATTGGACTGTGATGTGACGTGTGAATGTTGATGTTTCATATTTTAAGTTGTGATAAATAAGTAAATGATGACTATTTATTGCCATGACGTTGTTAATATATGACGTGGTTGTAATATAACTGGGGCAAAAGGTGGATACTTAATTGTTGTGTTCATTTTGTGTTATGTGCTCAGATAAGATGCAATGACATACGTAGGTATGGTATTTAGTAGTTGGTATACATATACGTCTTATGTCGTTAAGAAACTTCAAAAAAACTACATAATCTTTAAAATTATCATAAAAACTCTTTCGTTTTTGAACCAATTGAATTCGATTTAAATTAATAATTTAAGATAATTATAATAAATTATTAATTTGATTCAAATTAAATTAATTTAGTGTAGGTTTAAACAACATTTGATAAGAACAAATGTGATGTTAACAGTGGATATATTTCGATATTTTTCCACCAAAATTTAAGAGAGAATTTTTCTTAAAAAGCTAAAAATAAAAGGTTCTAGAAAAATTTTTAAAAATTTCTTAAACAACAAAAAAATGTCTTTTACTATTTTTAAATGATTTTATGATGATCATTGTTAATTATTAATTGATTTTATTTTAGTTAAATTGTTTTTATTAATGGTGGCAATTTTTATATAGAGTTTAAGATGTAAGGACTTAGGATGCTAAATAGTTTAATCTTAGGGTATGATTAGTTGGAAGTTTATTAATGGAATATAATATTATTTCATCGTTTGAGAAGATGATTTATAATAAAATGAGATGGAAGAGGAGGTTTCATATTACATCATATTATATCTTAAACAAGAAAAATAAAAAAAAAACCTCCGATTTAGAGAAGTTTAGGATAAAATGTAAAATAACAAATAACTTTACACTATATTACATTGTAAATCCTTCTTCCAAATAACATTGAACATTTGTAACTACAGCTATGTTGTTCAGATGTTTTGTTAAACAACTATTTTCTTCTTCAGTAGCTGGTAGTTTCAGCTACTCTTAACTTTGTTTCTCGCTTATTTTCTTTGAAAAAAAAGACTGAAAGGGAAGTTTAATATTGCATTAAAATGGACAAAAAAAAAAAGGATGTTATCAATCAAGAAGGACCAAAAGATTACAATTGAGATCAATTTGAATGAATGAATATTGACGTTGTGGTCTTAAGCTTGTTGGTGGATGAGACAGTGATGAATAACAACGTAACCGATAACACTCGCGTTCAATTCAATGGCGCCACAATCAATTCTTTTCTCAAACAAATTGTCCATCATCTTCTTCCTTTACAATTCTTATATTTATGATTTGAAAACTGTTTTTAATTACAAGATAAACACAATTCCTTCTCTCTTCCCACAAAAATCCTCACTACTAATGTGCGCTTAATGCCTTTAAAAAAAGGTGAAATAGAAATTTGTTATCCAGAGGTTTAGCTGAAGTTGCTAATTGAGGCTTAGATGCAACAGGAATCATTAATGTTAAATCAGATGAGCATTGGAATTTAAATAAGTGGAGCATCTATGACTTGTTTGGTCGCTAGCAAATAAAGTTGTTTTAGCAAGTGATTTAGAATGAGTTTTAAACTTGTTTCTTCGCTAGCACATAAAATTGTTTTAACTAGTAATTTAAACTGAGTTTTAAGTCCACTATGGAAAAAGCCATACGGGTGAAGATTCAAACCTATAAAAAAATAAAAATCTGTCAACCACAGTGCTCCCTGATTCTTCGTGTTGAAACTCTCTTTTATGGGATCCTCTTCTCCAAACATTTTGGTCAATACTGAAGCATATTGCTTCAAACTAGGTTCTGAATTACGAATGCAAACAATTAATCATATTTATACAACCACTCTTGCGTATTAGAACCACTAACATCAAGATACTCCTTCCCAAAATGTGAGTGCTACAAATACAACACAAGCAAGCATTTGTTTTACCTTTCCTAATTCACCCGTCTATAATCAAATGACATAATCATGATTACTGCCAACCAATTTTCTGTTTTAAACAATTTGAAAGCTACCCAAAATAATCATAATCTAAATTTGCAAAATAAAACATGGTATTTTAGGCGTAATTTGATAAATGGAACAAGAAATGCTCTCACTACCGGCTCTCATCCATGGGTTCATTTTGGTTACAAGAATGAGATTGTAAGCTCTTGTCATCTTGCCTCAATTCCTCGGGTGTTTTGGAAACTGAATCTTCAAGTGCCTCCAGGAAAGACAGAACGGTGAACTTGTCTGCAACATCCGGAAAACTTGTCAGTGTTAATACCATTTCCACGTTAATTTTAAACTTCATTAAGGCTTCACAACTATATCACAAATGCCTCTGCTAATAAGCAATGGTGTAGAGCTCAGTAGAACGTGTTTGGTCATTCTTTATTCCTTTTCTTCTTGCCATTTCCATTTACAAACATTTCAAATTGAATCATTTAGGAGATGAAATCACACTTTTTAATCCTCGTGTTCTCAACTGTAACTTGCCATTAATTGGCTAATGAATTAACATAAAGTCTAAATGAGTTTTAGCCACAAAACAGCTCAAGGTAACACAATAAATTTATGCAGGAGACATAATACAAAAGCATTGTACAGGCCACTTACATTTACTAGGATCAATGCCAAATTGAGCCAAATCAATTTGCCCTGTTCTGAGAACCTAGAAACCGCTCTCAAATTGTTACCCTCATTAAATGGGGAAAAATTAAAATGTCGATAAGGTAATAAAACACAGGCGTCTATTTTCCCATCTTACATAAGTGAAACTATCAACTTGCTGACGAAATGGTGGGCTCTGTAGCAACTCTAAAATGTCATCTGGAGTCCACTGACCCTGCAAACACAGTTCTTCAACATGCAATGAAACATACAAGGAAAATTCATATACAATACTGTTTAATACCTCAGGCAAATATGACGCTAGTCTTTCTTGCAGTGGCAACGTCTCAATCAAAGGCAAAATCAGATCAGCTCTCAAGACGTCACCCAGTCCCAAGCCTAGAAAGAGGGAAATCTCACATGAATGGAAATATTTGTAACTGTGAATTAGAGCTTATTTGCTCTCTATATCTTTTATTAGAGACTGCAGTATGTATATATACATGAATAGGTTTACAGAATAGGATAGAAATCTGTACA
>JANZLD010000235.1:33498833-33512313 GCA_026413575.1 Erythroxylum carthagenense | reverse complement strand
AGGACACATGTCACTTAATAAAGAAAAAGACAAAAAACTCAATTAACATTATTTAATCAAATAACCCTAATACAATTTAATCTTTAATCCATCTTATGCTAATGGCTCTACAAAATTCCAAAAATTATTTATCCAGTATTCCAGTGCCACAAGACAGAAATTTTTGGTACTGGAACCCAATCAGTCTGCCACTTGCAAATTTTCCGGTCTGGACATTGATTCCCAAAAATTCCAGAAAATTTTTTAAAATCCCCTAAAAATGGAAAACACACCTAGATCTCTCCAAATCAATTTTTCAAACACAATAATCACATAAGTCTCACAAAATTGCATTTAGACTCATATGCCGGGAATGTCATGAATGCATGTACAGTTATTTTTCATGTGCAAAAATTTACTGTTCACAAGTACCAGTATGCATGAATATTCCTAATTAGTCCCAGTCACTCTTATCATTTGCTAAATTACTATTCTACCCTTCCTGTCGA
Source organism: Erythroxylum carthagenense (assembly GCA_026413575.1). NCBI lineage: Eukaryota > Viridiplantae > Streptophyta > Magnoliopsida > Malpighiales > Erythroxylaceae > Erythroxylum > Erythroxylum carthagenense. The sequence continues at coordinate 33,511,825 of JANZLD010000235.1, read as the reverse complement.
GGGTGGGATGTTACATAGTCTACCTACCTCGTTCACTTACCTCTGGGCTAACTAGTCTAGTGAGTTATTTTCTCTCATAGGTAAGAAATAGGTCGACTTTGTCAATCTGTCCACCATGACCTATATAGCATCATATTGTCTCGGAGTATTTGGCAATCCCATAACGAAATCCATCATAATTCACTCGCATTTCCATTCCAGAATAGGTAACGAATGTAGCTTGCCACCCGGAGCCTGATGCTCAGTCTTAACCTGCTGACAAGTTAAACATTTAGCAATATAATTCGCTACTTGCTTCTTTATCCCTAGCCACCAGAAATGTTGCTTCAACATGTTATACATCTTAGTGGTACCAAGATACATAGCATAAGCTACTACCTGAGCTTCCTCAAGAATTTCTTTCCTCAGATTATCAATGTCAGGCACATATAACCTTTGCTTTAACTTCGTACTGAAGTTTAATTTTGTACCCATAGCTGACTGTGAACTCTTCTAAAATCTCAAAGTAAATCTAGGATCCCTATTCGATATAATGGACACTGAAACTCTAAGTAGTCTACCTACCTCATTCACATAACTCTGGGCTAACTAGTCTAGTGAGTTATTCTCTCTCATAGGTAAGAAATGGGTTGACTTTGTCAATCAGTCCACTATGACCTATATAGCATCATATTGCCTCGGAGTCTTTGGCAATCCCATAACGAAATCCATCATAATTCACTCCCATTTCCATTCTAGAATAGTTAACGAATGTAGCTTCCCAACCAAAGCTTGATGCTCAACCTTAATCTGTTGGCAAGTTAAACACTTAACAACATAATCCACTACTTGCTTCTTTATCCCTAGCCACCAAAAATGTTGCTTCAGCGTGTTATACATCTTAATGGAACCAAGATGCATAGCATAAGCTACTACATAAGCTTCCTCCAGAATTTCTTTCCTCAAATTATCAATATCAGGCACATACAACATTTGCTTTAACCATAGTGTCTCATCTCTCAGTTCAAATTTAGAATCTGGATTCATTTTCAACTTCCCAATAAGCTTCACCATTTTAAGATCTTTACTCTAAACTTTTCAGATTATGTCATGCAACATCGATCTCAATTTCAATATAGCATTTAATGCCTCATTATGCTCTAGATTCAACTTGACATTCAAGGATCTCAATTGAACTAAGCTTGGTAACCTCGATATTTGAATATGAGCTACGCTGCTATTTGATTTTCTACTCAAAGCATCAGCCACCACATTAGCTTTTACCAGATGATAATCAATCGTATAGTCATAATCTTTTAACAACTCTATCTATCTCCTCTATCTTATATTCAATTCTTTTTGACTCAACAAATACCTCAAACTCTTATGATCAGTGTATATTCAGAATGTCTCTCCATATAGATAGTGTCTTTATATATTTAAAGCAAAAACCACTGCAGCAAGCTCTAAATCATGTATCGAATAATTAATCTCTTGAGACCTTAATTGTCTCGATGCATAAGTTATCACTTTACCGTATTGTATCAGTACAAATCTCAATCTTTGATGTAAAGCATCACTATAAATCACTTTACCTCATATTCCTGATGGAATAGTTAACATCGGTGCCGTAATCAACCGATACTTCAGTTCTTCAAAACTCTTTTGACATTCATCATTCCATCTGAAAGGTACATTTTTCTCATAAGTTTATTCAGAGGGGCTGAGATCAATGAGAACCCCTCTACAAACCTCCGGTAATATCTAGCTAATCCGATGAAACTCTGGATCTCAGACACATTCTTTGGAGCTTCCCACTTCATTACTCCTTCTATCTTCTTTGGATCCACTTGTATGCCTTGTCCAATTACTATGTGACCCAAAAACATTACTTGATCTAGCCAAAATTTACACTTACTAAATTCGGTATACAGCCGTTTCTTCCTTATGATCTGTAAAATTATTCTCAAGTGATCAACATGCTCTTCTTTACTATTTGAATACAATAAAATGTCATCTATGAACATAATCACAAAATGATCTAGGTATGGCTGAAACACCTTATTATCAATGCCATAATTGTAGTTGGGGCATTTGTTAACCTAAAAGACATTACTAAGAACTCGAAATGCACATACCTATTCTTGAATGCACTTTTCGATACATCAACCTCTGCTATTTTCAACTGATAGTACCCAGATCTCAAGTCCAACTTAGTGAACGCCTGAGCTCTCTACAACTGATTAAGTAAATCATCAATTCTAGGCAATAGGTACTTGTTCTTCACTGTTACCTAATTCAGTTGCCTATAATCGATGCACAGTCTTAGAGTTCTATCTTTCTTCTTCATAAATAGTATTGGAGCTCCCCATGGTGATACACTAGGTCTAATGCCCTTTTCTAACATCTCCTATAACTAAGCATTCAATTTCTTTAGTTCCGTAGGTATTATCCTATATAGAGGAATAGATATAGGAGTAGCACCTGGAACTAAGTCGATCGTAAACTCTGTTTCCCTATTTGGAGGTAAACTAGATAATTCTGTGGGAAACACATCCAGAAATTTCCTAACAATCGGAATGTCCGGCACATTCTGCTCAATTTGGGTATCGACTACATAGGCCAGATAAACCTCACATCCTCCTTGGAACAACCTCAAAACACTTACGAGTGAGATCAATCTGGCTGGCAATGCTTGACTAATACCTCAGAATACTGCTCTCATCTGATTAGGAGCTTATAATATTACCTCCTTAGTATAGCAGTTTATAATGGTTCAATGGATAGTGAGTCAATCCATGCCTAGAATAATATCTATCGCCCTTAACTGTAATACAATCAAATCTACCTCTAATTCGGCTTGATCAATTTGAATTAAACACCTTTTACAGACTTCTCCTATTATTATGATACTACTTATCGGTGTACTCACCTCTAATCCATGTTTCAATAATTCTCTATCGTAAAGCAACCTAGATGCTAGATGTGGTGCGATAAAAGAATGCGTAAATCCAGGATCTAGTAATGTAAAAGCTTCATAAGTAAAATGTGTAACACACCTGCAACGACATCTAGAGAATTTTGAGCCTCTTTTCTGGTCATTGCATAGACTTTAGCTTAAGACTGTGGTTGGTTGCTCCGCACCTCATTCCTAATAGTAGGATTCCCAGAACTCATTCTGCCTCTACCACAACCTTTTTGTCCAAACCTACTAGCTTGGCTTTGTTAGACAGTTGTTTTAGTTACCACTCCTCCTCTCCTTCTAGTTTGTGATCCATACACAGCAGAACAATCTCTGATATGATGATCAAAAGAGCCACATCGAAGGCAAGCTCCGGATAGTTTCCAGCATACACCACTGTGCTTCTTCCCATAATGCTCACAATTGAGTAATTGATTTGATACTGCACCTCTTCCACTACTAGATTGTATAAAACTACCCCTCTGGCTGAACCCTAACTGTCTTGATCTAGCCAGAGGTCAAAAAGATCTATTCTAGTGCTAACTAAACCTTATGCCAGAACGACCCTAAGATTCACTGGGCCTCTTCATTATAGATTCTTGTCTATGTTCCCCTTGATCATCTCTCAACAGTTGCTCTATTTTGATCGAGACTACTCTCAGCTTAGAGAAACTGCTCAAATTAGTAATAACTAACCTTGTCCAAATTTCCATATTTAGCCCATGTTTGAATCTCTTACACTTGTCTTCCTTAGTAGGAATCAAGGTAGTAGATACCCCATCAGTTTATTAAACTTTACCTCATATTCTGTCATAGATAAATTGCCCTGCTTTAGATCTAGAAATTCATTTATCTTTTTGTTCAGGATGAGGCATGTAGTTTTCCTTGAAGACTTTTAGAAAGTCTTCCCACTTCAAGTTACAAGGCATGGTGGTACTACCTGGAACAATTTTCTACTATGGGTATGCTGGGCCTTGCAGTGAGGAAATTGCATAGTCAAACTTCTCGTTTGACTCACAGTCTATCTGATCAAAGACTCTTTCCATTCTCTCTAGCCAACCTTCGGTCTTTGCAGGGTCTACACTTCTATAGAAGTCCACAGCCTTCTACTTTCCTAGTTTATCGTACCTCCTTTCCCTTCTCTCAGGAATTTTCATAGACATTCTCTTAGATCGAGATACAAAAGACTCTCTAATGGCTCCTACTAATTCTAGGTCAGCAGATTGTCCCACTTGATCACCTATAGCGGATGACCTATAATAGATAATAATAGTGATTACTATTCAAGTTTCTCACTATATATCCTATCTATATGCTTATATCTGTCCCTATAGATGTCAAACCATGCTCTAATACCAAGAATTGAAGCACCCCACTCCCATCAGAAATTTGTGCCCATAATTCCTTAAGACATTCGAGCACATGTCTGGTGGAAGTAGTGCCCTAGAGCAGTCACATTCACTTCCCATGACATTATCATTAAAACATATATATCACAATCTTTAAAAACCCAATTACTCATTTTCATTTCATAAAATCGAATATACATTGTAACATTACATACTTCATCCTTACATACAATATCAACGAATTATTAGAGTTTACAGCTCTATTACAAAATATGCTCCATGCTACATAAATGAGCAACTATACAAAATTCTATATAAATCCTTCAGTCTCAACTGATCGACCTTTGAGCCATTTCTTCTATCCAAAAGTAGTACGAGATCTCTTCTAAGTTGTCTTAAAATCTAAGTATGCTCTCTCGCACCTGAAAGTCAATGTTGCAATTTTGATAAGGTTTGTGAACTCAATGAGCTACCCATCATTGATGGCTCACTCATAACACATAACATATAACATATACAGTTCATGTTTCAAGTTCACAAACAATTCATGTCATCATATAATTCACATCTTTCACCAATTATCAAAAAGCATCATATAACACTCTATTCACTTATTCACTTTTTACATTTATAATGGTTCGTACAATTCAATTCAACCATTCATATAATGCTTATTAAATTGTATGTATAATGTTTATGAGATTCACTTTCATTTATTAGTTTGTTGTAATCGAGTGTCTTTTTCACTATCCTATACCTATTGTAGATACTAGGCTCATTCATAACTGTCCCTTATCCATTGGAGATATAGGGTTCATTATACATAGTAAGCTAGAGGCTCTTACCATATTTTGAGCTTTAAGTTCTTTTTCACTAGTGACTCCGGTCACAACCACCTTTATGTTATCATGTATTCATGTAGTGAAATGCATCATATATATTCAATCATTCACTTGTGCTCACTTTTTTTCGCATTCACCTTTATGTTCATATTTGCCATCGGACCTTAGTCCAGCATTTAACAATTAAGTTGAGTATCATATATTCTGTCAAATTCACATAGAACGGGCACTTCCAATATATTATTCATGAATCAAACGCCTCTTGATATTCAATGTCCGGAATCAACACATTCAAATCACATAATAATTCAATTCAAAATTTAAACAAAACAATAAATCAATATGAAACCATTTAGGTTACTCACAATATGCTCCAGATAGCTATTGCCTTGACATCCTGGAAATATTTGGATGTTGTTGCTCTAATTGCTCTTCTATATCATGCAATACATACACATTTGCACATTTTCATGAATACTCAATCATATACATATGTATATGTGATATGTATAATGCATGCTCTATGACCATCCAAGAATGCATGCTCTATGACCATCCAAGATATATTTCCTTAATTCACATCTTATGATCATTCATACTCCATAACTCATATATGTATAAATTAAACTTAGATTTACTGTTCATTTGTACGAGATTATTCTAAGTTCATCATTCAATCATTTACTAAGGTTATTCAAGCATTAAAAGATCACAAAACATCCAATTTATCATTGACCTTTACTTAATACACATCATTCACCTTCTTTGGATCACATTATCTTTCATAGGATCACTTTTATTCTTATAACATCTCCAAAATTTCAGATCTGAACACTTGGTAAACAACAATCCATTCTTAAATTTATATCCTCATTCATCACCCTAAATATAGCATATATTTAATCCCTTTTTCAAGCATCATTCTAGGTTCAATTCAAGCTTCATTCAAGCCTAAGTGCATCATATGAAAGTACCTTACCATTTGTTGTTTCAAACATCACACAGAAGAAGAATAACTCATGTTGATGGCATTTCCTTTTTTTTTTCTTAAGAAAAATTTTCATGTCAATTTTGCATGGCCATTTTGAGGTAGTTCGACAATACATCCTATTAAAAAAATGTTCCTATATGTCTTAAGTTTCTAACAACTCCAAGTTCACATAGTTTGGTTTAGTATTCTGCAAGTTATACTTAAAATACTACAGACTATTCTCACACCTTGATAGCACACAGTATTTAACTTCAAGCCAAGCTTCGAAACCCTTATAAACAAAATTCAAATTTGATTCCTTCATAAAAATTGTAGCCATCTGTCTCTAGTTTAATATAAAATTAAAATCATCACATTTGGGTATTTACAGTTCAAGATATGGCTAAAATATAGATGCATATTTAGTGGAAACGTTATAGCTAACATATTCCAACCATTCTCCTTTCAATTTTTCCAAATTTTTGACTCCTATGTGTTACATTCAAACCATCTTATGCATAGTTCATCAACTCTACATCATATCCTCTTCATTCTCACCTCAATTTCACACAAAATCATCCATACTACAACTCATAAAAAGTATTTACCATTTACACAAAAACAGAACATGATGTATCCATTTGTTCATCAACATCCAGCACATTTCAAACACCATTATCACAATCAATCCATCCCTAAATAATCATCATAAATGCTTCTGTTAAACAAATCAAGAATAATATTAATGCACTAAAATTTAGAACATAAATCTTTTTATGTTGGCACCCACATTAAAGCATATATGAAGCTCCATGATCATGGTCATTAAATCTCAAATCATTCATCATATTTGATTCATTTGCAACTACCCATGAAGATCAAAGTATAACTTACTTGATAAAACTCCAAACTCTTCAAAACTCATGTGAACGTTAGCTTTCCATGGCTCACACGTCATCAATATAGAGGTGGGTAGGTTATGTTTTTTTTTTTGACAAATGAAGACAACAATCAAAGTGATAGTAGCAAGTGAAAAAAATGAGGACAAGGTTTAACGTTGATGGAGGTGGGTAAGTGTTGTGGAAGTGAAGAAGATTGAAGAAGATGAAGAAGATTAGTAAGAGAAGAAGAAAGCAAGAAAAAAAACAATTAAAATGGTCTTTCAATGTTAAAAGAATCGTAGGTGAGTGTGGCAAGGCAAGTGACACTTGTCACCTCCCTATGGTTCTCTTTAATAACTAGTCTATTTGTCTCCAATTTCTACCCCAATTGTCTCTCAATTTTATATGATATTCGTCATTAAATCATCATATACCACATCAATATTTCTACTGTCATTCATCACTTATTTCTATTACCATAAATCAATTGTCCTGCCACTTGACATTTTTCGTAGTCCAAAATTCCTCAAAATTTCCTAAAATTTACCAAAATTTTTAGATTAATAATTTTACTCACCAAATCAATGTTTAAGACAAAATATTTACTATGCACATTGTAATAATTTAAAAATTATTTATAACCCAGAATAAGTCAAATGAGTGCTTGAACAGTCATTGTAATGTGTACAGAAAAATCAAATTCACATATATGTATGCTAATATTATGCATGAGCATGAAATGCATTACCTAATTTCTCAATAATATCTCTCATATTCAGTATTCCATAGTTCTAACCCTTAACATGGGGAAAACGGGATGTTACAACTCTTCTTCTACTTCTTTTTAGATAAAGGTTTCTAGCTCATCTTCATCTTCAACTATCTCTTGCCATTCCTTTATTTCCCCTTCTTGGACAGAGGCTTCTTCTTCATCTTCTTCTTCATTTGGAAGCTCTTTTCCACTCCTAATAGTGATTGTCATTCCATGTTCTTCTTTAGGATCAGTTTTAGTAGTATTAGGGAAACTCCCCTATAATTCATCATAATATCTTCTCCAACTGGTTAACCCGATTCACCATATTCTATATACGATCCTCTATTTCTTGATGCCTTATGTTTGATTGTTGAATAAAATTGCCCATCATATCTTTCAAAGCAGTAATTACCTCCTCAACTTCTTGAAATGTATCTTCATTCATGAAATCAACTATCATCTCTTCTTTACTCTAAGACGTTAGGGAGCTCAGATAATATAAGGTATGATGCTCATCATACTCAAGTGAATAAAATCTCTCCTCGAATTCATGTCAGCTTGCTACATGCTTGGCAAAGCATTCTAGTAGTTTATTTGTAGTACTTTTGTCTTGTTGCTCTTGTTGTACATATTCAATTGGAGCATAATCATTCTATCCATATTTGTAAGGTTTGCTTTACTCTGAATTATACATATTCTCATATGATGCACCTTGAGGTTAGTTATACATGCTTAGTTGCACCAATATATACATCGATGCTCGATATTAATGATTTTAATAATTACTCCCATAAATATTGCAACATGATATGGATATTAGTTAAGATTTTGAAAACAAGTGAGGAAATAACCTTTTCCAATATGGTGATGTTATATACTGCAATGACATATCATAACTCCCATAAAAGTAATGTCTACTCCATTAATCCATTGTGAGTTATGGCTATGAGGTTAAACCTTAATCTCTAAAAATATTCCACAAACACATCGTCAATGTAGAAAAGGTCAAAAGATAATTAAATGAATAAGTCACAAATATAATAAATAAAATAAAATAAAATAAAATAAAATAAATACAAAAACTTAATTAAAATAAAATAAAAGGAGAAACAAAAATAAAAATGGCTAGAGTAATAAAATCTAGATGTTCCTAATATCACTATCACCGGCAATAGTGCCAAAACTTGATTGGATATTTCTATACCAATATTAAATTAACCATAAGTGTACAACGTAGTTGTAGCTAGCATAGGCAAATACGGGTTGATATAATAAATACAGTATTTACTAGTACTTACCTTTTTCCTATTATCTAGCCTAAGAATTGGATGTTGGTTTTTAATAAAGAAAATAAAACTTAACTTATTAACGAGAATAGGAAACAATAATGAACGTAGAGGACAAAATAAATTACTTAGAAAACTCAATATCAAAGATTAGTATCTAGGTGATGAATCCCTCTATAAACCATTAAATAATTAACCTGTTACATGCAATTATTTTATTGACAATTTGACCGTAGAAATTCCCATCTTATGTTAATAACTCTCTTGAGACTACTAAAAACTAATCCATAGGGTGATTAACTGAAACATTTCTAGTTAAAGTTCCTAGGATTGTATTATCAATTTATGACTTTTTTTGTTAGGTTTGACTCTCATTTAGGAGATTTATGTTGACCTATCTCTAGGTTTGCAGTCAACTCCTTTCAATTATGGTATATCTATTCGTACAAAGGATTTCTCAATCTCAATGATGTGAAATTAAATCATGCAATAATATTCCAAATGTATTAGAACATGTATAAACAAATAACTGAATCATAATAGATCAATCAAAACAATTGCATTAAATAAAAGATTAAAACATATTGTATCACAAACTAGGGTTCATCATACCTAGACAATAAAAAGAATTTAGTTACTTATAATAGGAAACGAAATCAAATGTCAACATGCAGAAAACTAATAGAAAACAAAGAGATTATAATTCCAAATCTCCCTTCTATTCTATTGACTCTTATTGCAAGTTTGGATTTGGGGTAGCCTTATATCATATCTCTTTTAATGTTAACTTCATGTTTTCCTTATCTCTGGAACTTTATCATCACCTCTCTGCATTTCTCACGTCTTAAATCTAATATAAAAGTAGACGCTCACATATTGCCTCCGCTCATGTCTTTTTATAGTAACATGGTCTGATACACGATTATGTATGAGATCGTGTATATTCAAAAATCTAGAATTTGCAAATTTACAAGGTCACTGAGACTTACACAAGCATAGACATAGTCGTTTATCTCTAATTTGCTTTAAAACTTCATTTTATGCTATGCTTTCATCCAAATTCTTATCCTTTTAGCCCATAAAAGCAATTATAACCTATAAATGCACTTGGAGAGAATTAAGTACCAAAAATACAACAAAACTACAAATTATCAAGCAAAACACATTGAATATGGGTGTATAAATATAGTGAATTATGTATTTATCACTGCCATAAACGCCTTCACGTTGTCAACTCCTATCTACTTTCTTTTGATATCTTCATTGAACACACGTTCTCTAATTACATCCAAAGAGAGCACACCTTCATGAGTTGAGTTGCTAATCATCACCACTAGTGTCTCCCAGTTATTTGGTAATGAACTCAATAGGAAAAATTCCTGAAGCTGATCATCAAAAATGATCTTCATTATAGTAAGCTTGTTGATTATATTCTAAAAATCACCTCGATGCTCCAACATAAATTTTCTAACTTTCAGCTTCAATTTTACAATCTTTTTAATTAGAGAGGCCTTGTTATGGCCAGTTTTCCTTTTGTAGACTCCTTCTAACATTTTTGTAGATCAAAAGTATCCATTTCTTAAGGCACATCGTTGAATAAGATGATATCAATCCATTGTCTCATTGTGTCTAGAGTTTTTTTTGCTTAATATTTTCTCATCTCTATTTAAAATCTTTTTAGGTTTTAAAGGAATGATCAAAAAGATCCTTGCAATATAGAAGATCCTCCATTATAGATCTCTAAATATAATAGTTTTTTGATGTGAACTTGACCATAGAGCTGGTTCCACCTTCTATCATGATGGCTTTGAAACCACTTGTAGGGAGATTATAACATAACTTTGTAAAAGATCAACCAAATATTAACAATTAAAATGCGCTTCAACTTCAACCATCAAATTAGTATGAAAATAGGAGACTTAATAGTGAAACAAACTCCAAGATTTATGTGAAAAATCTTCAGTGTAGAGGGAAAAATTATGTGCCAAATTGATGAACAAATTCACTAAACTCAAATAAGGATTTACAAGGTTTGATCTCTCACCCTATAAAAAGTTGTCTCAAAAGTTTCAGGATTGAAACCAAAGTTAATGCAACAATCAGTAGACACTCTTACCAATCCTAGAGACAATAAAAAAGGATAAGAATACTACACTACTTGTCCTCTCTCTGATTTTTACTTTTGGACACTATGGTTGCACTCTTATACAAAACCTACTTATTTTTCTCTCATATCATAAAATAGGCTTTTCTATACCGTACATGGTCACATACACAAACGTATAAATGACCATGTCTATTTAACAATGTCTTACTCGCAGATGTTCATGATCACAAAGAGATACACGGTTGTCACACACGGTTTTATATGTTATGGACATGGGTGTCTATATGATCATGTATGTCTTCACTCTTTACGTCCTTCTTCACACGGATACAGAGACTTACACGGTTGATCCACGTAGGCATGTGTGCTTACACAGTTGACATACATGGCCGTGTAAGTCAAGGACATGAGTGTGTCTACATAACCGTCTCTCCTCCTAAAAGAGCTTCATCTATCTTGACTTTACTAAAAGAGCTTCATATATCTTGACTTTACTTTTTCATCATCTCCACAAGACATAAAAGTGTATACGATCACTGTAAGTCTTAAAATAGGGTGGTTGGATACTCAATGGTACTTATATGGAGAGTTATAAAATGTAGATAAAATACCAATTTCACATAAAATACCAATTTTTGGACACTCAATGGTACTTATATGGAGAGTTGTAAAACGTAGATAAAATACCAATTTCACATAAAATACCAATTTTACATAATGTCTTGAAGTACCAACTTTTTACATAATGTCTTGAAGGACCAACTTCTTTATGCTTTTGAATCAAACTACACATTTTCCATCAATATAACTTAGCCTAAGGAGAATCAATTCTCAGTGCTTCAAAAAAGCTCCTAATTCCTTAGCATAAAAGTAAATGGATTTTATGAGTAATTATTATGTGTGTCATTAATAATAAAGAAACAAAAAACATTAAATTATGCAATTTATTGTATAGAAATCATCTTTTTTGATATAGTTTTAATATCATCTTTTATAAACTTTCAAATTCATCAAATTTTAAGCTTGGTATAACATTATAAAATTTCAAATACAATAACAATGATAAAAATAGTGATGAAAATGATTTATGAAATAAAATTTTATTTTTGTACAGAAGTGAAAGCTTGTTTTTGAAAAATTAGTAAAATTTTTTGGAACACAATAAGAACTTAATTTGTTTCATAATGTTTAAAATATGAAGAGCTTAAGAATTAAAGATAGGACTTATAACTATATTCATAAAAGAGTAACAATGCAAATATCTAGTGGGTTAAAGAGAAAACAAGGATCTAAATTAATGATAGATAGTCTAGCGAGTTTAATTTATGTAAAAAGAAATAATAGAGGGGCTCCAATTATCGCATAAGACGCTACCGATAGTTGGCTTACTGGCTGCCTATCAACTTGTTTACGTAATTTATATTATCTTTTTATTAAGTATATATACTAAGAGCGAAGGGGATGACGACCACGAAATTCATCCCCTCCGTCTATTTAATCTGACGGTTTTGCATGTCTTTGAATTAAATCCTGTCCCTTCACTCTCGAAGTTTCTATCTTGATTCTTGACGCACTCACAACGCTCTTTCTCTCTCTGTCGGCTTCCTCTCCTTCTCCACGGTTGATCCTCCTCCTCTTCTTGCTTCACTCTCCAACGGTTGGTCCTCCTCCTCTTTTTGCTTCACTCTCCAACGGTTGGTCCTCCTCCTCGTTTTGCTTCACTCTCCAATAACGTTTACTCAACCGGATCTCACACAACCTTTGCTATTTTGAAGCGACACTCTCGAATGTTCTCCCTTTTCACCAGAAACAGATTTATGAGGCCAAGGCGTTTCATGAAGAAAATCCGACGGAAGTGAGGC
>JANZLD010000235.1:33362497-33372930 GCA_026413575.1 Erythroxylum carthagenense | reverse complement strand
TTATTATTATTATTATTTATTTTTATTATTATTATTTATTTGTTGTTATTATTATTTGTTATTTATTATTATTATTATTTATTTATTTGTTATTTATTATTATTATTATTATTATTTGTTATTTATTATTATTATTATTTATTTGCTGTTATTATTATTATTTATTATTATTAGTTATTATTATTATTATTTAAACTTTATTGTTGTTATTATTATTATTATCATCATCAACAACATTATTATTTGCTATTTATTTATTATTATTTGTTATTTATTTATTTATTATTATTATTATTATATTAGTTATTTATTATTGTTATTATATTTATTATTACTTTTATTATTTCTTATTTATTTATTTATTATTATTTGTTATTTATTATTATTATTATTTATTTGTTGTTATTATTATTATTTATTATTATTAGTTATTATTATTATTATTTGTTATTTATTTATTATTAGTTATTATTTATTTATTATTTGTTATTATTTATTTATTTATTATTATTATCATTAGTTATTTATTATTATTATTAACCTTATTATTATTATTATATTTATTATTAACCTTATTATTATTATTTGTTATAATAATAATAATAATAATAATAACAAGAACAAAAACAAGAACAAGAAGATAGGTTTATCTGTTCATTGATTATTTAAAGATAGGTTGGAGTGAGGTTTGGCTATTTTTCAAATTTGAAGAATAGCTTTTACCCAAGATTAGTTATTCTAACTCTCTTTTTAACCAAACATAGGTTTAGGAATAAGTTAGAAATATATTAGGAATAGCCATTCTATTCCAGTGTACCAAACAGGCCATTAGTTTCTTCTTATAAGCAATTATTAACTTAAATCGGGCTGAAAATCAAGTCTGTTCATATTTATTCCGATTGAACCGATCAGTCCAATTCGATTTTAAAAACATTGATTTAAACACTTACATTTCACATTATGTTGAGTAATGAATATTCTCTCATAAATTCATAAATTATTTTCTACTGTATATTTAACTATCCATAAAATAAGATGATGAATGTGTATTTGCTACCCATAAGATAGGATTAATATTTGAAATATTATTTCCTAATGACAATAATGCATAATATAGAAATGCAAACATTTAATTTTCTTAACTAAATTACACATATTAAATGATTTAATTATTATGTAAATCTCATGTTTAAATAATTAATAATATTTTAAATGCATTTTATATACAAAAAATAATTAGTAAATTGTATGTTTCTTATAAATCAATTAACAAATATGATTAATCATCCAGCTGGCAGGCTTTCTCACGTGGAAGCTTCCTATTAGATCCCTAAGTACAAATTGTGGGATTATATGAGTATTGGCGAGCCTTGACCAATGCTTGGCACGCAAGTCAGCACAAGGAAGGCGTGTTGACGAGGAAACAAGGTGAAGTCTTGCAATTTAGCGAGCAAAACCCGAGAAACTTGCAAAGTAGGTGAGGGATGCGGGAAGTATCAGTGAAGATCTCGAGAGTAGGCGAGATTCAGTATGCGTGGACATGCGTAGGCACGCATTGGCAGAAATCTTCGACGATACGTGAGATTTGGATGCAAAGCTACGTAGAGTTGGTGAACTAAGTCATGCGAGGCTTGGGAGTGTGCAAGAATGCACAAAGGTATGCGAGGAGGCGCAAAGGCATACAAGCGCAATGAGGTGCATAAGCATTTAACTTCGGTGAGGCAGGTCGAAGGTATGTAAAGTGTGCAAGGTTTTATACTAATTCTAATTGTGACTTGTACTTAGTCATGGAATGACGAGACTACACCATGAGTGAACTCGATCATGGAAGATGGACTTGTCCATATGCGTGCATTGATGGACTTATGTGTAGATAGGCCGTGTTGAGAACACATCAGCAGTGACGTGACAACTGTGGATGATGTGGCACATAATGATATGACGGATAAGATCATAATGGATGAACGTCAGCTTTAAGAGATAAAGATTATATGAGAGGATCATCTGAAAATATAGGAGGTCTTCGTGGATAAGGATAATCATTCCTAGATAAGGTAATCTTTTATTTTGTTAATGTGATGTAACTTAATCCTAGATAAAATAAGATTGTGATCTTAGCTAGTAGAGTTCTATTAGGACTCTAACTTAGTTATTTAGAGGAGCCTATAAATAGCTTGTTAGAGTTGAGAGCTAGAGAATTTGAACAATGAGTCATTCATTAAGAGAAACCTGTCAGAGGAGAGAGTTTTGAGAGTCGAGAGCTTTTGGGGGAGTTTTCATTGTAAGAGCTTCGAGTAGGAAGTTCCTTATAAGGGCTTCGAGTAGGGAGTTCCTTGTGAGTACTTCGAGAAGGAGGTACTTGTATCTTTTATTAACATTTTGTTGAGAGTTAATGAAAGAGTAGCTTCGGCTATATATATATATATATATATATCTCTTGTTGTTTTTGTTATTCTATTTTATACTTGTCTTATTTTGTATGTAAGAGAAACACTTTAAACACTTGCATGCGTGTAAAGTATTCGAAGGCTAACAGAATTGTTCGTCAACATGCACATGAGAAGGTTGAATCTTGCTTAAGCAGACCTAAACGGGATTGCTATACGAAGGTGGGCGCAATTTATGGTAGAAGTTCGAGTCCAAAGCAAACCTTTGTGACACTTCCTATGCCATCACAGCCTCACTTGGCTAACCCCTTCCTCCACTTCACCAAGCCATAGCCACTGGACAACTATATCTGCCTTTACATGAAGCTTTAGTTACTTAGGAGTTACAGGTAGTAATTGCGCCACAGCCTGCAGATGATGCCACTAGTAGTTTCCAAAAGGTAGTCCTTGTCTCGCCACTGGCACAACTTAGTCTTCTCTAAGTTCCATCGTTGTCTGCCACAACCTTTGCACAACATCATCGTGCCAAATGAACACAAACGACACAAAAAACCAAACGTTGCCGCCACTTTTCAATCAAAATCTCCAATATCTTACAATCTTGGTTTGTTGATGTTATTAAGAACATACTTAATTAATCCAGATTGAGGCTTCTAATCTAAACTCTTAATCTTAAAAAATTAAATTGATCGTTATCTAATGTTAGTAGTTAGGATTTTTTAGTTTCTCAAATTACAACTTTATTGGAATTCTTTTTGAATTATTATTTTCAATCAAGTCTAATATTACTGTAAGATTAACAAGTTATTCATGAATAAGATATATTTGATTTTAGAACATAGTGATTTTTAATTTTAATTCTGGCTTGTTAACAATAAAGTATATTTAATCAAGTTATAAAGTCTGCGCCACCATTAAGAAATTGAGATAAAATTTGATCCTTGAATAAATATGAAATCTTTTCTTATGACTTTTTAAAATTCAAGATCATTAAATTCTATAATATGATTAACATATAATGCATAATAAAGTACGAATCTTAGTCCATAGCTTATTGTAATGTTTGATGATATTTCTTGTCATTTTTATCAAGTTGTTTTAAAAATTGACTCATTTCAGCAACTATAACTGCACATTTGTTCAGTCTCTTACATAATCTAAAACAAGTTAAGAGAACTTTACAATTATTATATAGTAGATTAGGTAAGGTGTCCTAGTTCTCTTGTAACCTTAAGCTCACTTATAATAAGTTTTGAAAATTTTAGAAATTTTATTGAATCAAAATTTGAATTTCAATTAATCTATAATTAAAATTATAATTATTTTTAATTAAATATCAATTATGGTTAGATAAGATGCAATAATTCATATTGATTATTATTTACTAATTATTTTATATTTAATTATAAAATAAAATATTTTTCTCCCTTTAATCTATAGTTTTTAAATATGTTGACAATTGATTTCAATTATAACCCCAATTATATTTAGTAGTAGATAAATTAAAAAATTAACCTTTTTTAATTTATCTTTAATTCTCTAATTAAACAATTTATATTTATAGATCTAGATTATCATCTAACATTATATTATGAATAATCGAATATTTAGGATTGTCAAAGTGATTTGATTAACTTTTTTGTACATGATTTTTCGTTATAATTGAATTATTTTATCATATAATATTTCGATTAGACATAGAGTATGAAATTATTTATTTTAAAGTTATAGTCCTTTTATTGAACACTCATTTATCTTCATATAATTCAAGTTACATCTAATAACTATCAATTGAGTTATCCTTAATTAGAATAGATTAAAAATAGTATTAAATTATAACAATTTCTATATGAAATACTTTGGAGATCTCAAGTCAAACAATTACTTACGCATTAAAAATTTTATAGATATACAAGTAATGTACATGTAATGTCAATTTAGTGAACTTGTTCTCCAAAAAAGATCCACATATTTATTTAATTATCTTCGTACTTTAGTTTTAAAAATTAGCTATTTTTCATAAGAAAAATATAATGTGATATTTTTATACATTTTATTAATATTCAAATTTAATAGAATAATAACCAAAATAATTTTCACACCGCAGGCAACCGGGGCAAAGCCCAAGCCAAACTCAACCCATCTTGACGTATTTTTCTAATTTTTTAAATTAGAAAAACATCGCTTTTCTTATAATTATGATACCCTAAAGTGCTATCTCGTTTTTCTTACATGACATTTCTGCTGTTTGTCTGAACTCCAGTGTCCTGCTACTGAGCCCAAAATTTTTCCTTTCGGCTAAAAATTTTATATACAATCAATACTCACTTTTAGTTTTGCATCAAATTTAAATGAATATCCAATATTAAATTGTTTCAATTGATTGCACCAAAAAGTAAACAGAACTCTTGATAGGAATTCGCGAACTGGGATAAACAGCCCGACTACTGCTCTGCCGGATGCAGATACATTAATATACCAGAATACATTGCAGCAGAATTTCACGCTTGGCAATATCTTGCTACGTTCTTGTCATTCTAGCAGAATATCATAACTCGCGCTTTCACCAAATTTGACCGGAGCATTCAAAACCCTCCAAAGCCTCTGCTTTTCATAATGATATCATGCTTGATAACTTTCCGGCGGATGGACCTTCTCGGCAGTCTTGAATAGGTGTGTAACCATATCCTGGATATTTTATTATAAAGGACAGGCGATGTATATCTTCTGTTGTTGCTTTGCATAGGTTTGCCATCAGGAATTGTATATTTTTCATTGTTGCTTTGTATAGGATTGTCAGGGATGCTTCCACATTCATTTCTTTCTTCCGCACTATTGGCAGCGCCTTGTTTGACAAAAAGAGCAATGAAAAAGCCCTCTTTGTCCTCCACTGGATCTGTCCGTAGCAAATGTTCAGCTGCAAATCAAGACATGATCAATAGTTATAGTGATCCAAATTATACACGGAAAGCTTTGTCAACCTGAGTTAAAAATTTCACTCCGCAATAGCACTTACATCCCTCAAAAGTTGGGAAACCACGACGATACCATTGTGGGAAAGGGGTTGCTAAGCGAAAACCAAAGGATGCAGCAAGCGGCAAAACTGAATAAACAACATCTTCATTTTCAATTTGATTAACAGAGCACGTGCTATAAACAATCCTTTCAACTGCTGGGACTACAAGAAAAATTTCATTAGTCAAATATTGTGGCAACATGGGCCCAAAAATTACATGCGTACAGATAAAAAACATGATAATTGTGAATCCGTAAAGCCAAAGATCCAACAGTGTTTGGGTAATCTGTGAGGATTTGGAGGATGAATAAAAAATGGCACATACAAGAAAACGCATGGGACAAGGCCTTCTTTTGAAATGCTGCCAGCCTCTTTAATCTTTCAGCGTCAACAAACTCAGCAGCGTGAGATGGAAGTAAATGATCTAATCTTTGAGAAGCAGTCCCAGATCCAGAGCAAGAAGGATCCAAAAGAATGGCACGCACCTGCAAAAAATGAGCTTTTCTTTAAGAATTATGCACAAGAATTCAGCCAAGGTGCTGTCATATGTTCTGCTCGATAAAAATATACAATTATAAGTTCAAATCCAGCAGAGATGGAAATGCAGTGAGGCATTTTGCCCTGGAAACAATAATGGAATTTCATGGTACACCAAAGCTAAAATATACATTACAAAATTTTCACCAAGTACGGCCCTTTTTCCATGATTTTAAAACTTAGGCATCAAACTCATTCACTTCTTTAAAAATGTGAATAAAGAGGTTCTACAAAGTAGTACTTATTTAAAGATCAGGTGTTTTGAAAAAATATCACTGGAATTTTGATAATAACCAAAAAAATTAAAACTTATGTAACGAGTTTATAACAAGAGTCAAAACTCTAAATAAAGGAAATGAAATTGAAAATTAAAAAATATAGCAAATGAATAAAAAGATTAGCAGAAAAAATAAATACAATAGGAGATAAGAAGAAAAACGCCCTTCCCCTAGATATTTTAAACCCTCCCCTAGAAAGAGACTTGTAATACCTACCCCACTGATAATTCCATCAAGCCCTCTCCTGTTAAAAAAGAGTCAATGCTGCTAATTTTTGTGTACCTCTAGTTAAAAATTTTGCATAAAAAACATCTATGTAACCATGATTATAAGACCAATCATATATCCTATTTAGTACTTTGTCCAAAAGAATTCTTTTTGGTCCTTTTGAACAGGAAGTAAAAGTGTCACATAGACAACAAGTGCCACAATGAATTTGTATATTGTTACAGGAATCTACCTTGGAGAACGAAGGATCTTTTGGGTCTAAACTTAAGAAATCACCAAGCAGAACTTCAATGTCTAAAAGCAAGATTAAGGCTAAGCAGTTACTTCTTGATAAACAAGGGAAGAATGAGTGAGAAGGCATTTCGAACAAAGTACAAAGCAAATCATAGTAAGTGATGAAGTTGATCAGAACTTATGGCTCCCCTTTTAGCTAAAAACAGTGAAACAATAGTATAGACAGGAAAAAGGGTAGGCTTAATATGTTACAGAATCATAGGATACTAGTAGCACCAGAGAGCATGATAGTATCTTTTAAACGGTTAACCCTCTCTTTATTTAGTTCACAAGCCAGAATTCTTCCTTTCCCACGCATGAGAGCAGCAAGGTGGACAGTTTTGTTCCCAGGAGCTGCACAAGCATCAAGAACCTTCACAGAATGTCAAAATTGAAAAAAAAAAAATGACAAGGATGTTAACAGTTGTGAAATGAACAACTCAAAAGAATTCCAGGGATTAGAGTCTACTGCCAGAAAATTG
This sequence comes from Erythroxylum carthagenense, assembly GCA_026413575.1. Taxonomy (NCBI): domain Eukaryota; kingdom Viridiplantae; phylum Streptophyta; class Magnoliopsida; order Malpighiales; family Erythroxylaceae; genus Erythroxylum; species Erythroxylum carthagenense. Next base: position 33,365,729 of record JANZLD010000235.1, on the reverse strand, counting down.
AGGAAACCTTAGCCCCAGAAGTAAAGCAATTGGTTTGTAAAGTCAATCAATCTGCGTCAATTTTCAGTTGGCATTTCAAGAAGAAGATTTCGTGCAAGAGATATGCAAACTATTACAGTACCCCAAAATTCATGTTGAAAATTATAGTATATTCTGCAAAATGTATCTTATCTCCTCATTTTTTTATTAACAACATTTTTTGTCATTCTGTATATTGTTAATATTCAATTTTATGGCATTGAAATCATCAAATACTAACTTCTATAAAAAGAAGTTCTTGTTTATGTTCTTTCATCCTGCATGGGACTTACATTTGGCCTGATTGAAGCAAATTTATAGTGAACCATTAAAATATTAAATTTGAAACCCACACATGCCCATACAAGGAGAAATAGAAGATTGATGAATAGTCAACAATATTGCAACAAGAGAGCATATAAGAAATCAAGAAACAATATTGATGACTATCTTAAAAGATTATCAAAAGCCTCACGTCCCATCCTGGTCTTGGATCAAGTGCTGCTCCCACCATTGAACTTGCTTTTCCCTAACAAAAATGGTAGGCCAGATATAAATCAAATAGAAATAAACATAAAAACGAAATGTATCAGCATGATTATTCAAGAATAATACATCCACGGATATGTTGAAAGATTTAAGTAAATCAAGTAAAACCTAACAGCATTTTAGGTGATACCCACTATACAGCTATTTCAGTCTTTTCATAGCCAATTTAAAATGTTAAGATCCAATGTTTTGAACCAAAAGGAATTGGCAGTTGATGTTTTGGTTTTACTGGTAGATGAAGTAAAACTTGTTCATTGACAGAGAAAGCCTAGTGTTTTCTGATGCGACACTAGATTTCTACACTATGTAATTGCACACAAACATTTTTAGAACTTCTAAGCATTAAAAACTCCAGCTAAAACCATGTTTTTGCAGGCACTTACTACAGATCCATCTGTTTATGTATGTCTATTGGCGTTCCTAGATCAATTTTTTACAGTTTTACAGCACATAAAATTTTAAACCGAAACAAGATAATTATGAAGTAAGAATTGAAACCAAGTTTAATAAAATTATCTTACTTGAATGAAGACACTTCCATTAGCAATCAAATGATGATTATGCAGATCTGTGTGTGGGGGGAGAATTAAAAGGTCAGGCAAAAGGTCATCCTTCTGAACCTACTAACGTGAAACAAAGTTATTCCAGTACATCTCATGGTTTCTTACAGGAAGTTAACTAATTCTAAAAAGAGCAAGTTAAAATAACCATTATTTCCTTTAATCAGTGAACATACCAGGAATTGTTTTTCAAATTCCTGTAAAGCAGAGTCAACATCCAATCTGAGTGTGTTCACACGAACATAACAAGGTTTTGAAATATCTGCAACAAAAATTTAACACCGTTCTGGCAATAAAGCATGACATCAAAAGCAAATAAACCATGAACTAAAAAGTCGCAACCTTAAACTCAACTAAGAAGAAATACAGGTCAATATAATTCACGTTCTAAAACAAAAAAGATCACCAACAAATTGAAAACTAGAACTAGTAATCACCATGGGGGTGATAAAAGGAAATCAGCTGATCAACGTGCTTCACTTTTTTTCTCACTAAAAGCTCAGCCAAAGCTGACTGAAGATCCTCCTTTTGTCGCAGAAGAAACTTCTCTGCATCTCCTCCAACTAGTGGAGCTTCCTACAAACCAGTATTTGTGTCAGACAAATACCAAGCATATACATGAGCGTCTATAAATTTAGACGAAGCTTCATTATTACGTCTAGGTTATAGCTCTAGATATTGAATTCATAAACTAAATCTAGAAACTTAAGAACGAAAAAGAAAAAAGAATCTGCGACCAAAAACTATCCCTTCAAAATGGAAAAGGATATTTTTTCTTCAAAAAAAGGAAAACCATGATAAATATAAAGCATGATTAAATGAACAGAAGTGAGAAATCCAAAATCAAGAACGTACCTGCCCAAATAGAATGTCATACGCCACTATGTACATCAATTCCTTTTGCCTCTGAAAAAAGGGAAATTAAGATTCCATCTCACCTCCGCTAGTAAAGTAGTAAAGTAATTCAATATAAATCAAAAAGAAAAGAAAAGAAAAGAAAAGAAAAGTTAAATGGAAGAGGAAACCGATGTAGGCTGCGTACCTTCCACTTGTTACTGAGAACGTCTGAAAACTCCAACACATCTTTAATTATAGGAAAGTCTGGAAAAGGGAGAGAGGAGGAACAATAATCTATAACAGCAGAAGGGAAGAGGGCAGAAGAAAATTTGACAGCTTACATTTGAGAGTCTGACAGACGAGAGCAAAAGTAGCCCTTTTGTTACTGACGGAAGGGCTGTAAACGAGGGATTTGATAGAACCAATGGCCTGTCGACGCTCGTCTCCCTGAATAACGCTCCGGAGGATCTTAGCGGCCTCTCTCCTTGCAAAATATGCCGAGCGACTTCGCCTTCCAGATTTCTTGGTGGCTACTGGTGCTTTTGCCTTCTTTGCCACCATCTCCTTTTCTCTGAATGTATGTAGTTATCAATCCTTACAGCATTGCAGCGTTTCTCATAACCCCAAACACCAGAAGTGCCCAATATATATACGTGTATGTATATATACATATAATACAATGTATATATGTATATATAAGTTAAATTGAATAATCTTTTTAAGGTTACAGGCAAGGATGGCAATTGGGCTCTGCTTCGGTCTGACCCAAAATTAATATATTAAGCCTAGGTCAAGTTTAAATTTGGGCTGTCCAAATTAGCCCAGGCCTAGACTTGAAAACAATATCATTTTGCACTTATAATTAAAAAAAATTTAGCTAGGCTGAGCTGCTCGAACTGCCTTTAGTCGAGTCTGACTCGAACTTGAGTCATTACCTTAACCCTGAGCGGGCCTCAAGTTGAGTCTGGGTCCCAACAAGCAAGGGTTAGGCTAATCATCACTAGTCACGAGCGCATAATTGAAAACAAACAAAACTTGTCAAAATTTACAATTTTATTAATATATATGAACATAACCTTTAGCTAGCGTTCTACTCTATTATCTTATCACTTATAATATGCTGCTTGTTATAAAATCGAAACTACAATGTAAGAATATTTGGGAGAGGAGAATTCTTCTTATGAAAAAATTGTGTATCTTACATCAAGTGAACCCTTCTATTTATAGTACATTTTAACCACCTAACACACATGTGACCACCTACTCCA
>JANZLD010000235.1:33169547-33182047 GCA_026413575.1 Erythroxylum carthagenense | reverse complement strand
AAAACTAATCAATTCTTTTCTCATAAATTTTCTTAAGGCAAAAAGCATCTATAACACAATTCATATACAAAACACTCGTTGAATTTTTATTTCATATCTCTAAATTGCCACTTAAGGATCGGGGTCCAACAGCACTAATTAGAGTTGAGGTTAAAGTAAAGGTAGGAGAACTTGATGGTTCTATAAGATTGTTAGAATATAAGGGAAAGAATTGAGAGAATGGAAATTCTTCCTCATTGAATTCAACATAGTGAGATATTATTATTTTCCCTTGATTAGTCAAACATTTGTAACCTTGATGCATTGAACTATACCCAAGAAAAACACATTTGGTAGTGTGGAAATCTAATTTATGATGAGAATAGTATTTGAGGTAAGGAAAACAACTACAACCAAAGGTTTTAAGGTTAAGATCGTTTGGTGATTTGTTGTACAACTTTTCAAATGGTGAGAGGTTGTTTAGTCTAGAAGATGGGAGATTATTGATAAGGTATGTGGCTGTGGAGAAGGCTTTTAACCAATAGGTGAGTGGCATGTGAGCATGAGATAGAAGGGTTAGTCCCATTTCAGTGATGTGTCTATGTTTCCTTTCGAAAACCCCATTTTGTTAGTGAGTGTAAGGGCAACTGAACCTTAGTTGCATTCCATATTTTGTAAGGTAAGGTAAAAGAGCTTTATATTCTCCTCCTATGTATGTATGTAGGGCTTTGATTTTCCTGTTTAGTTGAAGTTCAACATTAGTCTTGAATTTGACAAAGATATATAGGGTATCAGATTTTAGTTTTAGAGGATAGAGCCAAGTGGTGTAGGCATCAACAAAGATAAGATAATATTGGTGTCCTTCGGTTGAGAGATGTGGAGCCCCAAATGTTTGAATGTATAACTTCTAATAGATTTTGCACAGTTATGTCATAAGTTTGAAAAGGCAATTGATGCAATTTTCCTTCCTTACAAGCATCACAATAAAACAGTTTTTCGAGTTTAAAATTGAACTTCAGTGAACTTAGAATTTGTTTCAAGACATGTTTGGAGGGATGTCCTAGCTTAGCATGCTAAACATTTACATCTTTTTGAGCTATGTTTGCCTCACAATGATTGCCTAAAGAGAAAACATTTTGTTAGGGAGGATTGGGTTTGGGGTAAGTTGGCCTGATATTGTTGTGTTGTTTAGTAGTTTTGAGGCTGTAGAGACCATCCCAAAGCACTCCCTTGAGAAAATCTTCCCTATTTCTTTGTCCTTAAAAAAACAATTTTCATTAGTAAACTCAACAGAAATATTGTTATCATTGGTGAGTTTAGAGGTGTTAAGTAAATTTTTGGTTATGCTAGGAACATGCAGAATTTGTCTTAGTTTTAGGGGTGTGTGTATATTGTTTAGAAAATGTATATGAGATGAGCCAATGTTAGCAATAGGAAGAGAGTTACCATTCCCAACAGTGAGTTAGTCCTTTCCACCATATTCCGAACTTACTAACAAATTTTTGAAATCTACCGTGACATGATTTGTAGCCCAACTATCTATGAACCATGTATTGTTGTTGATTGCTTCAGATGAGGAATTTCTAGACTAGTTTTGATACAGTAGGATTGAGGATAATTTTGTGTATTGTTCTCTAGATTTTGTGTGACTGTATTCTGTCTCCATGATTGTGTTGTATTGCCTTGCCATGAGACATCAAACATTTTGTGACATTTTAGTGCTTCATGGATTGGTGTATGACATAGTTGATAGAAGATTTTGCTTCCATTCCATCTACCTCCTCTGCCACAATTTCCTCTTCCTCTAAATCCATTTCTTTCTCGATAGTTGAAGGTTGCATAGTTTGCAATTGGTGATGAAATTTCTATTTGATTGGTTGTATTCAGCTGCTCTATTCTTGTTTCATGCATTATAAGAGAATATTGCACTTCTTGTAGTGATGAAGTTTTCATAGAATGTGTTAAGTAAACCACAACAGGATTCAGCTGCTCTATTCTTGTTTCATGCATCATAAGAGAATATTGCACTTCTTATAGTGATGAAGTTTTCATAGAATGTGTTAAGTAAATCACAAAAGGATCATATTCATAACCAAGGTCATTTAGAGCACTCAATATTAATTCATACTCACTGATTGCATGTCCTGCTACTTGATGGGAGTCCCCAATGGTTTTGACTTTCTGCTTGTATTCTGATATGTTGTGTGAGCCTTTTCGAGTGGTTGAAAGTTGATGCCTTAGTTGAAGAACTCTGACTATAGATGTTTGCGCATAAAGATTCTCAAAAATTTGCCAAACTTTCTAGGATGAGTTTGAGTGATTAACCTGCCTATTACTTCTTCTCTGATTGTTGAAAATAACCAACATAGCAGTAGTTGATCTGTTCTTTGCCATGGTTCACATTCTGTATTTTGAATGACTTGATTTGTATCTGCAGTGATGAATTGAGGAGGATTTTCAAGCTCAAGAGCTCTTATTGCTGCAAGAATTTGGGCTCTCCAGTTGACAAAGTTTTGTCTGTTGAGTTTGATGAGCAGATTGAAGTTTAGAGTTTTTGCTATGGCTAAAAAGCCTACTGAGTGTAATGTGTCATTTTTGGTGGTGGCAAATGACTCAGAGTTTTCTTCCATTTTGATATTTGTCAATGGAGCTCTGATACCATGAAAGGGAAAGGTATAATACGAAATTTTGTACACTCACTTTTGTATTATTTGCTTAGACTAATTGGTGAGTTGATCTTGACCATACACCTTATGAAAAGGACAGAATAAAAATAAATGGTAAGGATTTGTTCTATTGTAATAACCTGTACTGATCCAGTTAGCTAATTAATAAATGTCTATTATGCCCTTATGAACATGTGCGTTGTGTGTTGTTGTCTGTAGCTACCGTCCTTGAAAATAGTTTGTAGCTTTTCTCTTTCATCTCTTGAGTCTTCTTTTCTGTATATTTTCTCTTTCATCTTTCGGTCTTCTTCGTTAGCAGCTTAATTAAGATTGATTTTTTCAAAGTCTTTGACACCGTTAGTTGACAATTCATTCAATTTCGTCTTGAAGCACTTCATTTGCCCACTCAATTTGTTCAATTGATCATGGCGTAAGTTAGCTCTCCCTCTTTAAGCGTGTTAGTTAATGGTACTCCCACCACTCCTTTTAAGCCGGAAAAAGGGATTCGACAAGGGGATCCTCTCTTGTTTTATGTATTTACTCTCGTGATGGAGTGGCTGTCTAGACTATTAACCAAGCTTATAAATTGCAATGGTACCTTCCACTTCCATCATAAATGCAAGGATCTAAGACTTACTCATCTCTTATATGTTGATGATCTAGTTCTCTTAGGGTAGTGCTCATCCTCAATCTATCCATATACTTATGAATATTCTTGATTGCTTTGCGAACTGGTATAGATTAAAATATAATGTAGAGAAGAGATGTTTTTTTGTCTCAAATTCTGTTACCAACCTTGATGAAATCAAACATAGGTGAGATACTTGTAATAGTTCCCCTCCTTTTAAATATTTGGGAATCCCTACCATGGCCTCTAAACCCAAATATAATGATTGCTTACCTATCATTGAAAGGATGAAATCTCACGTGATGGCTTGGCAAAATCGCTTCCTTTCTTATGTAGGCCATCTAACTCTTATCATATCTGTTATGAATAGCCTACATGTTCAGTGGGTGGCTTAGTGTTACCTCGAAAGGTCCTTTGGAAAATATTTTGAAAACTTTTCTCCGGATTGGACATGTCGGTAATTCCTAAAAATTCTGGTGACAATTATACACAAATCGTACAACCGTATGGTCAAAATGGATAAACGAAATATACTTGAAACATTTAAACTTCTGGCAGGTCGATTACACTCAGAATGGGTCTTGGATATTAAAACAGATTATGCAACTACGTGCAACAATCTACCCACATATCAAACACTCTATTGACAACAAGAGCAAAAACATGGTTGTGGTTTGATAATTGGTTGGACATTAGTCCACTAATTGACTCTCCCGACTTTAGAAGGCTTCGTAACATATTGCCTTTTAACGTTAAAGGCATCTTCACTGATCGTTCACGACGCATGGCATGCGACCTTTTGTGGATTCGCTTGTCTTCTACCTTATCTCCCGCAGCTATCCATACAACAGAGGAATATAAAATAACCTGGAACCTGGATCATTCTGGCGTCAACTCCAATCAGTCCTGCTACTAACTTCTCTCCAATGGATCCATCTTAGTACCGTGGTTTTCTCTGATATGGCATAACACCATCTGTCCTAAAAGGTCGTATACGATGATTGGGATACAGTAATGGAATGGATCATCAGCAAATTGAAGAAAGAAGCGCCAAACGTTATTCTTTTCTCTACGGCCTTTTCACTATCAATCTATGGCATATGGAAAGAGAAATCACACACGCTTGCTGCTAGAATCATCAATCAAATTTCAGATTATATTTTTGCCAAAGCCATGCACCGATCCCTCACTGTGGATGTCAGGCAAAGATTGACAACTTTAACCATATACGGCTACTCACTTGGTGTATCTAGTCTTTTGTACTCTTCTCCCTTAGATGCTCTCCAGTTATATAGTATCGTGTTTTCTTGGTACTCTTTGTTGTTAAATAAAACAGTTTATTAATGTTTTTTTTATAAGATAAGAGGTATTCATAAAATACTATATTATATTATCATCTATTTTTTATAATTTACTACCATTATTGTTTTATTTCTAGTTATTTTTGTATGAGGAATGAAGGAATTTACTAGGTCCACCATTTTTTCGTAACATCTGATCATCCAACTAGAAGTCTAAGAAATACACTAAAGCAATTCATCTACAGCGAACATATGTATGCCAATACCAAAATAACTAAGCGTAACTGCAACAATATGTGGAATATTTGACGACAGTAAGTTACTTTTATATATTTGCCTATTTGCATGAGAAACTTGTTTCCTGGATCCAAGGAGGACATGCTTAATTCAGATCATGTAAAGGAACAAGGATCCCTCCTCCATGTTTGATGAAACTTCAGATGACATATTATGCTACTTTTGATCCAAGTTCGTTGATTCCTTTGATAGGCAACTTATAACACTACTTTGGATTGGAAAGTTCATCGATTAATAACTCATACAAACAACGTGACAGCATAAGGAACACAAACTAAAAACCACATATTTGCACCTCATAAGCAGCATTCTTTTTCCACGACTATCAGGTTTATCTGCTCATCAGATTTTTGGATCCGATTGTATATGGCTCAGATGAACTTCTTGTGGCAGCGGATAGTATTTTATACTCAAATCCTCAAAAATCTTCTTGATCTCAAGGACCAGTTCTGTCCGCCGTTTGTTTTTCTCTGCATATTCTTGGAAGTTCATGGTGTGGTTACAATAGAGTGCCATCTTCAATTTATTTACATTCTCAATTTCCTTGACGACAACGTTGTGATTAGGATGCCAATGGTGGGAATTCTTCTCCAAACACCTAATAAAATCAGACTGAATATTAAAAGAAAACGTTGAGAAAACAAGTCCCATTTTGGACCAGAGATCATTTCCAATGTAACCATGCATTCAGTGATACAGATTTTCTATTGCTCAAATTACCACTGTAATGGATGATAAAACGATACAAGGATTCCCTTCATCAAAGGCATAGGAAGCAGAACGGGATTAGAAGTCTCATCTCTAGAGCAACTATTTTGAAAGTAAAGATAATAACACTGCTACAACTATTTGGTCCAAAGTCGGACATAGCTGCAGTGTAACACCTGGTAAAATAAAACAAGAGGTGTCTAATATTGTAATGCACCTAAAGTAAGACCTCACTCCATGTATCAGTTGATAGCAAAATTATATTAGAATTTGTATTAAAATGGATCTTTGGTTGTGAATCAAGTTTTAAGAATCTGCCATGCAGCTAATTTTCGATCAATGTGCATGTCCATCAATTCACGAAATCATAATATACATATAGCTAAATGGAAAGAGTAAGGTTACAGTGAACTTACTTTTTGATTCCTTCTTTAAGTAGCCCAATCTTCTCCACAGTTGTCGCAAAATCAATTGAGAATTCTATTGTATCCCCCATATTTGAGCTTCGGTAATAATTGCTAATTGGTTTTGTGGCCAATACGGAATTTGGATAGTAAACCTTTTCATTATCAAGCTTCAAGAAAACTGTCGTCAATATGTTCATTTCCTCAACCAAAAGCTGTCAAGTTCGAAATGAAACCTAGTTACCAAGCTTTATCAGTCTCAACAGATAATTGAATTAATTTATTAGTGCTTACCGGAACACCCTCAACAACACAACGATCACAAACATCAAAGGGATGCATCACAAAAACAAATATGATAGCTTCAAATATGGTCTTGCAGGCATTCCCAAACATAAAACACTGATAATTGAATTAATTTATTAGTGCTTACCGGAACACCCTCAACAACACAACGATCACCAACATCAAAGGGATGCATCACAAAAACAAATATGATAGCTTCAAATATGGTCTTGCAGGTATTCCCAAACATAAAAGCTGCTACCACGAGTTGGGATGAAAGGAACAAGATAACTTTTGTCGTTGCAATTTCCACTAGAAGAAGCCAAATGACAATGGTCACAATAAACAGGATTCCTGTCACAAGTTTGTTCAACTGTTTAACTGCAGTTTTTGTATCATTCAATGCATGTGCAAGTGCTTTCCTGTCATTGTAAACCTTCACCTGCAACAAATAAAGAATTACGTAAAGGAAGATCTTGACACACACAAATACAGGCTTCCCATTTCCCATTTCTGCTACAGCACTGCACTGGTCATGAGAGTTAATGAGACTAATTCTTTAACAGGTTTATTCCCTGTTACAACTTGAAACATATTAGTTTGATGCCATTTAGCAGCAATATTAAAATTACAATATATATGGGTGCCTAATTTGTCAAGGATGTGACAAATTATGGTAAACCTTAAAGTTATCATAAGGTAATGTGGAAATAGCTTTGCCATTTGAGATACATAAAAATTGACTTCGTTTGAACTACAAGACATGTAAACCTTTTCCAGAAGTGACAAAACTTTCTGTTTATTTCAAATCATTGACAAGCATAACTTTCCAATTGAATCACCCTTGGTTTGACTTCTTCCAAATCTGTGTTTGGCATCTGCTTCCTTTCTCTTAGAAAATGAAAACCACAATACGTAATGTTAAAAGAAACTTTAAAATAAGATTGCAATATTGGAAAAGAAATAACAAGAATCAATGGAGCAAAAACTTGTACCCATTACGAAAGGAAAATCATCTCACCACCCAATCTGTCAAGGCTTTTATATCAATTCGTCCAGTCTCAGATCCTTTGAACAGTGGAAAAACAAGATTCACCTCCTCCTTAATCATGAACCTTGAGAGGTCCTCCTCTTCAAGATAACTATAGAAAGAAACTCTTTAGAGGAAGATGACAAAAAATAGAGAAGTTAAACAATCACTATGAGAAATTATAAACACAATGTGTATTTTCTCACTTGCAATTGTGACGAGCAACATTCCTGAAAATTCGATATGCTGCAGCAGTTGCTTCAATCTCATTGGTGATCTTATTGTCAGTTTGTTCACATCCATCATCAACACTCTCATCCAATGTGTTGGATATTGTTGACAGTCCAGAGTTTCTGACAGCATCAATTAAAACTTTCATTGTCCAGGCGGAAACCTTTTCTCGTTTCATGTAATGAAACTTCCCCATATCAATCATCTTTGTTTCCTTTACTCCTTTACTCTTTTTGGTACTCCTGAAACTTAGCTGACCAGCGCTAGGTGTTCTTCCAACCCTCTCAGCCTCCTCTATCAGTGCGGGGCCTGAAAGGGTTTGCAAAACATACTGATGAAAGATTGATTCTTGAATTCTGTCGAAAAAGGTCCTCACATGGAAACTAGATGCTAAGATCTTCAGCAGAAGTGTCTTTAACAGCCACAAAAATGACCCGATTAGAAGGGAAACAAGTGTCCAGGTTATGTAATGGAGAATTGTGCTGGCAGTCTTGGACCTCTCCTCTGCCCGATCAAATACAAAGATCCATGCAAGGAGAACCAAACCTATCCAAATAAATACTTGTACACTTTTCTTCAAACCGTAAACAAAATAGAGTACCTTCTTTCTCAGCAAGAAGTTGCTCTCAATAAAAAACACAACAAAATGCATAAACCAATTAGTAACCAATAGGCCACAGAATATTACCAACACAAGCACACACCACCTCCAAAACTCTAAACCCCATATCATAATCTTCTCAAATTTCTCAATAGTCAAGCTAGTTACCAAGCAACACAAAATGCACACAAATGAAACCCACTGTATCACGACCTTAGTTCTTACTCTGCTACGCCTGGCTGAGCTCAGTTCAATTGTTTTGTACATCTCCTCCTCATTTTCATCATCAGCTGTTCCTCCAGGTGATTGCATCAAGGGTGTCTTGGAGGTTATAGAGTTTATCCTCAGACTAGAAGCAGACCTATTATGAGGTGAGTTCCCAGCGATTAGTTGCTGCAGATTCAAACTACTATCTTCAAGCTTTGTTTCATCGACTGCAATTGGTGGTTCTCCAAATCTTGACTTGGGTTTTGAGTAGATCGACCTAGCAAGTGGCCTTATAATGAGGTTTTCACTAGTACTGTGAACTTTAGGGGACTTATTTGGGCTGGGGCTGAACCCCGAAATCTCCATTGAATAACAGCTCTTTGAGAGGCCAGCAGAGTTCAACTCCTTACAAGGCGAACTTGGTTTGCTTTGACTTGGAGAAAAAGAATCCTGGTCATTTTCTGCAGCTCCATTTGCCGGTTTCTTGTCTCCACATGCTTTTGTAGTGCCTTCGTGAGAGATTGCTATCACAACTTCTCCTAAATTGTTCGTTCTCTTCCCCATGCTGATCTCGCTGTTTTTTGTTCCTTCCTTCCCGTCCATCTAAAACCCTTCAGCAAAGCAAGGAAAGTCGCAGAGAGAACTGAGGTTTTCCTAAATGACCCTCAAGAAAGACCGGAAGTAGAACAAGAAAATGCATCACTAATAAAAGCAAAACGACCAATGTTTCTCTCCTTCGCCTTTTACTCCAAATTTCCCAACAATGTCACTCGTGCCCACACTACTCGCCAGTAAACATGCATACTGCATCAAGTGAGCACTTTATGAACACAACAACGAAGAAAAGACAAGACAAGTGACCCTATTTAGTTCAAAGGAACAGTGTGTGCAGAGACCTCGCCACTCGCCCTTCTCTGTCCAATATCATCAGTGAAAAAAGAAAACAAAACAAGACCAGAGGTAACCCAGGGCAGGAGAGTTGGTAGAGAATTTTGCTGACTTAAGTGAAATTGCGGTCCATGGAGTTGTTTAAAACTAAAACTTATGTAAAATATCTATCTAATTTAAACAAAAATTAATTTAAATATGAATAACTTAAAAATACTTCTTCGTAATTAAAACTTTCTTAAAATACCTCGAACAAAAACAGAGGTGGGCGCGGAATAGTACACACATTTAAGACGGCAAGTAAAACAGCATTGACACACTCTTCTAAGAATATACATCTATATAAAAAGAACGTAGGAAAATGAAAATAGAAATTCTCGATATAAAATTTTTTGTTTAATATTATTTTGTCTTATTCTGTTCATCAAATATCAATTATTTATTTTATAAAATTCACACAAAATTTATACAAAATCTATATAAATAAACAAATAAAATTTACTAAACAGAATAAAACATCTTAATATTGATCTGATGTCAAAAGTCTCGGGGCGTTAGTTTGCACCAGCATCATAAATTTTGAGAGTTTCAATGGATGGCAAGGTATCAGATCTTAACCACTTCTAAGAAAAACAAACGAAAAAAGAAGGTACAAATTAAGACCCTAATACCATATTGCGCAGAGCCTGGGTCTGACTGACACGTGAATTGTTGCAGGCAGTGGAATTTTGGTGTCCTTTTCTGCTATGATTTGAAAATTGTTTTATTAAAAAAAATCAAACCTACAAATTTGCTCGCCGCCTCGTTAAAAGATACTCTTACATTTAAAAGGATATGATTTTTTGTAGAGACAATCCATCTCTCTTCCTTACCTCCAACAAGCTTACGAGGCTTTCAAACAAAAAGTGATGCAAATATAATAAATTACTTCTTGGTGTGGGGCACATCCAGTTTTAATTTTATTAGTCAATGTATCTATCACCTTCACTTAGAATACTCCTTCCAGGTTTAGAGCTAACACTAAATCGTATTTATGAATTTTAAAATTCTCCAAAACAGGGTTTACTCAATACGATCAAAGAAAAAAAAAAGTAGAATAAATATGGAGGATTGTACAATCAGGATATGATTTGATTATATACCCAGTACAATAATAATACATCTTGTGGTAACTTTTATATCAACCTTAATATTTAAACAACGTTTAAATAAATACATAATTCATAATTAAAAAGTTGATGGTTGTCAGCTTAATAATGACCAGCTTTTTATATTAATTTATTTTGTTGTGAGCCCGTGGCAATATAGGACCGTTTTCATAAGGTAAAACTTTTCTCTTTTATCACATCTGGAATTATAATCAAGTGCTTGAGCTTGGTTTCCCATTCATGAATTTGCAGATGAGAATCGAACTCCTAGAGCTTTACAAGCAGCAGTGTTGTAGGCCATGGCAGCTTCGTGGGAGGTGTCGAAAATGCTGAGCTAGAGACGAGCCCCCTCAGTTTTCCATACTCACACCTCTATCTTGACTCCATTCTTGGTAAAGATCTTAACCACCTCTCTTTTTTCAACTCAGATGCAATCTCCATTTCTTAACTTCACATTTACCTTCACATTCTAATCCAAAAATTTGAATAGTCTTAATTTGGAGTCATATGACTTGTGCATCTACTATCTATCAGCCACTCGATCAATATGTTTTAGCAAGATCACATTTGACAATAAAGAGCTGCTCTTTTTCTTCAACAACTTGCACATTTACAACAGCTTGATTAGCTTGTTTATTATATATTGCCTCTATGTGTCCTTTTTGTTGGCATTTCCAACATACCACATCTGGTCTCATCCAACACCTTAAGGTCAGATGATTTGATTTTCCATAGTGAAGACAAGAATTATACTTATTTGTCTTATTTCCTCTTGCATCCTTGGTAGCATCTTTTTGATGAGTCTGCGCAATCTGAGAACTTGAGCCAGTTTTGTTTCTTCTCTTGTACTTTTCTTGATTCCCTGCCTTGTATGTCCCTTCAGTAACTTTTGTCTTCCTCATCAGATGCCTTTGGTCTTGAGTCTGTAAGGCACTCACAACTTCAGCAAGTTTGTCTTATATCTTTGAAATTTTTAAGTAAGACTATGGTAGCCTCATATTTCCCAATTACAAACACCAACAGCTTCTAAACCAACCTCTCATCTTTAAACTCAGCTCCTAAGAACCTAATTTGATCTGAAAATTGACTAAGCCTCTCATTATAGCTTTTGACAAATTCATCTTCCTTCATCTACAATCTATTTGACTCTCTCAAGAGATTCCAAACCTTCATATGTTTCACCTTCTCATCATCTTCGTACTCATTTTTCAAGAAATCCCAGACCTTTTTTGCAGAGCTGAGATCCATGATTCGAGTAAAGATTGAAGATGCAACTGACTGATACATGTAAGACTTAGCTCGAGCCTTCTTAGTCACCCTCTCCCTTAGCCATCTCAGCTAAGCAATCGGAGCATTTTTAGCTGGAACCTCGACCATATAGTCTTCATCAATAGGCTCCTAGAGATCCTGTCTTTGCAGGTATGCCTCCATCTTGATTGCCCAGATTTGATACCCTTCTTCATTGAAGATTGCAGACTGTAGACCCTGGGATGAACTCTCAGCCATCTCTGAGTAAATCTCACATGCAGTCACAGCCAAATTTAGAAAGAGTTAATCTTCTCAAGCCACAGATCCCTTAAGAATCTAGCTCTGATACCACTTTGCTGTTGTTATCTATCTATCGTTAAAGAACTGAAGATTATGCTAATGAACTTGGCTAATAAAGAACAGAAAGAAATTGTAGTAGCAAATTTTCTTTAGGAAAGCAGGGAAAACAGGAGAGAAGAGTAGATGAGAAAAACTCAGTGGTGTGTTGAGTTTTATTGAGTATATTGATTTATACAACTTCTGTGGATACAAGCATTTTATAACTTCTAAATCTCCTAACTATCATTAATAGAAAACTGATACACCTAACTTAAACTAACTTTCTTGAATTCCTTAAGACTAATTCTATACATTGCTTGTATGCTAAGAAACCAACTAAAGTGCTCTTTTAGATTTCTGAGACATTACTTCTACACATTGACCCACCCATGGGAAATGATGATCGAAATGTTCAACACAAATTTTACATATAGAGCATTGAGAGCATCATAGTGGCCGATATTGTAGCACCCCCTTACCATAGGATATGTACCGGGACGCCCGTAGGTCATTCCGATACACGCCCGACGATAAGGGTGC
>JANZLD010000235.1:33074809-33085450 GCA_026413575.1 Erythroxylum carthagenense | reverse complement strand
TCGGGAACGTCCCGGGACTCAAAATTTTAAATTCCGCACCGTGGGCATGTGATGCCTACCCCGGGATTTTCCTACAAGTTATGCTATCTGAGAGTTAAAAAGGTTAAGTGATATTTCTAAGTTCTTTCCTCTCAATACACAAAATTTTTCATCAAATATCCTTCTAAAAGATTTCTATGCTTTTCCTTCTCCAATACCAACCCCACCTTGCAAGTGGTTTCTTCTACCTTAAAAAAAACCAGAAGTTGGTTAGTGTTCACAGTGGATTACTTGATTTTGCCTAAGTTTAGGGCTTGAAGATAGTTGAAGATTTTGGAATTCTTAAAAAGTAAGTATTGAGAAAAATCCTTTAAAGTTTTGGATTTATGAAATGAAATTGATGAATTTCTGTCATCTGCATGGAAAATGGCATATACGTGTATATATTCATGAATACTGAGTTGGTGGAATGAAAATTTTGATTATAGCGTTAATTTATTTTTTTAATGGATTGATAGTGATTAGGTGATGTAAAAATGTTCTTGAAGATTAGAAATAGCAATGAAATGTTGTATAAGAAGAGTGTAGGAAATGAAAGTATATAAAGGTGGTATGCTTTGTTTTCTGTTTCTTCATTGTGCATATATATATATGTGTGTGTGTGTATGTGTGTGTGTGTTTATATGGGTAGGTGAATGCTTTAGAGATTGATCAAGAAAATGATTTTTGAGTGAAGAGTAATTGTAAAATGATGGTCTAAGATGGGAATGAGTGTATAAATGAAGGTTGAGAAGAAAATAGTGAATGTGATAAAAAGTTGGAAATGTAGTGAATGGTGTATCGCAGAGCATGAAAAGTCAACTATTGATATTTGTTTTTCTTGATGGAACTTGGTTAAAATTGCATTTTAGAGGTAGTGCGAATTGTGGTAAATGAGTTTAGCGAAGTGGAGTAGATTAAAAAATTAAGGTGTTGGTTTTTGAAAAGTGGAAGTTGTCTGAAAATTCTGGGAATGAACAGTGAGAGGGAAAATTTTTAATTTGAACTTCAGTAAATTTACTGTACTGATTTAGGCATATTTTGAGAAGATAGTCTTCATGAAAGTTGTAGATCTTTCCTTTAGCTTTCCATTGATATAAAGTTTGTAAATTTTGGAGTTCTGGATCAAAAGTTATTTGCGATGTCGGTGGAGAAGATATGCATGATGGTGACTTTTGAGTTAAGTGGAAAAGCACCATCCTGCAAAAGCACGAAGGTGACTTTTGAGAACATAGGCAAAAAGCACCGTCATGCAAAAGCACAATGGTGACTTTGGGGTATAGTGAATTTGCACCCTCGTGTTTAAACACGATCGTGCATTTGATATTTTCCCTTTTACTAAACAGCCTTGCTACTTTTGACCATAAGTTCTTCTTTAGATCTCGAAATGAATTAATTCTTGAACCAATGGATTCTTAATGGATTTTTCTATCCCTCCATAAAATTTTATAGCATTCTGAATTGAATTGAAAAAGATTGATCGAATCAAATTAAGGGTATCGGTTGGAAGAGCATGAACTGGATATTTTACTGAATATGTTGTAGTATTTTGATGATATCTTGACCTGGAGAATTACAAATGAGCAGATTTTTGATTTGGAGTAAACTAGAAATATAGGCCTACAAATTGTCTCAAGAAGTCGAATTTTGACTCTATCTCTAAGATATTGAATTTCTGGATGGAAGTTGTACATAGTACATTATTTTTTGAATGTGAACAACCTGATAATGTTTGAGGCTTATCTTCCAAATTACTGAACAAAAATTGAGAGATTTTGGTGTCAATGGAAAGATAAGACATATAGGAACACTTTTCTAGAAGAGAGTATGATCAAATTACATCAATTTCACTTTCTGATTGAATGTGAATAGTAGACCCGAAAGGGTGACTTGGAAAAATTCTGAAGTGAGTCAATGAGAAATGAATGGAGATTTTAATGGTTTTAGTGAGGAATAAACCTAAGTATAAATTATACTTAAATTAGTTTTGATATGAGAATGACTTTTTGATGAAATTAATGGTAAAATACCTAGGATTGTTATGAACATGCATTGTATATATTTTATTTCATTCATGTGCATTATTAAACACTTATGATTATACAAATTGTGATATATGGGTATTTTGCATAAATGGGTTTTGCATGTTAAATGTCTGCATTTAGGCATTCCCAAAATTTTGAAGCAAATGCTAACATGAAGCGTACTATGAGTAGACCGAGATGGTCTCATTTCATTGTTTATTTTGTTTTGAATTTTGTATTAATTGTCTATTGAAGTGCTACTTGTATGTGAATGAGATGAAATAAGTGTGCATAATATGATTGTGAAATTCCTGACACCATTTTTATGACAAATGTGTTTTGAATGTGTATTTGCTCGTAAATGAAACGTGATACTCAACTCTAATATTGAATGTTGGACTATGGTCCGATGATATGTGAATGTGAGTGAATCTGAATTTTTTGAGTTTGAATCGGAAGATTGATATTTTGTGATTGAAATAAGAAGTATATGTACCCAATAAAGATGATTGAGTAAAGAGATTGTTAGGGAAGCGCATTAACAACCTATGATATACATTCTTAGGAATACATCTAAAAGGCATATGATGACTAAGAAAGTAGAACCAAGTGATTACATGTATAAATCAATAACAGTCTTAACTGTTGGAGATATGCTTAAAGCTTATATTTTGGAGTTTATAGGAACATAAGATCAATGTATAGTTCTAAGTGACTTTAAGCATAACAATCATTATCACAGTGATATTATTAGAATATTATATGAGGCGTTATATGAAAAAGGAGTTGTTCACCCTTACATTGAAATAAAGTGGGCAAAAAAAATGATTGAAGGCCAGAATTGATTTGAGATATTGAAAAGGGTGAAATGAATTTATAATAGAAATAAAGTAACATAAAAAAGGCGAATGAATTTGGTGGGGACAACATTGAAGTCATGAAATGTAGCGAGAGAGACTTAAGAGTTAAGTGTATTAACAAGGATGAGAAGTAAAAAAAATGAATTGTCTTTTAGAGTATCATAAAAAAATGAATTGTCTTTTAGAGTATCACCTTGTCAAGGGGTGCTCACATTGAGTACAAGATGTGCTCAGATTAGGAAAAGGATAGACTAAGCCTAATATGAATGGGTCTGTACGAAATTAGTATGAGTTAGTGTTACTGGTAAAAGGATGTCTTAGATCCATAATGTGCGATATATGAGTATGCTAAGAAATATTCATATGATCTGATAAAGATGTATTGTCGACACATGAACTTGGCTAATAAAGAATAGAAAGAAATTGTAGTAGCAAGTTTTCTTTAGGAAAGCAGAGAAAACAGGATAGAAGAGTAGATGAGAAAAACTCAGTGGTGTGTTGAGTTTTACTGAGTATATTGATTTATACAACTTCTATGGATACAAGCATTTTATAACTTCTAAATCTCCTAACTGTCATTTAACAGAAAACTAATACACCTATCTTAAACTTACTTTCTTGAAGTCCTTAAGACTAATTCTATACATTGTTTGTATGCTAAGAAACCAATTAAAGTGCTCTTCTAGATTTCTGAGACATTACTTCTACACATTGACCCACCCATGGGAAGTGATGATCGAAATGTTCAACAAAAATTTTACATATAGAGCAATGAGAGCATCGTGGTGGCCAATATAGCATGCATGTTTGGGAATATTTGACCTTGACTATCGTAACATTGATCACACTATCTTTCAAGCATGGTAAGCCCTGACCAGGACCATGAACTTCAGCCAATCTTGTAACTTTTCATTACCTGTGGGAAGGTTAGAATAGTAAATATGAGTGATCATTAAGAGCTTAGAAATGCATTTTCATGCTCATACATAATATGACAAACACATACATGTGAATAGTAAATTTTTTTGCACATGAAAATAATTGTACATGCATTCATGAATAAGTCCAGTTATAATTTGATTGAGTTATGACTAGTGGAAATTTTTTAGAATTGGAATTTATTTATATTGAAAATATTATTGATTAGTGGAATTGTGATATTTTTGAGTTTTGGTGAATTTTGGTAAATTTCATAAATTAAAGAGTATTTATGAAAAAAAAGGGGAATAGGAATTAATGATGATTGAAGATAGTTAGATTATAAAGATAAGAATTAAGGGAATTAGTTCAAAAGGAACTTGGTTAGAGTTTAGGCATTAAGAAAATGAAAAGTGTCACTGACTAAGTGATTTTTAGAACCTTGTAGAAAGTAAGTTATGTTATCTGAGAGTTGAAAAGGTTAAGTGATATTTCTAAGTTCTTTCTTCTTCATCACCTTCTTCAAATTTCCTCTCAATACACAAAGTTTTTCATCAAATATCCTTCTAAAAGATTTATGTGCTTTTCCTTCTCCAATACCAACCCCACCTTGCAAGTGGTTTCTTCTACCTTAAGAAAAACTAGAAGTTGGTTAGTGTTCACAGTGGATTACTTGATTTTGCATGAGTTTAGGGCTTGAAGATAGTTGAAGATTTTAGAATCTTTAACAAGTAAGTATTGAGAAAATCCTTTAGAGTTTTGGATTTATAAAATTAAATTGATAAATTTCTGTCAACTGCATGGAAAATGATATATATGTGTATATATTCATGAATACTGTGTTGGTGGAATGAAAATTTTGATTATAGTATTAATTTATTTTTTTATGGATTGTTAGTGATTAGGTTATGTAAAAATGTTTTTAGAGATTAGAAATAGCAATGAAATGGTGTATAAGATGAGTGTAGGAAATGAAAGTATATAAAGGTGGTGCGCTTTGTTTTCTGTTTCTTTATTGTGCATGTGTGTGTGTGTGTGTGTGTGTGTATGTTTATGAGCGTATAAATGAAGGTTAAGAAGAAAATAGTGAATGTGATAAAAATTTGGAAATGTAGTGAATGGTGTATGACAGAGCATGAAGAGTCAACTATTGATATTTTTTTCTTGATGGAACTTGGTTAAAATTGCATTTTAGAGGTAGTGTGAATTGTGGTAAATGAGTTTAGTAAAGTGGAGTAGATTAAAAAACTGAGGTGTTGGTTTTTGAAAAGTGGAAGTTGTCTGAAAATTCTAGGAATGAACAGTGAGAGTGAAAAATTTTGATCTGAACTTCGGTGAATTTACTGTAATGATCTAGGCATATTTTGACAAATGATCTTCATGAAAGTTGTAGATCTTTCTTTGAGCTTTCCATTGATATAAATCTTGTAAATTTTGGAGTTCTGGATCAAAAGTTATGTAGGTTTGAAGTTGAGGTGTCAGTAGATAAGAAGAAGAGGAATTACATCGTCTTTTGAGTTAAGTGGAAAAACATGAATTTTGAGATCTTAGGAAAAAAGCACAGTCGTGCAAAAGCACGATGGTGACTTTAGGGTATAGTGAATTTGGACCCTCGTGTTTAAACACTATTGTGCATTTGAGATTTTCCCTTTTACTGAACAGCCTTAATTTTTTTGACCACAACTTCTTCTCTAGACCTTTAACTGACTTGATTCTTAGACCAATGAATTCCTAATACATTTTTCTATCCCTCCATAAAATTTTGTAGCATTATGAATTGAATTGAAAAAGACTGATCGAATCAAAGTAAGGGTATCAGTTGGAAGAGCATCAATTAGATATTTTACTGAACATGTTCCAGTATTTTGATGATATCTTGGCTTGGAGAATTCCAAATGAGCTGATTTTTAATTTGGAGTACATTATAGATATAGGCCTACAAATTTTATCATGAAGTGGAATTTTGATTCTTTCTTTAAGATATTGAATTTCTGGATGGAAGTTATGCATAGTACACTATTTTTTGAATGTGAACAACCCGATAATGTTTGAGGTATATCTTCCAAATTACTAAACCAAATTGAGTGATTTTGGTGTCAATGGAAAGATAAGACATAGAGTAACACTTTTCTAGAAGAGAGTATGATCAAATTACATCATTTCACTTTCTGATTAAATGTGAATAGTAGACCCAAAAGGGTGACTTGGAAAAATTCTGAAGTGAGTCAATGAGAAAGGAATGGAGATTTTAATGGTTTGAGTGAGGAATAAACCTAAGTATAAATTATACTTAGATGAGTTTTGGTATGAGAATGACTTTGTGATGAAATTAATGGTAAAATACCTAGGATTGTAATGAACATGCATTGTACATATTTCATTTCATTCATGTGCATTATTAAACACTTATGATTGTACAAATTGTGATGTATGTGTATCTTGCATAAATGGTTTGTTCAGGTTAAATGTTCACGTTCAGGCGTTTCCAGAATTTCAAAGCAAATGTTAATCTGAAGCATACTGTGAGTAGACCAAGATGGTCTCATTTCATTGTTTGTTCTGTTTTGAATTTTGTATTGATTGTCTATTGAAGTGATACTTATATATGATTGAGATCCCCGGTTCAATGAAAAATGTGTTTTGAATGTGCATTTGCATGTAAATGAAAACTGATACTCAACTTTAATGTTAAATATCGGACTACGGTCCGATGATATGGGAATGTGAGTGATTGTGGATCATGCAAATATGACTGATGCATTTCATTTCATGAATGCATGAAACATAATGACTTTTGTGACCAGAGTAGCCACCGATCAGAGCTTATAGCTCAATGAGTAAAAATGAGCTTTAAGCTCAAAAGTGAATCAGAGCCTCAGGCTCAATATTTAATGACCCCTGTATCCCCTAAGTAGATAAGGGACAGTTATCAATGAGCCCTATATGGGACAGTTTAGGCACTCGGTCACATCAAAGTAACAAATGAAAAGTGGGTCTCATGTGCACTGCATATGCATAATATGAGTGATTAAATTGTATTGAATGTGAAGTGTGAAATGTGTAATGATGTGCATGCTGTGTTACGTGATTGTATGTCATCGATGATGGTCACTCATTGAGTTCGCAAAACTCACCCAAAGTTTGCAAATATTTTTCAGGACTCAGAAGAATACCTCGTTAGGCAAATGAGAGTATACTTACTATATGCAAGGGAAAGATAGAGGTTGGGATTAGTTCACGTCTGTATTAGTGTTTTCATATTTTTGTATAACTTTGTATTCCGTAATTTCTGTAAAATAGTGTATTCCTAAATTTTTGTATAATGTGTATACAAAGTTTTTTATGGTGGAATGTATTGATATTATGATTATGAGTGTTTTGTTTTAGGAATGGGCCCTAGTGATTAACGAAATTATGATGATTTGAAAAATGTTTATGGAATAAAGAGGGCCCTATTTGATGATTGATTTCCGCATACTATGTTTGTAGTTTCAAAAAACAATTATACTGAATTTTGACTGATTGAGTGCTCTAGCATGCCACCCTCACAGGGCATGGTCTCGGATATCACTCAGGATGTTGGGCACATGTCTCGCGAGAGTGGGGTGTTACAAATCTAAACAGACACTTGAGCCATCATCTTCTAGAGGATGATCACTGAGTGGAATGATGCCTGGATCTCTTACACATATAATGAAGAGAAAAAGAATAACCTGAATTCACAAATCCACAACATAGTCAAATAAAAAATGAATGTTGAAGTATTAACAAGGAGGGTAAACTTCAAAATTCTCATTATATTTGTTCAAATCATTTTTCCACATCCAAAATTTTTGCTATTGGAAAATGATCCAAAAAAAGAGCTTGTTTATGCCTTGAACCATTTGCATAGATAATATAAAGAATCACAAAGCAATTTAGGATTAGCACCTTTTAGTTAATGTTTTATTGAATATCTCACTTCATTGGATATGAAAATCTTCTTTGGCCTAACACCAATAAAGCTGCAAGACATTTCTAGGTTAAAAAAAGAGGAATAACTTGCATACAATGTGAAGACCACACAAGCAACTGTAATAAGGTTGCCAATAGGGTCTGGGAATTCATCCACAAGATTTTGAGAAACAAAAACATAGAAAAAGATCATTGGAGTGACAATTAGAGACACCATAAGGAATAGTGACCTCACATCTTAACCTTCATTGCTCAGTTATTGCTCTAGTGGTGGAAAGTTCTGAATTGCAACTGCGTCTATAAAAAATGATTTAGTTCTTACTATAATCCTCTGTGTAAACTACTTGTAATTGCCATATTTTGAATCAAAGACCTCCATGGAATTTAATTACTTGGTCACTTTACGTACTTTTTGTTGGTGTAATGTGTGTATCTATAATGTTGTCTTTCATTTTAATTCACTGTACGACATGCGAATGAAGTAAATCTTCTAAATCAGTTAGTGAATCAAACCCAAGAGTGATGGGTTAAATTTCATTACATGTTCATAAGTAACGTAGTTTCCTATTTATGCAACTTGGTTACGGTACAACGATCGTACCACAGTAGTAATATATATTATATACGTAGAAACCTTATAAAATGTCAAGTTCTTGGAATCTAAACTTAGGAAGACCTAAAAAACACGTTGATTCACTGTATCGAGAGAGGTTGCTTAGTGGTGATCTACACAAGTGTAGGAATTCCCAACTCTTGATGTCAATGCTGATGTGTGTTCATCTTTCCTTCTATAAAAACAAAATCCCATGTGCTTATTGTATCGTAAAAACAATAGTAAGTAGTTTTGGAGAGAAAAACAAATTCGTAAAAACAGTAATAAGTAGTTTTGGAGAGAAAAAAAAATTTAAAAACTTGCACAAGCTAGGTCCAGGAAAGGTTGCATTTAAGGTAAGGGAGGTCCTGATAATGCTCTCTGCACTTATAAAGGTGCTCGTCAGTGAACTTGGGGTAAATGGGTCACTAAGATTAGAGAACCAAACTGAGGGGCTTATCTCTAGCTTGACACTTTCGAAACCTTCGACGAAGCTACCATGGCCTATGACACTATTGCTCGTAAGCTCTATGGGTCCGTAGCAAAACTCAACTTGCGTTAGTTATACCCCGTCGTCCGATTCTAACACTCCCCCTCAAACTTGACTTTGTATACCAAACTTTTCTTTCAATCTGCAGAAAACTTCATTATTCAATTGTTTTGTAAAAAATCTGTCAGTTGATCTTTTGTTCTGTAGAACACCAATTCCACAATTTTGTTTTTAACTTACTCCCGAATAAAATGACATTTTATGTTTTTGCTTCAACTGTGTGTCATTGGATTTTTTTCTAAGTGATATGATAGACTAGTTGTCAACATATATTCTTGTCGAGTCTTTTTATGCATGATCCAACTCACTTAAAATATATCTCAACCACATTGCTTGACATGAACTTGCAATTGCGGTTAAATACTCAGCCTCACATGTTGAAAAGGCAATCGTTTGTTACTTCTTTGATGATCATGAAAATACTGTTGACCCAATATGAAAGGCATAACCAGAAGTACTTTTTCTATCGTCCACATCTCCACCATAATCACTATCTGAATAACTAATTAATTTCAAATTTTAAGAATGTGTATAGAATAAACCTTGGTCAATTTTACCTTTAATATATCTCAAAATTGTTTTTGCTGCATCAAAGTGATCTTGTTTAGGCTTCTCTATATATCTGATGACTAGGCCAACTACATACATAATATTTGGTCTTGTGTAGGTCAGATACCTCAAACTTCCAACTAAACTCTTGAATAATGTTGGATCTATAGATTTTCTGTCTGAATCAATTCTTAACTTTATGCTTGCTTTGACAGGCATGGCTATTGGCTTGCAATCTTTCATTTTTGAACCTCTTTAAGACTTCATCTGCATACTTCACTTAAGAAATTAAAATTCCTTCTCCTGTTTGTTTCACTTTGACTCCAAGGAAATAGGACATTTCACCAATATCAGTCATCTCAAAGTCTTTGGTCATGGCTTTCTTGAAATCATCAAACATACCTGGATTATTTCCTGTGAAAATAATGTCGTCCACATATAAACACATGATCATGATATCTCCTTGTTTATTTTTCTTCGTGTACAATGCATCCTCATATGGGCTTTTCACAAATCCTTTCTTTTGAAAGTACTCATCTATTCTTATATTCCAAGCCCTCGAAGCTTGCTTCAATCAATAAAGAGCTTTCTTTAGTTTGTAGACTTTGTCTTCCTGACCTTTCTTGACATATCTAGTTGGTTGTTCAACATAAACTTTTTCTTCTAAGTAGCCATTCAAAAAAGCTGACTTCACATCCATATGGTAAATCTTCCATTTGTTTTGTGCTGCAAGTGCTATGAGAAGTCTGATTGTATCAATTCTTGCATCTAGAGCAAATACTTCTTCATAATCAATTCCATATTTTTGTTTATAACCTTTTGCCACTGATCTTGCCTTATATTTTTCCACTTTTCCTTCTTGATTGGTTTTTGTCTTATATATCCTGTTGGAACCCGATCCGGGAACCGGATCCCAACCGGAAAACGAAGAACGAAATATACGAAGACGAATGGGAACGAAGTAAGGAAACGGAATCGGATGGAAACGGAAAGTTCGAATCGAAATTTCGTATCGAGAAGCAAAGTATTCGATAACACGAAACGAAAAATGAAGAATCGGAATACGGATCGATATCAAAAGCGAATCGGATCGAATACAAATCAAAAGCGGAAACAAACACTATGCAAATGAAAGCGAAACGAATCCGACATCCGAGAACAACTAATCAAAGAAAA
>JANZLD010000235.1:32017745-32040513 GCA_026413575.1 Erythroxylum carthagenense | reverse complement strand
GGAGGCCAGTGGCCTCCCAAGTCTCAATATAGTTACGTCTGTGATAACAAGTTTCACATGCTATCATAGTAACTACGACAAAAAGCCTCATATGAGCATTACCCCATAGCTCTACAGAAGTATTCATCATTTAGGGATACCAAATTTTGACAACACATCAAGATAAAAGTTATTAAAAAATAAAATGAAGGATAAGAGAAAATAGAGAAGAAGAAAATGAGACTCTACCAGTGTAACTATGGCCTACAAGGCTTCATTGGAGCTTAACCCTTAGCCAGTTATAGTTCTCCTCTTATAGAGATAAATCACAGAAGATATGGGGGTAATATCGTTGTAAATGAATTAGCTGAATATAAACGCTGCATTGGACGAGCTTATGAAAAAATAACTAGATGAGTTAAATTAAACAATCCAATCAGCTCTTTACTAAATAACTAAAAAATATTTTAATATAAGTTAAATGACTTATTTGAGTCAAATAATTAATAACCAGCTGAAAATCTATTAACCAAATATAGCCTAAAAATTAGAAAGAATCGTAAGTATTCAATAACTTAATTTTTTAATTAACTTTTAAAGATAGCATATAATATTATTTTATGATACATAACCTTATTGTAATTTTTTTACAGAGAGACTATATTTTTGAACAAGTAGCTTCTTATCACAAAAGAGCAACTCTAAGACTCTCCATCATCTATTAACATTTCCTTAATTTGTATCATATTCAACTTGCTAAGGATCTATTATTAAATTCAAAGATTAAAACTTGATCTCTACAAAGCTTAGAGGGAAGAGAAGAAACTCCTGTAGATAAAGAAGCACTAGATAACAACTTCAGCCTTGTTAAGAATTTACTATACGATGAAGTTATACGGAAGACTAGTGAAGGCTTTGAAGAGGTTTCCA
Organism: Erythroxylum carthagenense; assembly: GCA_026413575.1. Classification (NCBI taxonomy): domain Eukaryota; kingdom Viridiplantae; phylum Streptophyta; class Magnoliopsida; order Malpighiales; family Erythroxylaceae; genus Erythroxylum; species Erythroxylum carthagenense. The sequence goes on along the minus strand of JANZLD010000235.1, from coordinate 32,039,604 downwards.
AGAGGAAATTTGGTAGGAATGGGAAAACGAGAAGGGGATCCTCGCAGAAAAACCATCTTTAAATGTCTTAGAATATTTATTGGACTAAACAACCCAATAAATACTAAGCACTTGCCATAATATTGCAATGATAGGGGTTCTTGAAACCAAAATGGTTTAGATTTTTTGTCACTGTATTTACGAAAAAATATATTAAAACTTGATCTTTACAAGATATGAAAAATTTTTAATTCAATAATTAATCTATTAAAAAATAAAATAATTCCTAATAAAATTTGACCATTTTTAAAGAATATTCAATTAATCAGAGAATAATTTTTAGATTTATTTGAAATAAACTAATTTAATCTTAATCTAATTTTAAAAACTAGTTTAACAAAAATTAAAAACTTTAAAATTTTAAAAATACGGAAGTGAATGACCAATATGTGAAGATAATAATTTTCTATAAAGGCACGTACACTGTACATGCCTCGATCAACGTATTGGCATTAACATGAATTTTTACTTATTTAATAATTTATTTTAGTAAAATATTATAAAAATATTATTTATTAATAAATATTATAAAATAGATTATAGCCCAAGCTAGTGGATGTTGGTCTTTTGTCTCAAATAATGAACAACACTATTATGACAAAATTGTAGTTTTTATGTAAGGACAGTTAAAATGGAAGTTAAACATTCTAGTGAGCAACACAACCATACGAGAGTTAAATTATTGAGTTAGTAGCACCTTATTTAGGTTTGAAGCTGAGGGGAAGGTGCTTGAGAAACTATAACCCAGATTTTAGAGAATGTATAGAGAACTTATCTATCATTGATCTAGTTTTTGAAGAGTTTTTTTTTTTTTGGTACAAAAAACAAAATAAGCTAAATTAACTCATAGCATGAGCAAAAGTCGTCGCTTGCGTATTGCGGCAAAGCAGCTCCTGGATTCCGAAAGGGCGGCTTTGAAGAGTGTTTTTATACATTGAGTAATAAATGGTTCAATCGGAAAGAAAATTAATATGGATGTAATTAATGAAAATTGGCTAAGTTTATATCCTAAAAGCAAAGCAGTCTTCTTGAATACCCCAAGTATCTGATCATCGCTCTTTCTCGGTGGAGAACTTCCTTAGCTTATTTAGTAGAAATTTCCCCTTTAGGTTATAACTTTATGATAGAAGAAGAGGGGTTTATGGAAGTAATTAGTAGAGGTATGGAAAATGAGGTACAAGGTTTTCATTCTTTTATTTGTGAGAAGAAGCTAGCTCCTATCAAAGAGGAATTAAAGTAACTTAAGTCTAATTATTAATGGAATACATTGTTATAAATCAAACAAATTAAGGTTTATATAATATTTAAAATAAAACCTCTAATCACTTAGGGGATGTCTGGTCGTTGGGGCAGGAGAAAAGGGCTATACATGACTATTATAAAGCTTTGTCAAACCACAATTTGTTTTTAAAATAAAGAGCTAGAATTTTCTGGAAAAAGGAAGGACATAAAAATTCAAAATTCTTCCAAAACTCCATCATCGGAAAAAGAAATATCAATAAAATATACACTCTTTATAACCATAATGGAATGCTAATTTCTTCTCAGTCAAAACTGAAGAAGGCTACCTATTCCTTTTTCAAAGGTTCCTTTAGGTACACATACTTTATATAGCTCCTCTAAATAGGTATCAAATTCCTTTATTGATAATGAATTCTCTATTGAAATGAAATAATTCTTGAATGCCCCTTTTGGACTAAATGAAATTGAACAAGTGGTGATTGAAGTGGGTCCTAATAAAGCCCTATGTCTAGATAGATTAAATAAAATTTTCTTCCAAAAATTTTGGTCGTTAATCAAATTGTTGGTGACTAAAACAATTTAGGAAACTTTTAAATTAGGTAAAATGTTTAAAGAAATCACTAAAACTTTCATATGTCTTATTCCTAAAAGCTAAAGTACTATACATTATAGGGATTTTAGATCAATATCTTGATGCAATTTTCTTTATAAGATCATTGCCAAGTTATTAGCTAAGAGGCTGAAGAAAGCTCTAATTTCCATCATCAATCGAGCACAAGGGACCTTCCTAAAAGGAAGAGACATAGAGGATAATATAACTCTATCCTAGGATATGTTCAAAGGCTACTCTAAAAGGAACTACCTAAGAAACTATGTAGTTAAAATAGACCTATATAAGGCATATGACTCAATCAGTTGGCAATTCATGGAGCAATTCCTAAAGGTCTTTTATTTTCCAAAAAAGTTAAGGAAATGGGTGTTGATGTGTATTACCACTAAATCATTCTAGGTCAATTGTGAAAGACATCTATGTCAATGTTTGTGACTTTTTTTTTATTTATCACTATTAACATTTGTAACGTTTTTTATGCATCACTATTAATATCCTTTTTATCAACACTATTTTTACAAATGAGTAATGCTAATGTGACCATATAATTTTGTCACATATGCAAACGATTTCAGTGGCAAAAATAGTGGTCACAAAATCATAAGTAATTGTGATAACTTTTTAAATATAGTTACTATTTGACAACGCATTGTTACGCTAGTCAAAATAGTAACTAGACTATTACTATAGTAGTAGTAGGTCAAGGTCGATTCCACATAAAGTGTGTGTAAAGTTGTTGAAATGAAATTAATCAATATTTAAGTTTTGGGGGGTTTTGGAAATTTTTTTAAACAAGAAAATAAAGTGCAACTAGACTAATAAAAACAAATTAAAGAAAACACGTGAAAATGATAAAAGTGGAGAATTTCGTAGGGATCCTGTTTTTTGGTTCAATCTCGGCCTACAGCCTAAATAAGCATATTTCATTGATTTGTAGTTTTCTAACCTCTCCTAGCAACTGTTAATTGTGGGTTAATAATTAACCTGAGTTTTCCTTTAGGTTTTGTTTAATCAAGATACAGTTGTTAATTAAATCTAACCACCAAATAACCTAGGATACGATCTCTAGATTTAATTAGGCAGTAGCATTACAAATTCAAAAAATCGATTAATCAAGGCAACAACCAATTACGATGCATCATTTAACTTAGGTCATGTTATCCCTAAAGATTACGAATCATTAGTCGCTACGCAGGAATTTCTACATAACAATTACGAATTATATCGAAATTCTAGCAATAAGTTTGCAATTAAACGATTCAATAAACACATTAAAATCATCTTTTCATAATACCAAATGGGTTCATATACAAATAATTGAACAATAACAAAAATCCGATTATCCATACAGAATACCCAGATCAACTAACATAGGATAACACAATCAATTTCTAATGAGAGAAAGAAACAACAAAATAATAAAAAATACTTAACCTGGGTCGTCGACGTCGATGTCACCTCTGAACTGGCGTTGGGATGTCTAGCCCTCTATGGATCTCTCTAAAAAAAAAAACTTCAGCACCCATTTAATGTCCTTAGCGGAAACCCCCTTTGGCTCTCTTCACTGTGCCTCCCTCTCTTTTGTTTTAACTCTAATGTAAGCTTTCTTCTCTCGCCTTTTCACGCCACTATTTTATTCCTCCCCCCTGTGATGAATAAGGTTTTGGTCTATGTCCCTATTCACGTAAAACCCTCTCCTTTTAATGTGCGTTCTGAATAAAATGCATACCATGCATTTGGAACGCAGATGCGTTGTGTGGTTAACGCACAACGCAGCGTATAACACCTGCGTTGCGTTGTTGCTCCTATTCTCTATTTAATGAATTAGTTTTTAGTTCAAGTTACTATTCACCACCCTTATGTTACTATGCCCTTCCTCTCTTTATCGCAGATGCTATGCATGGTGTTGTTCATGTGAAGCAACGTTCTGCTGCATTTTATTCTCTTGTTTCCTTCTTTTGTTGTCCTTTTGTGTTTCCATATGCTGTACGCTTTTAAATTTTTCTTTTTCTTTGTGTTCCATTTTTCTTGTCTTTTATTTTTTTCTTCTCGCTCCATGAAGGTAATTAAACATTAATCTTCAAAAAATGGCCCATATGTCGTACTTTCGACTCACTTTAACTTCTTTACTTCCAAATTGTACCTAAAATCATATATGAATTAAAGTGAGTATCTTAAGCATTTTCATGTCAATAATCGCTAAATGTTATGAGATAATTCATAATTAGTTAAGCACCTATCACTATTTCATTAGCAAAGAAGGTATTTGTGACGACAAGTGACAACTTGAAAAAATAGTCATAAAAATTAATAGTGACCAAAATTCATACTTTTGGTGACAACTTTAGCTTCCATTAAATGTCCCTTTTCTTCTAGTGATTATTCAAGCTTGTAATGGTTTAAAATGAATTTTTATAATGTTTTTGCATACTTATGTTATGAATGTGTTAAATTTCAATTTTGGTTGACATAATTCACTTATACCTTTTAATAAAATGGAAAGGCTTTATGCTAGCAAAAGGAAGAGAATTTTTTTTTTATTTTTATAGATGATCTAAACATACTATTTTATGGGTATCTTATAGATGGATGCTTTTAATTTTTCTAAAGAATTTGAGGTTGGATAAGATATGATCATATATCTTTAGTTAATCTTTCCAAATCATAAATCATTCAAAAGGATAGGATAAGGCTGAATTAATCTAAACTTAATATTTTGCATTTGAACAATATTAGTTTATGATTGATACATTTGATCTAAACTTAATATTTTGCATTTGACCATTATCATTTTTTTCTTGATAAATTTGGTTTTTTAATTTCTTAAACTAGATTTTTATGTAACTAGGCTTTTTTAAACACCTTTTTATTTGTTTTGTTTATTAACCAGTTGAAACCAAATGAAAAAGAGAATTAATTAGTTGGATGATCTTATAACATTATATTACTTGTTTTTTTAAAAGTAAGTAATAAATTCATTCAAAAGGGTGGAAATTACAGGTGATTCATGTTACAACTATAAAGGGTGGAAATTACAGGTGATTCATGTTACAACTCTAAAGGGTGGAGCTAATGCAAAATTCTACAATCTACAATGTCAGGTAAACTAATTAACAACACTTTCTATAAGTTTAATTGCATCTTAATATGATTGGAAATGAGTTATTGATTGGCAATATGATTGGCAATGAGTTGTTGTTAGTAATAACCATGATTTCCATTCTTAGCTTGATGTAGAATTGCATCCAACCATATTCTTTAAACTCATTTTCCTTTCCAATTATTTTAGTGTTTCTCATTCTCCATATAATGCACCAATATAGCAAAGCCAATTATGAAGACCTTATGATCCTTCCTGCTAGTCCATCTCAAATCATTGGTCCAAATTAAGCAATTAATCCAGCTATAATTTAGGTTGTTTAGTCTAAAGAGGTTGAGAAAAGCACATCATACTTATTTGGTATGAAAGCACTTGAAGAATATGTGATCTAATGTTTCATTCTCCTTAGAACATAAAGCCCAACGTGTATTTAGAATTTGAAACTTGATTATATCTCTAGTTCCCAATCAATCTAGTGCAGCTAACCATAAGATAAAAAAGAGAGCTAGAGATATACATGGTCCTCATATTAGCATATGAAAAGGGAACTAGACTCTAGGACTAAATAATAATTTCTTACAGGAGTGAACAGTAAATTTATGAGATTTGTGAAGTTCCCATTTGATTTCAACTTCTTTGGCTTGATTGGGAAGGTATGATGGCTAGTGTTTTACAATCAATCCAATTCTTCTACTCATGTGGAAAGGGAAATGCCAATTATTGTTTTGAATTAGTACCTGCACTTTACTATCTTCATAGAAAGAACCTCTTCAAGTAAAAAAGAGTTAAGTGTTACAAAGAGGACCTAGGTCATGCCAATGATCAAACCAAAATGCAATGTCTACTTTATCATATATGTAACGTTTGATATAAGGGTGCATAAAGGACCTTGTGTATAAAATCTATTAAAAGGTGTAGGATTGAGAAGATTTATGAGTAATTGACCAAATGCTCTTATGTCTGATGTGATATATGTGAAACCCCTTACCCACAAGCTTTCTTTATCCTAACAAATGCTCTACAATCTTTTAGCTACTAGAATCTTATTCATTCTACTAAGTTGATTCCTAACCCCCTACCCCCACTATGCTTGGGAAGACATATGACATTCCATTTCATTTTAGCACTTATTCCCTATTAGAATTGTGTCCATACCAGTTGAAGTCTTGATACTTCTATCAATTCTTTAAAACTCCTTTAGGAATAACTAAGTCTGATAACTAATAAATATGCAAATTGTTAAGATTCTAGACAGTGAATTGCACTCTACCTCCAAACGATAAGAATTTGTTACTCTATTAAGAGATTTTCCTATTCATTTTGTCAATAAAGGGCTTGAATTCAACTTCCTTAAACTTATTGGTGAAGATTAGAACCTCCAAATATGCAAGTGGTAATTGAAGATTAGTGAGTCCTATATCTTCTATCACTCTCACTGAATCATCACAACTTTGTCCAGTTAGATAAGCAGCACTCTTGCTTGGATTGATTGAATATGAGACTTGACACGTCTTGAAATTTCTGCATTGCTATTAAGAGTGTTCTAATAGATACAGGATCATTGGGACAAAACATAAGCAAGTCATTAGCAAAATAAAGTTAAGTGATATAAAGACCACTACATTGTTAATGAAATATAAAGTTTATATTATCCTCTGTATGAAGCTGAGTGATTCTTCGACGCAATTCCATAGCAATAAAAAACAAATAGGGAGAAAGGAAATCACCTTGACGAATTCATCTCATAGCTTTGTAGAGTTAGATAGGTTCTTTATTTGTCAACACTGAGAAAGACACAGATGTGATAAAGGCCTGAATCCATCTAATAAACTTATAATGGTATCCAAAAACATGCAAAGAGTTGATTATGAAGCTTCATTCAGTAGTGTCATATGCCTTTTTGAAGTCTATCTTGAGGTCAAAACTCTTAATATGCTTCTTGGAATTGTAATCTTTGAACAATTGTTAAGCTAATAAGATGTTGTCACTCATACTTCTTCTAGGAATGTAGGCACCTTGATTTAGGTTGATTAGGCCAAGTAAATTAGTCTTCAACCTATTAGCTCGGATTTCTACAATGATCTTGTACACCATATTTCAACAAGTAATAGGTTTGAAGTTATTTAAGCCTTTAGGATTAGGAATTTTGGGAGTCAATACTAGGTAAGTCTTTTTCATCTTTATGAGCAATTTACCACTTTTGAAGAATTCCTACACTGCATTGATCACAGGGGTTTGTAATACATTCCATTTTTCCTAAAATAATCTTGCATTGAAGCCATCAAGTCCTAGTGACTTATTAGGATGAAAGGTTAATAAAACCCTTCTTATCTCTTCATTGGTGACCTATTTAAGTTGTTCTGACTGTTGACACTAATTAATGGAACTAGACATTCTATTAAACAAGTTTTAAAAGAAGCAAGCAGTATGGGTAGTTTCACCATTAATAACTTTAAAGTAGCTTTTGGCTGTCTCTTTCATCTCTTCTTATTCATAAACCACCGTGCCATTATTGTCTTCTAGTGACAATTTTATTTCTATTTTTTCTTCCTGGAATCACACACTAAAGAAATACTTGGAATTTTTGTCTCCTTGCTCGATCCACTGAATTCTTCACTTATGCTTCAGTTATGAAATGTAAATATCAAGTACTTGTAGGTAATTGTTAAGATTTGCTTTCTCTTTCATAATAAGTGTAGCATCAGTGGGTTATTTGCCAACTGTTTTTGAGTCAGTGATAACTCCTTCATGGCTTGTGCTTTATTTACCTTCATAGGATCAGTTGCTTTTGTAACGCTAGACTCTCTAAGCCCTTTTGTATTGGTCTGTACTTAGAGGTACTACTATATATTGATTTATACATGGAAGCATATGAGTTCAAAAATATATTTGGATCCTTTTGATATATATGCCAGTGATATATACTGTTATATGCCCTTACATAAACTTAGAGTTTATTGGTATACGAAATCTTGGAGATTTATGACATATAAGCTTCTAAGTGTGTAAAATCTAGTCCATTGGATGGATATGGCCATGATGGCTGAGTTAAATGTGTTCTAATGCCTTAGAGGTGATTAGACATGATTTATAGACTTATTGGACACTTAGAAAACTTAATTGGAAAAGTTAATGTACATAAGGGCTTATTTGCAAATTGTTACAAGTTAAAGGACTTTAATGAAAAATTTCAGCTCTTGGAGGACCAATATGCAATTTTATAAAGTTAAGGGACTTAATTATAATTTTCAAAAGTTTAGGGACTAAAATGAAAATTAAATTTTTGTTCATTTTCAAATTTTGGGCTTAATTGTAAATTTAGGAAAAGTTTGGAGGGTATAATGGTAATTTCATATAAGCTAAGGGCAAAAAGGTAATTTCACCATATTTGGTCAAAGAAGAGTCAACATTCTAGACCCTTTTTCCTTGTATGGCCGTGCACCTCACCATTAAAAATTAGAAACACTTTCTTTTAGTTGAAAGAAAGGAGAAGAAATGAGAAGAGAGGAGGAGAAGAACATTATTCGACTATCACCAAATTTCTACCATTTTTTGATTCTCCAGTCCAAACCAAGGTGTTATTCTAATTTAATTTGGGATCAAGGAACTCAAATCTATCATTAGATTTGAGAAATTCTCAAAGGATTTTAAGATATCACCAAAAGAAAGTTTAGGTAAATTTTGTCTCATCTCTCTCTACATTATGATTTTTGGTTTGGTGTTAAGATATGTTGTTCTCCATGCTTGAATATGCATGAAACATGGTTTATATGAATGAAATGAGTCATGGAGAAGTCTCCTTAAGCCAAATCTGAGATGCCTTCTCTTTGGTAAAAGTTTGTGAAGTTTTGAATGTCTTTTGAAATTGATGGTTTAAATGAATTGTATGGTGTTAATTATGTATGTATAATGTGAATTGATGATAAAAATGAAGAAGATGTATGTTGGATAAGGCTTGGCCGAAATGATGGGGAAAGAAATAGACTAATGTAATAAGTTGTATAATTATGATGAATATGACTTAAATGAAGGGAATTGAAATGAATGGAGTGGTGAAATGCGTTGTTGTTCAGAAGTGTTTGTTATATAACAAGATAGGAGCATGAATTACTATGATAAAGTCTTAAAAATATGACTTGAAATTTATGCACATTAGGTGTTTGAAAAAATGCTTAAGTGAACTTGGCTTAGGATTTAAGGATTTGTAATGGTATGCATTAGAAAGAGGCTTTCAAGTTTACTTAGAGTAAACTTGAATTTTTTCTTAGATTGATGAGTAATGGCCTAATGTGTTTGAATAAAAATGCGCTTAATTATGTTTTGAAATGTGTAAGTATTAGATCAAAGGCATTAAATGCCTTGGAAATGCAAAAACAAACTTATGTGAATATGAGAGACTTACGTGAATATGAGAAGCTTAATGGTTGAATCCTATAGCTTAAAGATAATGATATTGTGTTTTATAAACTTATGTGGTGGTATATGAATATGAGATACATGTTTGAGTAGTAAATACATTGTATATTTATCTGTATAAAGGCTCAGAAGCTATAGATCAAAGAGCTCGTACTGAGAATCGTTGAAGTCAAGGGAGTGTACACCTTCTTTTAAGATGAGTTGGGAAAGCCATATCTCTTAAATGGGACTAGGACATCTCAAGACATGCATGATGACTTTTTTGAACCTAGGTAATGCATAGTAGAATTGAATCTCAAATAGATGCTAGTATACTTGTGTATTTAATAAATGACATTGTTTTGAATAACTCTTCGCACTTGGAGTGCAAAACATGACTTTTATTACATGAAATAGTATTTTGGAACTTACATATGCATAACCGAGTCATGAATGCTGTGTGTATGTGTTCTCTTTTGGCATTGAGTCATGGTAAGGTTCCATTTTATAGGTTGGACCGATAAATAAATGTATGGTGCCTTACTTGATTTTAGTACTTAATATTTGTATATGATTTTTATGATTAGTGAGGTAACGATTGACCATTCGTGTGCTAGGCACAACAAATTAAGCGACCCCCACACCCTTAACATTGGTATATAAAAGTTGAGTCCTCGTATTGTCATATTTCTACGGGACTTATGGGTGATTGCACACCTAGAGGTCTAGTCACCGACAAGGTTATTGTTAGTAGTGTGCCCTAGGCCAATAGACATATGTAACTTTTGTACTAACATTATGACTTATTAATAATATATTATGAGGTGTTCTTTTATATATGCATGTATATTGTTTAAGTAATGTGATTTACGTTCCATGAATAATATTAGGCTTATGTCATCAAGTATGTGACTTGATAGTAAAACTATAAGCATTATAATATTATTCTAAACTATCCCTGGTCAATCGTTATTGGTGGAACAATAATGAATTAAGGCTAGTATGTGTTCTAATTGATGATGACGTTTTTCTGATCATGGTTATGAGTTATCAAATCAGAGACCTAGATATATGTTAGAGAACATATAATGGACCGACCAACAGAGAGAACACTACATGGTTTCATGTCATTAGTGATTCTTAATATGGTTTGACTTTAGTCCTCTAACCTGAAGTCATCATGGTTACCTACATAAGGAATTCAGTGTTTTGACATTAGACTAAGTTATTTTTAACCGAATAACAAGTAGTATTATATTGGACATTAAATGAATCATACTGAGGGATGTGAATGATATAGATGGGATTTGTACCTCTCTAAAATGAGAGAGATATCATTTGGGCCTCTTGACAAGTATGACTGAAGAAATGCATGACAGTGCTCAAATGAATTGATAACGAGTCATCAATGTCATTTGTTATAATCAGTCAACTTGGGGATTAAAAAACTATGATTAATCAAAAGTTGACATGTACCATACCTTGTGAGTAATCTTGATATCGTGTTACAAAGGGACTAAGTTTGTAACCATGGTTACAGGTTAAATCGGATTACCGATCCTCATTTGATTTGGGTAGTCATAATATCTTGCTAGAGAACACTTATGACTTATGGGCCTTGAAGTGTGATCAAGCCCATTGCCAACATCAAATGAGCCTACAGGGTCACACACACAGAGTGATGTGATCTGGGCTTATTCTCTTGGGCCTAATTTATTAGGCATTGAATAAATATATGTGGGTATATTTATTGGGCTAGATTGAAATAAGTTATCAGGCTTTTATTATATGAGATATAATATGGGCTGAAACTTATTAGGCTTCAATAATTCTAATGGGTTTAGGATTATGATGTTCTTATTCCTAATAGGAATAGAAATTAGGGTTTCTCTATAAATAGAGAAACTTATGTCTCATTAGATATGAGACGACAACCTTAGCCACCTTCGTTCTTCTTCCGAGAGATAATTTGTGCGGCGTTCAAAAGGGTTTTAGAACATGCTAGTACACATTAGTCGCTGTTTGGATCGTTCATCCTCATGTAGATACCAGTAGAGGACGTTTGTGCACTGCAACATCTACAAATCTGGAAAAGAAATAAATACCAATCCGCGTCAAGAGGTAATTTCGTACACGTTATAATTTTCAGTTATACTTCTTGTTGTGTAGCATGGTCCATTCCGCTACGTATTGTGAATGATAAGGCCATAGGTGATCCAACAATTATCACCTAGGGTTATGACGCTATTGTTGACCATAGTTTGGACTCACTATAGATGAAAGTCGAACCATCACTGAGAATCGGTGGGTGTGCATATTAGTTTGGTCGACTAGTGTCGACACACATGATTGTTTTAGCCTATTATGAGATTTGATTTATATATGTGATGCTTTTTCTGCTCTTGTGTACTAGAACTAGAACCTATGTTCACTGGATGAGTGATTAATAGGCTAGGCCTATGTGGTTCCTAATAAGTATATGTTGAGTCATAGGCTAGGCCTATATGTATGTTCACCTCATAGGTGGTTATGTGTATACTAGATGTGTGAAAAACTCGTCCTTAGATTATATAGACTGTTTTGGTGTGTATTGCGTTCTGTTTGTGATATGTGTTTTTCCTACTCATTAAGTACATAGTGTACTTACCCCCGTCCGCTTTCCAACCATGTAGGTTAATTTGGTAAGTTTGAAGCTCTGAGTAGATCAGGCGGTCTTTTGACATTTTCAGAGCATTACTGCATGTGAGTAGCTTTTGTTTTGTACTTTTGTTGTATAGTGGCTTATGAACTGTTTTTATTAAGTTGATTATGTAGATATGCTTTATGATTTTGTAAATTACCCCTTGACTAACTTGTGGTTTGTAAATAACCTTATGAATGAACCTTTTGTACTGTCATTGAGATTGCTCTTGAGTGGACTTAAAAGTTCAGAAGTTGTGGTAGAGTTTTAAATGTGAATACAGAAGTGCATTTAAAATTAATTTATAGGTATTTTAAATGAGTTTTATGATTTTCAAACTACATTCGTTATGTTGTCCAAATGTTTTCAAAGGATATTCAGTTAGCCTTACATGGTCAGGTTAAGGGTACTGTAAGTATCCTTAGCTTAGGTATGCAACGATTGTCATCTGCCCGATGTGGTTTCAATTCGTGACAGCTTCACTCAGTAGTTTGATACATTTAGCTTTAATGAACTTCAAATTTTGCAAACATTGATTTTAACAAGAGCATCTGCAATAATTGAATCTAGTTATAGATGTTTTAACAAAGAATTGAAAAACCTGAATGGAGATCTCCTTATCATTAATCTTCTGGTGATGTGAATGCTAATTAGAGCGTGGTTTAAAAATGGTGGTTTCTCAAACATTGCATAATTCTCTGTCATTTTGGTAAGCCACCAATTATTCACTAAACATCTGTCTAGTTTTCTCTGCACTAAAGCTGCTCCCTATTGATGATTAGTTCGGGTGTAGATAGGACTCTAAAACTTGAGATCCACTAATCAGAACATAGAAGTTATATAAGACCTTAATGCCCCCTAAGATGATATTCGAATGCCATACAAAATAAACCTAAAACAAACCAAGACATTCCAACAATCCCCAGAAAATATGGCAAACATACATCACATTTCATATATCGTTGAGTTATAAATTATACACATATACACATTTTATTTATCAAATCCATGCCTTAAATTCAAACCCATCCTATGTTATGGTTGTTATAGGCCATTTACACAAAGTACACAAATTGTCTCATAATATTGAACATAACTCAAAGCTTAAGCATAAAATCTACCAAAATATAATACATCCTTCTTTGGCCACAGCAGTTGTCCCAGCCTTAAACCTTTTTACCAATACTTACACGGAAGAAAAACCACCGTGCTAAGCATATAGCTTTGTGACAAACTAAATAAAGCAAGATACAAGATGACAACTGCTTCCTATAGTCATTTAACATTTACATGCAAATGAATCATGACATATCACAAAATAATCTTCAATTATTCAAATTAGAGAGTAATCTGACTATTAATTGCATCGTAACAGAACAAATTTAAAAATACATACAACATTGCCTGCTAATCTCTTCAGATGTGGGTAACAGGAACATAACAAAAGATACCTATGATTGGTATCTACAGAAACAAAAGAGACTTAAGTCTCTAAAATAAAAAAACTCTATAGTGTCTAAGAATAAAAGCAGTTACAGGCCTTTCTACATATGCCTATTTACCCACAACTAGAACTTGGTAGGTTAAAGCAAATCATATTCCATTTTAGAGTCACATGTAAGAGAAATAATGCATAACAAATGAGTTATTACCTTATGCTCAAATTGAAGTGTCTATTCATGTCCGATCATATTTAATATGCCTTATGAATATAAGTCTTTGCAATAATGCATCAATGAAAGCATTTAAGTAATTACTCATTATAAGTATGAGTCTCATTTACCCTAATAACTTAGTTTTCTAAATTGTAGTGATATCCAAAAGAGTTTTTGGAGGAGATTCAATTGCATTTAGGTAAGGAAAAATTCAAGTTTAGGCTAAAAATGGGAGTGATGGACAACTATACCCAATTTCCAACTTTTCTCAGGCCAAGTTTTCAGGTCAGTTTTACATGGACATTGTGACATAGAAAATGAGATTTCCACGCAATATATTCTTATATATGTCTAAAGTTTCTAATGACATGAATTTAATGCAATTTGGTTCATTATTACGAGAGTTATATCCAAAACACTAAAGACTATTCTCAAACAGGGATAGCAACTATAACTCAACTTCAAGCCAAATTTCAAAACCCTTAAAGACATAACTCAATTTTGATTCCTTCCTGACAATTGTAGAAATATGTAGGTAATTTAATCTCTAATTAAAATAATCCAATTTGGATATTTATAGGTTAATATATGGATAAAATATCGATGCCTATTTAGTGGAACCACTCCATCTAATGAGGTACATAATCTAATTAACGCACTTCAGTTGTATTATGCAAAAGTAACACCAAAGACACATGAAAATGAACCAACAACATCCCATTTTCATCTAGGATACTTCTCTTAACAAAACCCCTCATGTTTCACTAAGAAAACCCAACAAGATATCAAAGTTTCCATACCTTTGAAAGGAGTGTTTCAAAACCTTTATTCTTTATTCCAATTGCTTACCTTCTTTGATATTCTTTTACACACAACATACCCATTCACTACTCATTTCCAACAATCAAAGATGTATAAAGGAACCATAGTAGCTGAAGTGGAGATGAGAAAAGAGATGAAATTCACACCAAAACATGCAATTAACATACCTTAATTTCAAAGGCACGAAGGTACTTAACAAATGGTGGATGGAGAGAGAGAAGCTCCATCTTCTACAGGTTTTTTTGTTTGTCAACCCTCCCCTTCTTCATCTGCATGTTTAGACAAAGGTATAGATGAATGAGATGCCATTTTCCCCATGGCTAAGTGTTATGGTGTGGGACATATGACAAATGGCTCTATCCTATTAGTTTGTACTTTTCACCTTTCGTTAATAACAAAAATGACCACACCTTTGTATTTTTCTATGAAATTGCATTCCATCTGAATACATGTAGCAATTTAGTCCATGATTAATGTATCTTCATGCATGTTTAACACAATTAACATAAATTATTGAAAAACCCCTACAATTCCATCAATACCGATTATGTCTCAAATTAAAAGCTCACTTTCCTAATCGTTAACATCTATTATATATACTTTGATGGACAAGAAACATTCCTACTAGGGTATAGTTTGGGGCATCAAAAGTTAGCTTAGTTAACTCCTTTGTGTTTGCATAATTTTTGCTTCTTCTCCCCATAGATTTAGCTAGAGAAAGAAGACAGTTGAAGACTCCTATAAGCATCAAGGAAATTGTAATGCTCGAGCCGAGACACTTGTGTTGCCAGAATACTTTAACCAGAGGTATTTGTTTATTTATGAGTTGTCAGACATTTTTGGCCAAGATAGGCACAGATCCTTCCTTAGAAGAAAATTTTGGTTGTACTTAGATTTCTTGCATAGGAACCTTATGGGTATCATAAGACCGATATCTTCTCAATATAGAAACATGAAACACATTGTGCAACTTGGCCATTTCTTTAGGAAGAGCTAACTGATAAGCTACTAGTCCAATTTTCTTAAGAATCTTATAGGGACCAACCGATGTATCGTTGAGACTCAATATCTTCCTTTTTAAATCAGTATATGATTTCTGCCTATCACTGACATCTTTCAATCTTTGTTAGATAATTTGAACTTTCTCTTCAGTATCTTCTATAATATCAAGCCTGATCATATTGCTTCCACTTAATTCAGTCTAATAAACTAGAGTCTTGCACTTCCTACCATATAAGGCTTCATAAGGAACAATGCCAATACTAGTATGATAACTGTTGTTATAAGCAGCAAACTCTATAAGAGAAAGATATTTATCCTAATTTCCTGAGAATTCTAACACACAACCTTAAAGCATATCTTCTAATACTTAAATAACTCGTTCAAATTGTCCATCTGTTTGGGGGTGGAAAGTGGTACTAAACCTAATTTGAGTACCCATAGCCTTTTGTAAACTTTTCCAGAATCTCAAAGTAAATCGAGGATTACGATTAGAAATATTAGACAACGGTATCCTATGCAATCTCATTATCTCATTCATATATATATCTGCAAGCTTATCCAACAAATAGTCAGGATGAACAGGCACAAAATGAGTAGACTTGGTGAACTTATCCATAATCACCCATATAGCTTTATGCTTCCTTTGAGTGAGAGGAAGCCCATTGATAATATCTATGGTAATGTTATCCCATTTTCATTGAGGAATCAAAATAGGATGCAATAAACCAGATGAAACCTGGTACTTAACTTTAACCTGTTGACATGTCAAATATTTGGACACATAATCTATAACATCATGTTTCATACCAGACACTAGTAATGTTGCTTCAAATCTTGATGCATTTTATTTCCATCAGGGTGCATTATGAAAACAATATTATGGGCCTTAAACACTATCTTTTTCTTAAATTCATCACTAGCTAGTATATATAATCGATCTTTGTAATATAGATCACCATCTCCTTTCACATAAAATTCAAGTTGTTTGCCTTCCTGAGTTACCAAAATAAGTTGTTGCAACTTATCATCAACTTTCTAAGCATCACAGATCTCTTGTCTTAAGGTACGCCTAGCTTTATTAAAGCCCCGTCATATGTAAGTCCCCATTCACCTTGCTACATTGAGAATGTCAAAATGGTCTTTCAACTTAAAGCATTAGTCATGACATTAGTCTTACCAAGATGATAATCCACAATATAGTTATAATCTTTAAACAGTTCCAACCAACACTGTTGTCTCAGATTAAGTTCTTTCTAGGTAAGCAATAGGCAACTATTTTAGACTTTTACTATAACATACCACTCCAATAGAGCTTATTCCTGAACATACCAGAGGATATTTGAGAAAATACTCTACAAAAATGACGCATTAGGAAAATGAAAAAAACTTACTCTTAGACATTGAACATATCATAAGCATTCAAAACATTCATTTAACAGAGCTTATTTTAAAATTTCCATATATGTTGACATTTCACCTATGAAAAATATAGTTTAGGGAAAGCTCAGCTTTCCTTATTCAAATATTTTAACAAGGACATATACTGAAAGTAGTTAATGGTCCATACATCATTTGTTCTCATTTCTTTCATACGCATAAAAGGCCACATATGTCATTATAATTCAAAAATCCAACATATACATTACACGTCAGTTTAGAGTTTAATCTTAGCACAAAAAAATGTATCATAATATAGGATGCTAATGTAAAAAACTCTAACTAGACTTCACAGATTCAGTTGATCTGACCTTTGAGTTATTTTCATCCCCAAAATGTAAGTGCTAAACTTCTATTATATCATTTTGGTAGCTAGAGCTCCCCTGAACCTAAAAAATAACGTTACTATGAGTTTGCAAACTTTGTGAGTGAACCATCATCGATGCACTTACACAAGTTATATCACAAAGACAAGTTATATCACAATTTATTACATTTTAAGAAATATATCATATAAGACAGTGTTGTATATCACGTCATATTTTCCATTGTCTTCAAATGTATTTCACTATTTCAAATTAGTTCAATTAATCATTTCAATTCAGTCTTATTAGGTATGTAGGGATGCAAATGTAAATGCACATGTGTTTTCATTCTCACTTTGTTTTGTTATGATCAAGTGCCTATTAACACAATTTGCTGTCCCATACCCCTTGTAGGTACCGAGTTTATGGCTGGCCCATACCTCTTGTGGATATCGAGTCCATGCTATCAGAGCCTAAGGATATTTTTCATACTTCTAAACTCAAGGCTCTTTCTTTCACATTGGTCACTCTAATCACAACTCCTTTATCTGATCATGCATTTTAATATGGTGAGATGCATCATATTATATGCTATGCTTTCGTTAATTTTCATTTATGTGTGCTCATTCCATATAATTGACTCCTTGGACCTAAGTCCAACATTTATCAATCAATTGTATACACATTTCATATTAAACAAACAATTCATACAAAAGCACATATATGTGAGTTTGCAACTAAGTTGACTCACAGTACACTCTAGAAATGCTATTGCCTTGATGTCTTGGCAACGTCTGGATGTTGACGATCACTTTGTGCGTCTATCGTCATGTAATACATACACACATAGGTCATAAATTACTAAGTTGTTTATTTATGTAATTATATAATCATGCACACACATACACACTGGCACACACACACACACACACACACACTATATATATATATATATATATATATATCATGCTTCAATGCATGCTTAACTGACTTTTCGGGAATGTATTCTTATGCATAGATCTAGACTATTCAATTCCACATTTTATCCATTATGAGTTGACTTTTAAAATTAACACCAACTTGGTATCATAAACCCTTACACATGTTACCATATCTAATGTAAATCAATCTCTCCACTAACAAAATAATGTGTGCTTATATAACCTAAGATCATTCAAACATTACGACTTGTATACTATTATTTTACAATTAGGTTTATACTTTCAAGTAAGCTTGATTTACTCAAAATTCATCAACCATACATTACACTTCTCCTTGTACATTTTCATGATCAAATAGCCTTTTATATCATACAAAATTGTTACTTTAAATCTACAAATTTCAGCAAGCTAGATAGCTTAATTTATCAAACTTTTTCCAGCAATATATATTTATACATTTATCCAATTCTCACTCATAACTACCCCATGTTCTTTAATGCTCATTCATCTATATTTTATACACATTACATATGTCCTTAAGATCATATTTGCCTTAAAAGAACCCATTTATTTCTTTAACACATAATTTCCAGCTTTGAATACAACTCCATCAAAATTGTTCATTCTTTAGTCTATTTCATCAATTAACTACATATATTTATCATGCTCTTAACTAATTAATCAAGAAACAATCTAGGTTCATTCCTAGCCTTAAGTCTAGATACACTAATAAAGATTGAATTTTTAGCTGGTTCGACGTGTACACAAAGCTGAAACTAAAGTTCTAGAATTTGTCATCAACATCACTAATGTGTGTAACTTTACTTCCTTCAATACTTCACGAATTTTACAAGCTTAGAGACATCACTAACACCTGAAATTTTCCAGATTTCATGTCATTTAAAGTTTCTTCATTTTAAGTTAATGTAACTTCCATATTGATTATACCTAGGCTCACAAAATTCTACTCATTTTTTTTCTTTACCATTTACTTTTTGCAATCACACGTACAGCCCTAAATTTTCTAGAATTTAATGAATTCCTTATCAATTATCCTTCAAATCCCAACTTAAACCATCCATGCAATAGCCCATAAGCTATTGTTTTCATACATCCAAAAATAGGAAAAAAAAAAGTAACCAATTCATTCTTTATTCATTTTTTTCCAGCACATCATTAACACCAACAACCCATTCAATCCATCCGTAATTAGCCATAATAAAATTCTACTAACATATACCACAATAAGTTAGTGTTTCACTTACTTGATTAGCTTGAATGCCACCTCAATTGTCAAGCTTGCTTAGCCTCACTTGCATGCAAAAAAATTTTCAAGAACATTGAGGGGTTATGATGGGCTCGGCCATGACTAGAAGAAAAAGACAACAATATGTGTAACAATTTTCTGCCTCTATGCTATCTTTATGATGGGTTTTGCATGGGTTTTAGGGTGGTGATGTACAGAACTAAGGCAAAAATTCAAAGGTGTGAGTTAGGTGTAGGTTTCGACAATGAGAGGGAGAAGATGGAGAGTATACAACCAAAAAAAATGACAAAAGGAAATGACCATGGAATGTATACGTCATATGGTGTAGGATGACTGTTCTTTTTGTTTAAAGGACACTTGTCATGTATTAAAGTACGATACAAGTCCCCTTTTTAGATGGTACACATGTCCTTTATGACTGCTATATGTCACTTAATTCTCTAAGCCATATGTCACTCATTTTATAGGCTTTGTCATCCCAAATCTTTACACGTCAACTTCATTTTACAACTTTCATACCCCGAAACATGTCAATTAAATGCACATAAAATCTTTGTCACTTTGTTTTCATATTTCTATATCACGATTCATGTGTGTATCCTAATATTTTGCATGTAAATGAAACTGTAAAATCATATCCTAAATGCACTAAATTGATTTTGTAAAGGTTTAACTCATGTTACTCTGTATATTATGCCTAAATGAAAACTTCTAACACTCTAACCCTCAGTAGTTTTAGAGACTGACTATTACATTTATGATTGGTGAAAATCTTGCACTTTTCACTATACAAGTAGTGCTACCAAATTTTCAAAGCAAACACTACTGTTGCAATCTTAAGATCATGCGTAGGGTAGTTCTGTTCATTTGGATTTAGTTGCCTAGAGGCATATACAACCACCTTACCATCCTGCGTCAAAACACAACCTAAATCATTTCTAAATACATTACTAACCTTAACATATTCTTTACCAGAAGTGGGTTGAGCCAATATACGAGCTTCAGTAAGCATTCCTTTTAGTTGATCAAAACAAATTTGACATCTAGCAGACCATTTATATTTCACTCCTTTTCGTAGCAATTTAGTAAAAAGGATTGCTATCACTGAAAACTCCTTCACAAACTGACGATAGTAACTAGCCAAACCCAGAAAACTTCTCACTTCCATCACATTCTGTGGTGACTTCCAATTAATAATTACTTTAATTTTACTGTGATCAACTTTAATTCCTTGAGAAGAGACAACATGTCCTAGAAATGGTACTTCCTGAAGTTAGAAATCACACTTGCTTATCATGACCAACAATTATTTTTCCTGCAGGGTTTGTAACACAATTTGTAGATGTTGAGCATGATTGTGCTCATTCTTGGAATAGACTAGGATATCATCCATGAATACCATAACAAACTGGTCTAAATAGGGCCTTAATACTCTAGTCATCAAATCCATAAATGCAGTTGGAGCATTAGTTAGCCTAAATGGCATTACCAGGAATTTATAGTGTCCATAATAGGTCCTAAATGTAGTCTTCGGAACCTTCACATCTTTTACTCGAAGTTGATAATACCCTGACCACATATCTATCTTTGAAAATACCTCTGTACCTTTTAATGGATCAAACAAATATTCTATCCTTAACAACGAATACTTATTCTTCACTGTGACCCTATTCAATTGCTTACAATCAATGCATATCGGGAGAGTACCATCTTTCTTCTTAACAAATATAACCGGTGCTCCTTAGGGTTAGACACTGGGTGGAATAAACCCCTTTTCCAGTAGATCCTGCAACTGAACTTTTAACTCCTTTACTTCAGTTTGTATGATGCTTTAGATATAGGAGTAGTGTGAGGCATAATCTTAATAGATAGCTCCACTTCCCTTTCAGGAGGAAGCCTAAATAGTTCTTCAGGAAAAATATTCGAAAATTCGCTCACCACTAGAATGTCTTACAGTTTAACACTCTCCTCCTTAAATCAAGTACAAAATCCAAATGAGCTTCACAACCCTTCCTAAGGAACCTTTGGTCCTGCATAGTTGATATCACATTAGCCGGAGGACTAGTGTGTAACACCCCACTTCCGAGTGACCCGAACCCGATATCGTTGGTGATATCCGAGTCCGTACCCCGCGAGAGTGGCGTACTACATCAGTCGATTAAAACTCAGTATAACATTTTTCTTTTGGAAACATTCTTTAGCGCGGCATAAACAGTAAGTAACTTGAGCCCATGTTCACAATTAACCATTTTCAGTTATTACAGTCATCCAATAATAATTTACAATAAGTCAATGAATAAAAACAATAAAACCACAATGGGCTCATTATAAGTACAAAGCATTGTTGTACAATGATTGCAGAAT
>JANZLD010000235.1:32002240-32009962 GCA_026413575.1 Erythroxylum carthagenense | reverse complement strand
AAATATATTAATTTTAAAATAAATTTTGATTTAATAATTAAATTATATATTAAAATAAATATTAATTTATAAATAAAAATTTAAAATTTTACTTTAATAAAAATAAAATAATTTATGATTAATAGATTGAAATAAATTTAATTAATTAAAAAATTATCTTTAAGTTTTATCTATTGTGTAGTTATCATTAGGAACAAAAATATAACTAAATTGGCAATAATAATCAAACAGAATTTTTTTTATTTGAAAGAAAAACAAAAACTAGAAACAAAAGAAGAAAAAAACTAAAAACTATAATAAAAAATGTAAGTTGAGTCAAACTGGATCCTAAGTTAACCCATAAGATATTTAAGACAAATTAGTGAGACAACTGTTATATACAATGTGGCAAATGTGTTAGATCATAATTGGGAGCAACTAAAAACTGGGCGTGCCTAGCCAAAGATGCAGCACAAGATTTCGCAAAATGTTAGGTCAAAAGGCACCTAATCTGGCCTAAGACGACGTGTACTCCACAACAAATGCAAGTTGCAAAAGCTTTGTTTTATAGAAACAATTTTCAATTGGCGATGCATGATTTCGCATTATCTTTGTTATTGGATTAAGTGGCTGCTAATGCTTTATTAATTATATACATAATTAGGGCTTTTTCTAGTGGTCCAAATTTCATTAAAAACTGTTCCATCTTTTGCCGCAGATTCCTTCTTAATTTGTTTCTTAAAAAGTTTCAACATAAATGTTGGTAAAACAACACTTCAAAATATAACAGTTCAAAGAGCTGAGGAGTCTATCTCGGATTATATTATTCAATAGCATTTGAATATTAATAGCCAACGTGGGATTCAATGTGCACTGCTCCTTTTACCACAGAATGTTGTATCCAAGTAACTAGGCTGTAAGGCAACAATGATATATTAATTAGTGTTCATTAAGAATGGCATGTGAATCCATGTGAAGACTGTCTTTTCTGTTGCTAAAACTCTTGGATCCTTTTGAGTGTCCAGAAAACATCCTTTTTGAACATTAAGTAGATATTGACCTGAAACTTTGTGCTCAGTGCCTTAACTTTCTCTTATATTAAATAGAAAAGCATCAGAACTCCTCTTCGAGCAATTCACTTTCTTCCTTAGTTATTTGCTCACCATAATGATTCATTATATTCTTTAATCTTTATGCATACATTAGTGGATTATATATTCACTATGGAAAGAAAGAAACCAGAAAATATTCAGAAATGAACAGATGGAAATGTATCAATTCTGTCAATGCACACTCTTCTGGAGAAATTATCCTAGTAAAAGGTTTCAATACAAACATAAGTAAAGACATGCCTACAATATAGAATCTTCCCCAAGTTTACTAGATTAATGGTTGGTTCAAGGTTGTTTATGAACTCCTTTTTTTGTATTGGATGATTTTTGTTCCGACCTGCAAAGGTGTTTTCCAATACAATTCTTTTTCATTTTCCCAAAAAAAAAAAAAAATCAATGCATAAACAATTAGCAAAAAAATAGGTGATGGCGTGTTTGCTGCGATGTGCTCGGCTGAGGGATCAGAGGAAACCTTAAAAATCATGGAAATTTTCACATGAAAATCAGATATCGGATTGATATCTGTTCACTTAAAATGGAAGTGCATACAGGTATTTCCTGGCATTAGCAGCATCTGTAGTGCCGTCTTCAATGATTGAATTTCAATAACACTGGTCATTCCTTGTAGTGCACAAGTTACTAATACTCTCAATCGAGATTCTGAGAATACAAAAGAGTAAAAGAAAACTTCTTTTCCACTTCCCTACCTTTTCCCAAGGACAGAAAGACATGCTTTCATCGGTACAAGCTAAATCTAGTAAAGGATAAGAACAATTATTATACATATCACATAAGCACATAGAGTTCCTGATAACAAAACTTGATGCATAATTAAAAAAAAAAAAAAATCATGTAAGTGATTCTTGAAATCGTCTCCTTTAATTTTCTGAAGCGACCTGAAGGTTTCAAACATGGATAATGCAGGCAATATAGACCAGAAACATCTACCAGTTAAGCAAATGACATGATGGTCTAAGCCATTGGGTTATCCTTCTTTTCGTCTTTTCCTAACTAATTTGAATATATTTGATTCTCTTGAAATACACTCTCAACAATCAATTTAAGAAGAGAAATAAAAAAAAGACATTTCATAATAGGAAAAATATTGCTCAAATTTAGATGTTAATTTAAGTTGTTTTAAAATTTTAATGAACTCTAAACTTTTATAAGAAAATGATCTCCAGTTAGGCAGATATATGTTCTGTAATACGACTATTAAAGCATATTAATTTGGAGATTTATAACGATCTATAAGATGTTTAAGATGAAAAATTTAGAAAAAATATCAACAGAAGTATTCACACATTGGATATCTAGTAATGATACTTAAGAACATTAAGAAACTTCCAAGGAAAAATGTGTAGCCACTCAAATCAATGGGATGATGATGCTTTAGGCTGCAAGCAGACGCTTGAAGACTATTGTATACCAGTGATACGATGAGAATTGGGTAAAGATTTTGCGAAGAATGAAGCATTGCCAGTCTATTCCAGCTTGCTTTATTGTTTACTAATGATATCTGTATATGTGTGTGTGTGCATATATATATATATATGTATTCGTATACATGTAACTCTTTTCCTCTAATTTCTTCAGACATCAAGAAATTACCAGATTCACTATGGAGATCCTACGAGATACGGTACCCTGAATTTTAAACAATCAACATGAGATTGAAGTATCCGAGTTCAAGAAAGACAATTTACTGAAAGTGGTCATGGTTTTCATCAAATCTCAATTAGCCTCATTAAAGTTCTCTAAAGAAGAAGATGAAGAAGGAAAGAAACTTACACTAACAAGAAACACAGTGATAGCATAACAGGAAATTTACAACATAAAAACACGGTGATAAGTATTATTTATTTCTAACCTAACTTGGTTGTCTCTCTCTCTCTCTCTTTCTCTCTCTCAAGTCCCAACCATCACCATTATAAACTAGCTAGCTAGATGTATCATGAATCTGCCTCTTCGTCATTCTTAATGTTGTCCTAATCCATATTAATGTTCTCATGTGCGCATCATTTTGTTTCCGATTGCTACCTAATAAGGTGGTCTTCCATGAGTCCAACCTCCATATCCCTCATGGCTAAGTTGTCCCCCATTAGGCACCAAATTTGGAGGCAAATTGTACATTGGCATGGATGTTGCCGGATCTCCCATTCCCGCAGCGCCACCATTACCACCAACACTAAGCTGACCTTGCCCAGCTCCACTACCACCTTCTTCTTCCTCCTCCAGTGGCAATCTCTCATAAGTGGCATTTGAAAATGTTGCTGCAATCAGCATTACTGATCCAGAGGCCACAAGAGATCCCACTACACTACCACCCACCACCTGCCCTTGACCCCCCGAGAGATATATAGTTAACCCCGTCGCCCCTGGAGGCGCAGGTCCAGGCAAGAAAGCTCCGGTCAGCGACAAAATTTCAAACCTACCGTGAAGTGCCATGACAGCTCCAGGAGCAGAAGGTTGCTTAAGGGTTACATTGGCAACCATACCACTCCCACTTATCACGCATACCCCTCTTTGCCTCTTCCTTGCAAAGCAAGCTAAGCTCTCAACTATATCAGACCCATTAGCTATTTCCATTACATGACTTTTGAGGGCATTAGGGCTATCTCTGGTGACAAAAATGGGAGGTTTAGGTTTATTCTTGGAACCCGGTGGTCGGCCCCTTGGCCGGCGAGTTGGGATTTCTATAGCACCTTCTTTAGGCTCATCGCTGTGTTCTCTCTCCTCTTCTTGCTCTTCTTCTCTTCCAATACCACTCTCTGTTGCTTCTCTATTACTGTTGGAGATGGATATACCTAGATCTGGCTTCTTCAGTGGAGATGATGAGCTTG
Source organism: Erythroxylum carthagenense (assembly GCA_026413575.1). Classification (NCBI taxonomy): domain Eukaryota; kingdom Viridiplantae; phylum Streptophyta; class Magnoliopsida; order Malpighiales; family Erythroxylaceae; genus Erythroxylum; species Erythroxylum carthagenense. The sequence goes on along the minus strand of JANZLD010000235.1, from coordinate 32,006,028 downwards.
TCGAGGTATCCATTCCCTGAAGACCCACTTGTCCCGTCCACCACGGGTTTGCCATGGTTGTCAACAGTCAGAAAGTAGATGATTAATAAGCAACGGCGGCCTGTAAGATCAGAACTTTCTCTCCCGAGTAGTATGGGAAATTTTAGATAAACTGATTCTTTACGTAGACTACACACATCAATCCGACAAAAGGGTTGATTTTGGATGAAACTAAGAATGTATGCAAGGATATGATCTATAGCGGAAACAAAAAGAGAGAACAGACTAAGTAAACGGACTTCCGTTGTAAAAGAAAAGCAGCCGAAGAAAAGAGACGAAAGTAATATTATTATTCAAGTATAAAGGAGAATGAAAGTTTTGAAACCTAGCTTGGAGTTATTGGAGCAAGATCGAAAAGTAAATTGGAAGAGATGATCACTTTTCAAAGTCCTGCGTATTATCGAGGTTTATATCTGTGCATAATTATATACGAAGGGATGTTTATGGAGTTTGGCTTTGATTTAGGTTGTGTGCTTCTTGTAATTTTACCGTATCACGTAGCCCCCTTGTTCTACATATCCTTTCTCTCTTTGTCACATTTGTATATAATATCGAATACAGGATTACATATAATGAGATTCATACGCATATATAAAGAAATAAATTGCGAGTTTATATTGTAAAATATCCAAATATTTGTCAACATCTTGAATTAATAAACAACTTCCTCCTTTTTTTCAAGTGCATAGGTTATTTATTTATCTCATAGTTTTCTTAGGACATGTACAAAACAATATTTTGAGAATTTAATAATAAGTATAGTTTCATTCTTGGGTGTGGCTTAAACTAACCCGAATACCAAACAAAACTAAATTATAAACTCTTAAATAGCACTTTTTACTTTTATATAAAATTAATATTTTAAAAAATGTGGTTAAATTGTTATAAATTATTTTATAGAATGTATTACCATGTTAAAAATCTTTTTTTTTGGCTCCAAAACTATCCACAATAGTCTATTTTTATACGAATATTTTCCTTTCTCTTATTTTATTTTTGGCTACTCATTATAATATTACTTTTTATATAAAAGATTAGATTAAACATAGAAAAATTATGCTAGAAATGTTCTAAAATTTCTTGCTAACATCCAAATGATGTTTCTTTTAAAAACAATTTAGAATATATGATCAATCTACAGTTACGTTATAGCCTTTTCATAATGTTAATGATATGAGTTTCATATCATTAACATTAAAATCTGTTTGCAGATTGAGTTTTAAAGACATTACAAATATATGAAGTTATATCATAAGAACTTTGGTTATAAAATTCTTTAAATGTTGTAAATAGTTTTTGAAAAATATGGATGTTATTTAAATATCCATCAACTTGTTATTTCTCTATAAAGAATATCTAAACCAACCCAAATCACCCAAACCATTAAACCCAATGATTTAGATTTATTAAAAAAATTCAAACCATGATTTGGTTTCTACTTTCAATATAAACCAATACAACTTCCCAGTACTCGCATTTAAAAGTTGTTTTATTTCGCGTTTTACCAACAAAAGCTAAGTTGAGCTTTTTAGTTTACTCAAACTCTAGGTAATTATTTCATTAATTTCATAATATGCTGCATGAAAACTTTGAAATGTATTCGTTGTGGTTATACAATGTTTTAAAAAGTAACTTTCCCTATTTTATGACATATATACTTTAAGTACATACATACAGTAAAACCTCTTTAAATTAATGCCTGGTAAATTAATAAACTCTCTAAGATAATCTTTTTCTCCAGTCCCGACTTGAGCTAGTTCTAAATTTAACAAATTTCAATAAGATAATAAGATAATATATTTTTAAAATACCTTTATGTAAATATAGGGTCCCATTAATATCATAAATTAATAATTATATAAACTTGCACAAATATAACCAAGACAATTTAGTAAAATATGATTTTAGTATTATTTGTACCTTGACTAACTTTCAAATGAAACTTTTCTTCAAGCCACAACTACAAATCTTTTTGAATGTATGTCGAATGATCTCTCTTATACTCACATAATTCTTCGCATATTTGATCCGTCATTGTTGATTTCGTGACACCTTTTAAATAAGGAGTCATTGTTGGGTATGGTTTCAAGAAATTTTATATCTTGTTTATAAAATATTTTCTATCTCCATCATATGTACATATGTACATTGAATATTTTTAGTAAAAATACAATGAATAATACTTAATTATTAAGAAACAATGAAAATTATTTATTAGTTTTCATTAATATTATATACAATGAATCTATGTTTTAGATTCATTCAATTGATATAAAACATAAATTTTTCTAAGATACAATGCTTTTTGATGTAATTAAAATTTTAGGTTTGAATTTATTTATTTATGTATTTTCCTAATTTTCATCTCTCACGTTCCTATTTTTATACTTATGTTCAATTATTAAAACTATATGTTTCTTTGAAAATCATTAAATTTGAAATTATTCATTAATTAGATTTTAAAATAATTCATATATACATATTCATTGACATTTTACTGTATGTTTCTCATATTATTTTAATCAGCTTTAGAATTAACATATCTATACGTTCAGTTTCTACATTTCCCCATTTGATCCTTCGTACATAAATTGTCATTGACACTCCCTCCCCATAAATAGGACACTACAAGAAAAATGAAGTTTAGTGACAAAAATTATCGACGGAATTTGTATATATTCCGTCGATAAGCTTATTTAGCGACGGAATTTACTAATGGAAAAAGTTGTCGGAGATGCAGCTGTCAGTAAATTTACCGACGAAAATTTGGTATACCGTTGGTAAATTTATCGACGAAATTACTAACGGTTATTTTATTCGATCGGTAAATTTACCGTAAGAGAAGATTTTTCTGTTAGAAAATTACCAACGAAATTTTTTTCCGTCAGTAATTACCTACGGAATTTTTTTTCGTCGATAAATCCAATATATTTTACCAACAGAATTTTTTCCTTCGGTAAATTTGCTGAAAACTATTTTTTAAAATTTACCTATAATGTGTTTAGTTTCTCTGAAAGTCACCATGGAGAGAACTTCATTATTTAACGTAAAAGAATTTAAATAATGAAATTCATTTTGAAAAAGAACTGAAAATAAAGAACTGAAATTATTTTTTCAAAAACAGACATTTCATCAAACACGTTATATGCATCATAAATTTATTACAACATTACAAATAAAATCACATCTTGTCCCTTCTATCGCTAACAATTATACCTTAAAGTTGTTTTTCAATCACAAAAAACACAAATAAAAAAAGTAATAAATACTCAAATTAACTTTCATCCAGTATACGAAAAAACACATGACAGTAATTGTAAAAATATCTCCACCGAAGGACGGAGAAAACAACGCCGACGAGCAGAAAAGTAGTCCACAATAGAGAAATGGGCTCCAAAAAAACCGAAGAGGGGATACAGAAAGAAGGAAGAAGAAGAAAACATAGGTGGGAGGGAGATGTCGGGTGAGTTTATTTTAAAAAAATTTACCGATGAAATTTTCTATAGGTAAACTCAAAAAAAATTCCACCAATAATTCTCACCTTTTTACCGTCGATAATCTTATTCCGTTGCTAAAGTTCATCGTAAAATTTGACGGGATGATTTTCCTCTATATTTAGCGATGGATATCAGTACTGTCACTAATTAATTAATTTTTCCGTCAATTTTACTAACAGAAATGAATTTTCCGTCTGTAATTTGCAACGGTATATTTTTCGTCGCTAATTTTTCATTGCTAATTCTTCCATC
>JANZLD010000235.1:31953393-31973737 GCA_026413575.1 Erythroxylum carthagenense | reverse complement strand
AATTGTCATACATGAACGTACATATATATGCTTATGCAACACTAATCAATTATCAATCATTATAGAGGCTATATGCTAATGCAAATGTCAAATTACGCATGCACCCAATCCTAAACCATCCGAATTACCAATATGCCCTTCATATTGATAACGGGATGTTACATAAACGTACTTCTATATTCACATTAAAATTTTACTACAACTTCTAGATTTTTAAGCCCACTCAAAAGTAGTCTCAACAACGGTACCAAAAGTTCATACATAAGGTTTTTTACAAACTACAAGACAGTTTGAAGTTAATTTATAAAGTCATAAAGCATATCAAGATAACCAATCTAATAAAAATAGTTTATAAGCCACTATATAACAAAAGTACAAAACATAGATTACCCACATGCGGTAATGCCCTGAAAATGTCAAGAAAACTGCACAATCCACACAGAGCTTAAAGTTCACTAAATTAACCTGCATGGTTGGAAAGCAGAGGGGTGAGTACACTATGTACTTAGTGAGCAGGAAAAACATATATGCAAGTCGAACTCGATACACACTAAGACGATATAGATAACCTATAAAGTAAACATACATCACATAAAAACACATAGGCCTAGCCTATAACTCAACGTATATTGATTAGGAACCATACAGGCCTAGCCTATTAATTATTCGGCTGGTGAATATAGGTACCAATTCCAGTACATAAAAGCAGAAAAACATCACATGTTTGTCACCACTAAGTTGGCCAAAATAATGTGCACACCCACCGATTCTCGATGTTAGCTCGACTTTTATCCATGGTGAGTCTGGATTACAGTTGACCAGAGCGTCATGACCTTAGGTGATGATCTCATCGGTGTCCAAACCTTAGGTGTGGTATCATCCGCAAGTCCTGTAGAAAGGTGTTGATACGAGGACTCGACTTTTTTGTACTAGCATCAAAGGTATGGGGTCGCTTAATCTGTTATGCCTAGCACATAATTAGCTAATCGTTACCTCACTAATCAAAAACTCATATACAAGTATTAAGTACAAAAAAATCAAGTAAGGCATCTTGCCTTTATTTATCAGTTCAACTGATAAAATGGAACCCTATTATGGCTCTAAGCCAAACGAGAAATACAAACACGCAGCAGGCATGACTCGATTATGCATATGTAGATTCTAAAACATTAATTCATGCAAAAAAAAGTCATCTTTTGCACTCCAAGTGTAAAGTTGTTCAAAAATGTAGTTAAAAAAAAACGTTGTCTTTCGCACTTTAAGTGCAGCTTTGTTGAAAACAATATCATTTCTCAAAATACGTAATAAAAGCATCAATTGCACTCCAAGTGCAAAAAATTATTCAAAACAATGTCATTTATTATATACACAAGTATCCTAGTATCTATTTGAGATTTAATTCTACTATGCATTAACTAAGTTCAAAATTCACACACAAGTCATCATGCATATCTTAGGATGTTCTAATCCTATTTGAGAGATATGATTTTCCAAACTCACCTCAAAAGAAGGTATACACTCCTTTAACTTCAACAATTCTCAGTACTAGCTCCTTGATTCACAACTCTCGAGCCTTTATACATAAAAAGTACAATGTATTTACTACCCAAACATATATCTTATATTTATACATCACCACAAAAGTGTATAAAACACAATATCACTATCTTTAAACTATAAGATTTAGAAATTACTCATCAATTTGAACAAAATTCAAGTATATTCTAAGTAAACATGAAAGCCGCTTTCCAATGTATATCATTACGAATCCTTAAATCCTAAGCCAAGTTTACTTAGATATTATATCAAACACCTAATGTGTATGACTTTCAAGTCATATTTTCAACACTTTATCATAGTAATTCATGATCCTATCTTATTATATAACAAACACTTTCAAACAATAACACATTTCACCACTCCATTCAATCCAAATCCCTTCATTTAAGCCATATTCATCATAATTATGCAACTCATTACATTAATCCATTCCTTCTCCCATCATTTCGACCAAGCCTCATCCAATATACAATTTCCTTTATTTTTCATCATCAATTCACATTATCCGTGTACAATTAACACCATAGAATTCATTTAAATCATCAATTTCAAAAGTTATTCAAAAATTCACAAATTTGCACCAAAGAGAGGGCATTTTAGTTTTGACTTAAGGGAACTTATCCATGAGTCATTTCATTCATCTAAACCATGTTTCATCTATATTCAAGCATAGAGAACAACATATCTTAACACCAAACTCAAAATCGTGATGTAGAGAAAGATAAGACAAAACTTACCTAAACCTTCCATTGGTGATATCTTAAAATCCTTTGAGAATTTCTCAAATATAATGATAGATTTGAGTTCCTTAATCCCAAATTAGCTTAGGACACCTTGATTTGGGTTAGAGAATTAAAAAAAGAGTAAGATTTAGTGATAGCCGAAAATGGCTCTTCTCCTCCTCTCATCTCATTTCTTCTCCTTTCTTTTAATTAAAACAAAATATTTCAAGTCTTTAATAATGGGCTACACGACCATATATGAAGAAAGGTCTAGAATATTGACTCTTCTTTGACCAAAAGATGGTAAAATTACCTTTTTTTTTCCTTAGGTTATGTGAAATTATCATTTTACCCTCAAAACTTTTCCTAAATTTGCAACTAAGCCCAAAATTTGGGAATCTCCAAAACTTTTATTTTTATTTTGGTCCTCAAAATTTTGAAAATAATAATTAAGCCCCTTAACTTTATAAAATTATACATTGATCTTCTAAGAATTGAAAAATTACATTTAAGTCATTTGACTTTTAATAATTAGCGAATAAGCCCTTATGTACATCAACTTTTCCAATTAAGGTTTTTAAGTGTCCAATAAGTCTATAAATCACATCTATTCACGTCTCAGACATTAGAACATATTTAACTCAACCACCATGGTCATGTCCATCCAATGGACTCGGTTTTAGACACTTAGAAACTTATATGTCAAAAATCTCCAAGATTTTGCATACCAATGAACTCTAAGTTCATATAAGGGCATAAAATATTATAAATCACTGACATATATACCCAAAAGGATTTTAAATACATCTGTGAACTCACATACAACCATGTATATATCAATATACAGTAGATTTCCAAATACAAAACAATACAAAAGGGCTCAGAGAGTCCTACGTTACACCCTGGGTAAGGCTATGTACTATTGGATCTCCCCAGACCTCATGTTTTAGCGAGATTCAATTGGATTTTGATGATGATGATAAATAATGAGATATAACTGCATTATTTTTTAAAAAGACTCATTAACCACACTTTGTATTGGTTCATGAACTTAAAACAATCAATTTTAAGGAACTTTGATTTTCTTATCAACAACTTCTTGATTCAATACAATTTCAACAACGATACTAGAAAAGGTATGTACCTACAAATAGCCTAAAAGAGTATGCTCGATGATGAAGTTTAAAGGCAACAAAATTTTGACCTTTTTGTTCATAAAGGAGATTGTGGATGGAATGTTTAAGAAACTTTATTATGATAAATTATGACAATTTGCTAAATTCTCTTTTAACAAGATAGTTAGTCAACATAAGTTTTTAGATAGTGCTTTCAAGAAAGGCAAAATTAAGTAGATTGTTTCTAAACGAACAAAAATATCAATGTGAAGGAGTTTAATAAGTTGCATCAGTTGGAGTCCACTGAATTCCAAACTTAAAACTAGATCAATCCAATAATAACTAATATAGACAACTAATCCTCCATATAACCAAAATTTTAGCAATTAACTACCCTTCAAATATAACCAAATATTTTATTACTAAAACTTTTGATCGTTTTCATATAACCTTTCATATTTATATTTCTTAAATTTCCTACACCTAATTCCAAATAATACTAAGAAATCTAACACCATACTCACAAAAAAAACCAACCTTAATAAAACTATTAAGGATAACAAACCAAATAAAAACATTATCACCATGGAGCAACAATATAAATAACATCAGTAAGGGAAAACTTAAATCGTCATTATTGTCATTGTTGGGGGAAACCTTCCGGGTTATATTAAGTAAAATATGATAACTTCTATAATAAGCTTGCAAAAAAAAATACTTTATCAAATATGATTCAATTAGAATGTAAATTATATGTACAATGATAGGTAATGGGGCATTCTACTAAAAATGCAATACTTGTAAGAATTTGGTAAAGAAGTACATATAAAGTGGATGGACAAAATTTGAGATAGAAGGTATACAACCAAATGTTAACATTAGTACCTTTTTCTTTTATGAAACTAGTAACATAAACACACTAGATGATGCATATAAAATCCTCTATGTAAACAAGTTAAAAGTGTGAATGGGGTAAATCTAAAAGTTACTAATGGAAGGGAATCATTTAACATAATAAAGATCAAAACGTTAGAAGGCAAATTAGTTCTTATTGAATCAACAACATAAATATGACTTAGACCTAATTATTTTAAAAGTGAAAATGGACCTACAGTGAATTCTACTATTAATACCAGCAGGAGAAAAGGGGACCCATCATCATTAAATGTCATGTCAAGCGAGAATAATAACAAATTCAAGATCATTAAGGTGCTCGTTTAAGTTAAGAGTTATAACACATTTCCGGTGCATTGGAAACATGCCCTTTTAACATATGTGATTAAGAAACAACTGAAAGTGAAAGTGGTAGTAATTCCTCCAAAAAAAGCAAAAAGGTAAGGAGTTAGGTACTAGTAAAGTGTCTATAAAAAAACAAAGCAAAAATTTTTTTGATTGAAGTTTGTAATAAAAAATTAAAAATAAAAATAGTTTTAGAAACTCAAATGTCAGTTGAAACATTGTTAACTTGAAACCAATAGTAGAAGCTATAATCTTGAAATTGCCCGAATTTTTTATCACGTGTTTAAATGAAATTTATTGGCCATTGAACTTTGTATCCCATCTATTGAAAATAGAAAACAAAAAATGCAAAAGAATACTTAAAAATGTAAAGGCACAAACTAGAAAACCACAACACAAAAAACGCAGAAATGCAAAAATGCAAAAGTGCAAATCAGAAAATTAGGGGAGAGAGAAGGCATGAGTTAAAAACTTAAAAGAGAAGAGAAGAACAGAGAAGATAGAGAGAGAGGAGATGAATCCGGGACGTAAGAACGAAAGATGAGAGTTTTATAAGTGGAGGAAATTTACGAGAGGAGGAAGTAGAAATAAAAACAAAAATTTATTGTGAAAAATTAAAAAATCATCTAATTTTTTTGGGGGTAAATCTGTTGAGGTCATTTTTATTTTTAAAAACAACATATCGCAACGGAATATACCAAACATATTTTAACGTGTTTCTTTTTTTAAAAATTAAAATCACAACAAGAAGCAGTAAGATTATTAAAGAAGTTCAAGAGAAAGAAGGAAAAATAGTAATACTCAGAGAGTAGAATGAATATTCTATTGTCGAACATATGAAAAAGAATCTAACAATGATCTCTTCATGTATGCTGATCGTAATTTTTAAGTCTCATAGAAGAAGCCAGTTATGCTTTTTACATGAGATGAATCAAATCTTGTAAGTATGAATAATATAAAGGTGTTTTAAAGTATCGAACATATTAATAATGGATAGATTATACCTCTAGATTAATTTAGATTTAAAAATTATTCATTAAACTCAAAATAAATTCATAATTTTTTAGAATAAAATAATAACTTCTCATAATAATATAGGTGAAGTAATAATTATAATTAATTGAAATAAATTAAAAATAAATAATTATAAAAATTTACAATTTATAAAAATCAAAATAATATAATATTTATATGAATATTAATTAAAAAAGTAAAATATTAGACAAAAATTAAAAATAAGATAATTATAAATTATTTATAAAATTTTGGTCAAGCTGAACTTTATATAAAACCTAAATATATTTCTTACAATTTTTAAATTCTACGTATTAATTTTTGAAATCCAGCTTTTTAATCTTTTCGAGCCTAATCTATTAAGGCAAATGAGTTTGATTAATTTGTGTCCAGATCTGCTTGAGTATATCAACTCTGTATTCGGACAAGTTATCGGGTGACTTCATTTCATTTTCACACTGCTTGACTAGTTCTTTCGCTTCCCAGAATGGAATCTTCATTAGGCACCAGGGCAAACACCAGTGTTGCTGCTGCTGATCTGTTGATGCATACAAAGGTTCGTCTCCAACATCAGAAACCTGTCTGTTAATTTTCTTTTCGATTTATTCTTTGTGAAGTAGGATGTTTTCAGTGCATATGCCTGCACTGGGGTTGCGTACATCAAGATTATAACACGAGGTTTGTCATCTCGAAAGTCAAACTCTGTTGCAAGTTTTTTGATGGATTTCAAGTGTATAGAGACCAAGATTTGGTTTTTAACCCAAAACCAAAGTTTGTAACTTTTTCGTGGTTGGACAGTTCAAGATTGCTCTTTGCCAATTATCAGTTGTTCCAGACAAGAATCGAAACCTAAATATTGCCCTTAACATGATTAAGGTTGCTGCCCAGAAAGGTGCAAAACTTGTTGTATTACCTGTGAGTTAAAAATTCTTACTTTTTCTTGTTGTTGTTTTTGTGGCTTAGTGGGACCAATATAAATGAGTTGTATAAATGAATTTAACTCCAAGACTCTTGTTGTTGGTTGGCTATGTTCTGTAAATAGGAAATGTGGAACTGTCCCTTTTCAACTGATTACTTTGCTGATTTCTCCGAGGACTTTGATGTTGAGGACGGTTCTCCATCATTTTCCATGCTATCAGAAGCTGCTGCTTGTTATGATTTAACTATTGTTGGTGGATCTTTGACTGAAAGGCAAATGGGTCGGCTGTATAATACTTGTTGTGTATTTGGTCCTGAGGGAAAGCTTAAGGCTAAACACAGGAAAGTAAGCAGGTGTAGACTTGATAAAGGGTATTAAAATGGATTTAAGCTCATAGAAAGAACTTTGGTTTGATTTTGTAGCTACATCTGTTTGACATTAACTTGAAGGGAGATATTTTGTTCATGGAATCCAACACCTTTACTGCAGGAGATAATGCTACATTTGTGGAAACTGGTACGCATTTGAAATAATCTCAGTATGCTAAGTGTTTACTTAATTTATAGTATTCCAAATTAGCGCTTGGCAGAGTTTGATGTTACAAGGACTCTACGAATGATCTTAAACTTTGTGCCTTGTATATTTTACCCATTTGTGCAATGAACTGGCTGTACAATAAACAAAGTTTATATAATACCATGGATATCAAGGTTTGGTTGTGTTGAATAATTTATTTTGAGCAAATTGCCAGTGAGGTTCTGTAATCACATTTTGTTCTAATGCAAAGTATGGAATGAACCTAGTGGTACACATCTGACGCTTCTTGGAATTTGTTTCCAAATTGTAATCCCAAGGAGAATAGTCTGAAGGCCTTCATTTTGTCTTGCTCACTCGTGCTTATTCCTTCAGTTTTTGGTGTATGACAAATTTGTCAAGAAATTGCTTTCTGGTGAACTTTCTTACTTGTAGTTCTTCTCTAAGGGACTTATTATTAATTTAAATGTAGGCGTTGGTAATATTGGAGTGGGGATTTGCCATGACATGCGTTTCCCTGAACTCGCTATGCTATACAGAGGAAAAGGTTTGAAATTTGCTGTCTCTTTCTCGCATTATAGGTACCTACTTCATAAATAATATTAGTTTTGTGAATTCCAGGTGCCCATTTAATATGCTATCCGGGGGCATTCAACATGAGCACAGGTGAAATGCTTTGGGAACTAGTTCAGAGAGCAAGGTGAAACTGTGGAGGCTACTTTTACGCTGCAGTGTAATTATTAGTTATTGCTGCATTTTGGCTAGAAGAAAAAGAGTGGTCAATTAACTGAGAAGTAATGACAATACATATTTTTCTATGTTGCATACGAAAAGCTTATAAAAAAATTGCACTGTTATGAACTTCAAATTGATCTTACATTACAACTTTAGATGGTCTTTTCTTTTGAATAAGAGAGCCTGTAATCAGAAATTTGTTTGTGTGCAAATTCAGGGCAGCAGATAACCAGGTATTCATTCATATTATATATTGTTACTGAAGTACCTGAGTCACTTCAAATTGAGTGTAACGTGGAGTTTGATGCATTCGAGGTAGTTGTTTGTGGCTACTTGCTCACCATCCAGAGACTCCGTTGGTTCCTCCTATAAAATATGGGGTCACTCCACTTTAGTTGGGCCAGTAAGCTGAAATCTTTAGATTTGCTTGCATTCTGCAATAAAGTAATGTAGCATGGAAATAGTGAATATGTCCACGTCTGCTCAACAGTTTGGTGAAATTATTGCAACTTGTGGTCGTGAAGAGACCATTGTGATTGCTGATATAGACTATTCTGAAATCCCACTTCTTAGGTAAGTGGTGACTTGTTTCCATCTAGTAGAACCTTTATATGTTGCCTGTATTATCTATCATGTTGTTTGTGCAGGGAGAACCTCCAACTTGAGAAACAACAGTGCGGAGATATTTACCATTTCCTGGACATGAGCAAGCAAAAGGGCTTAAAAGAATGCTAAAGCAAAAGGGCTTGAAAGATTGTCATTTTCTTTTTAAGATCAGAACCCCTTATCATTTTTTTTAAAATTCGAAACCACTTTTTTTTTTCCCCTTCTAAAATGAGATCATTTTAATAAAAATTTTGGGCTTTGGCTGAGCAGTCTGACAGAGCCTGAGTTCGAAATTTAAAAAATGATCTTGAGTATGGCCTGAAGCTCGAGTTGTCTTACTACGTTTGTTGATTTCGGGCAAGGTTGGGCCTTTTTTGCCACCCATAGGTATTGATGGTTAATAAGGGCCGAGTATATTTGGAAATTGTAGAAATCTAATTTTACGTCCATGACAAGCATCAATCTATACTGTTTGCTTCATACTGTCATAATCTTAATTGAATTTTCTAAGGTTTGTTGATAGCCTAAAAAGTCATTAACAATCAACACTTTTGCTTAGCTTTGAAGTTGTATACATCAAGCATTTGTCTCAAGAATTCATATCTAGCTTTAGGCAATGTCTTTGTTAGAATGTCAGCTCATTGATTTTCTTTTCTACAGTGGATTGGTTGTGCTTCTCCTTCCTTTTGGACATCTCTTAGAAAATAAAATTTTATATTGAAATGCTTTTTCTACCATAGAATTTTGGATTATTGGCAATTCAAATTGCAGTTTGGTTATTCATAAATATCTGTATGCTTGTTTCTATTCCATATGAAAGTGTTTTTTTTGTGTGGATAAATCAGTAATAAGATTAAAAGAAGAAAAAAGTTATGTACACTGCTTGAGAGAGTATAGAAACTCATCTCACTTCTAACATAAACTTAAAGTACTAGTGCCACTTAATCCCTGAACAATGCTCCACAAAGACAAAACATCAAACCCGGAATATAAGATACATTGAGGATCATAGGACCTAAGCAACTACCCCACGTGAATCAGTCTGAACCGAAACAATCATGAAGTTGAGCAGTATTCAAGCATATCTTTGCCAGCAAGCTTCTCGTAAATTATAGATATGAAAGTCTGTTAGAAGCTTTTTTATTCAAAGTGCTTGATTTGCAGTAGTAGTAGTTGCCATATATTCTACTTCTAATGTGGATTGTGATGTGATTTCTTGTTTTTTCAAATGCCAAGGAAAAAAAATCCAAAGTAGTAACTTTAGGTGCTTCACGTCAACTACATATCTAGCCCAATCACTATTTGAATAACTATGAAAATTAAAATTTTCAACTTGACTGAACCTTATTTCGTAATTAATTATGCTTTAACATATCTAAGAATCCACCTTGTTGCTTGTAAAAGATTTAATTAGCACAGTGCGTCTACCTTGATCGCAAACTCATTGTACAAACGATATTTGGCCTAGTTACAATTAAGTACATCAAACAGCCTATTAAGCTCTTGTACAAGCTTTCATCAATCATTTTAGTTTCATTTTCTTTGTGGAATTTCCCTTTTTGGTTCATTGGAGTTGCACTTGGCTTGCACTTTTCTATATTAAATTTCTTGATTTTTGCATATCTTTGTTAAAAATTTCACTTTGCTTTTGTTGTACATGCATTTCAAACAAGAATGTCATCTTACCAAGATTTGTCATCTAAAAAACATACGAACTCCTTTCTACTTATTCTCAAAAGCAAGTCATCAATATAAAGAGACATCAGAAGTATTTCATCATCAACCTTCTTGATATATAAAGTAAATTCACTTAGGTATTTTTTTTTTAAGCCTAAGTTCACCAAGTATGCATCAATTCTGTTGTACCATGACCTTGGCGCCTTTTTTAATCCTTATAGGGCTTTTTCAACCAATATACCTTCTCTTCTTATCCTTAAACAGTAAAACCTTGTGGTTGTTCCATAAATATTTCTTCCTCTAAGTACTCATTGTTGAGACGTTTTATATAAAAACTTTCAATATTGCAAATATACGAATTGTAACTTACAGTACAAAACATGTCATTCCCAGAAGGACTAATTATATACCTAATAACTTGAATGAAAGTTTGTCTAAGGTACTAAAAGATTGATTGATTTAAAATAAATTATTGAAATTGAAATAAATAATAAAATGAAACAATTGAATAATTGAGCTACCAATAACAATAAAGTTACTCAAAGTTGGAAAGTTAGGAGTTATTATATCTTTGTTTTGTCTTTCTATTATCATGTTGGTTCAATTATGCTTGATCTTAGATATCCTAAGGTTTTGATTATCCTCTTTTAAGATCTAATCAAGTAATCTTAATTGAAATCGTTAACAACAAAATTACAAACTTTTAATTTACAAAATTACTCTTAACTATTTAATTAGATTTGAAGCAATCTTAAGGATAATTAATTCATAATTAAGATCTCTCTTTAATTTTGTATTAATATGATACTTACAGGTTTATTAAGTTACCAACTCTCGTTTCACACCTTAACATAAATGGCTTGATTCACCTTCTCGATTTATCACCAAGTATAATTATAACAAATACCAAAAAGCATTCATGGATGTATTGAATTTATGAAGAATAAAGTTTAATAAAATAGACTAAGAGTGATCCCTAATATGAATCTAGAAACTCATAATCTTGTTAAACATCCTAATAATCCAAATCAACATCCAAGACAATGAAGTATATGAAGGAAAAGAAAGAAAAATAGTTGATGTCTTGATTTGGAAATCTGGAAAGTTCTAGAGTTGCTCTTGATGTCTCCTCTTTGATCTTTTTTGAATATGATGTGCTTCCTTTTTTGGTGTTTATCTTTTTCTTAAATACATCTTGAGGCTTCTAGGGATGTTTCCAAGGATTCTCCACTTAATTTAATTATGAAAATATCTCCCAAAACTTCAATAATATAAAAAAGTTGTGAGCTAGAAAAGTAGAAATTTTCTAGAATTTGCTCTCTAACATGCTTGCCACACGTCTTCTGTGCTTCAAATTCTTCCTTTTTCCTCAATTTTCTTGTTTCCATTAAGATCAAATTCTTGGTCCAAAATAAATCACACAATTAAAACACCTAAATACACTAATAATAATACAAATCTATGTCCTAAACACATTACTATTATCTAAGAAAATACTTTAAAACACACTCAAATACTTAGAAAACATACTGTAATCTACTCCTATTGATGTAAGTGCGTCGTAACGCTACACAAAATAAACTAGACCTACTACTATAGCAATGGTGAGTCTAGGTCGATCTCAAAGCGAGTTTTTAGTTAGCTTTTGAAATAAAAATAATCACTGTTCAGGTATGGGGGTTAGTTTGGTTTTGAAATAAGAAAATAAAATTAAACTAAACTAATAAAAACAAATTAAAGAAGACAAAGAAAAATGATGGTGATGAATTCGTTGGAGACCCAGTTCTTTGGTTCTATCTCGACCTATACTCAATTAAACATTTTTCATTGAATTGTTGTCTTCACACCTCTCTTTGAATTATTGGTCGTAGATTAACAACAAGCTTTATTAATCCCAATTTTTCCTTAGGTCATAGTTAATTAAGAAGAGTTCCTTAATTAACCCTAGCTATTGGATGACCTAGGAGATGCTCTCTAAGTTTAATTGGACAACTGCCCTATGAATGAGAAAAACAAGCCAATCTAAGCAATAATCTTAGAAGCTCAGATTATTTGACCTAGGTTATGTTATCCTTAATGATATAATACCAATAGATGCTACAAATGAATTTAAACAAGACTATTACGTATCATATTTAAAGTTTTAGCAATGGGTTCTCATGAAATACAATTCGAAAGAGCATCAAAATCATTCTTAAATAATACCCAATCCATAAACGCAAGATAACGTAAACAATCTGAAAAGAGAGTAAGAATAACAAACACAATGAAGAATATGCTAAACCATGTTCATCAGTGTCGATGTGAACTTTGAGTCGACGTTAGGAAGCTAACTCTCTATAGTTCTCTAATGGATTAGAGCTTTTCCCCTTCTTCTTTTTAAAACCTGGCCTTCCACCCCTCTGAACGTTTTCCCCAAATAAAACATAAGTTTCTGCCATCAAAATGATGCTTTTATACAAAAATGTAGGATTTTGAGATAGTTGGGCATTTCTTACGAGTATGACTTGGTGTTCATAATTGCAAGTGGTGCCTCACGGCCATGAGCCACCTGGCATATGGGCATGACTTAAGTGTCACACCTATGCAACATGTTTCATGGACAAATTCATGCATAGTCATGAGGCATTGTACATCATATATTCTTCATGTTCTTGTCTTTTTTTCTTTCTCTAATCCTTCTTCTTCTTGTTCCATGAAGACAAATGAGTGTGAATCTCAAGAAGATGACTCAAATATAGTACTTTCAACTCACTTGAGCTCTTTTGCTTCCGAATTGTACCTAAAAACAAATATGAACTAAAGTGAATATCTTAAGCATTTTATATCATTAAACACTAAGTGTTATGGAACAAATGCATAATTAATTGAGCATATATCAATTTCTGTCACACTTAGCTTTTTACCGTCCTAGGGTAAAACATCATATTCAAAATAATAGACCTAAAAACATTTACTCATTTCCTATACGTTCCCAAGAATACACAATCATAAACAAAGATGAATGACTTTAAAAAAACCATAGCAAGAATTCAACATCTAACGCTTCTACTCATGATCAACCAACATTCAACACCTTTAGAAACTGAGCAATCTAACGGTAAACTTGGACAAAGTGCATTTAAATAAGATATATTCATGGGTACACTCAATTGCCATTTATTATCATGACACTCCATAACTTTGCAAATCACATGCATAATCATGAATTAAAGGACTTTATAAGGTTGTAATGCAGGCAAGGGTTAAAGTGAGATGTCTTTGGATTATGTAATGTAAAAGTCATTAAAGCTAGTGAAACAAGAAAAACACTCAATGTAACATTAATAACAAAAAACCAACATTCACTCACAATTGTGTACATCAACTATGATGATGCAAAAACCATGTTTCTTAGCTCAAATTTAATCTCTCACACTATAAACCACATCAAGCATATATCGCTCAAAAAATTAATCATAAACAAGACTTTGTAACCATAGGGAGTGACCCTTAAGAACTACACCTTCCTCATTCACATTATATAAGAAAATGTTTGTTTGTTTGCTTTATTCTCTCTCTCTTTTTTATTGAAAACTTAAAAACAAGTAAAAACAAACAACTACAAACACACACACATATAAGAAATAAATGTAAAAATGTAAAGGAAAAGAAATTAACTTCCCTTAGGTTGCCTCCCAAGAAGCACCTTTTTTTAGTGTCTCTGGCTCGACTCCATACTTTCCTCATGTGACAAAATTATGATCTTCTGGTGTTACATGTGCTTTCTCCATGTGAGGTTGTTTAGAATAAGGCCTCAGTTGATGATCATTCACATACAATGTCTTCCCTATCTTCAAACTTCCAATCTCTATTGAGTCCCCACACTCTTGAAATATCTTGCAAGTCTTTTTACCTTGTTCATCCTATTTCAATTTCTCTAACTTGTTAGCTAAAGGTAAAAAGTCAGTCTTAACAACAAATTGGAGCTCAGTATTTATGTATCCTTTTCTACTTCAATCTCCTTCTCTAATTCTTCGACACAAATAATTCTTTAAATAGTACGCTCAAAATTCTCAAGCTCTTTATCACTCTGTAAGGCCTTTGTAGTAATGTCCCTTGGGTACACCTCAGGTTAAGATAGTTGCTCCTTTTGGCATTGTGATGCTAGGTGGTTGATAACTTTTGCCAACTGACCCATTTGGCTTACTAAGTTTTAGATGCTAGAACTTGTTTCTTAATGGAATTGTATTGTATACTACTGAATTTGCAAAGTATTAGTGTCCCAAACAATAACATATTCTTATAGAGATGTAACTGAGTTTCGTTACTACTCCAAATCTTGGAAGTTAAACTAAAATTGTCTTTCCTCTTGCTAAAATTGAAAAGTGTTAGCAACGACATCATTAATTAGTTCTTCTAGTGAGGGATCTGAGTTGTAATAAAAAAGCTTTTGATCTATACGGGGATTGTCGTGCATCCTACAAACTGTCATGGAATTAATTTTGATGATTATCCTATCCATAACTAAAGTTTTTATGATCACTCCAAACATGATTATAAGATTGGGAATACGAGTTAAAGAAAAAATTACTTTAGTCTATGTAATTTTTTAAAAAAATTAACACACAAATACTAAACAAAAAGTGAAAAGATCTAAAAAATAATTGAAAAGAAACTAATTGCAAACAAATATATACAAAACACCAATTAAAATCAAGAACAAAAACTAAAACACCGCACTCCCCATTAATGGCAACAAAATTGACGTAAGTGCATTGTAACGCTATGCTAAATAAACTAGACCTATTACTATAGTAGTGGTAAGTCTAGGTCGACCCCATAGAGAGTGTTTAATTAGCTTTTGAAATGAAAATAATCGGTGTTTAGGTTATGGGTGGTTGGTTTGGTTTTGAAATAAGCAAATAAAATGAAACCAAACTAACAAAAAACAAATTAAAGAAAACATTGAAAAATGATAAAAGTGATGAATTTGTTACGGACCTAGATCTTCGGTTCTATCTTGGCCTACACTCAATTAAACATATTTCATTGAATTGTTGTCTTCACACCTCTCTTTGAATTATTGGTTGCAGATGCTCTGTTAATCTCAGTTTTTCCTTAAGTTACAGTTAATTAAGAAGAGATTGTTAATTAAACCTAGCTATCAGATAACCTAGGAGACGGTCTCTAAGTTTAGTAGGACAACCGCCTTACAAATGAGAAAAACAAACCAATCTAAGCAATAATCTCACAAGCTCATATTATTTAACCTAGATTACATTATCCCTAATGATATAATACCATTAGTTGCTACAAATGAATTTAAACATGACTATTACATATTGTATTTAAATTTCTAGCGTGGGTTCTTCTAAAAACTAATCTGATAGAGCATCAAAATCATTCTTACACAATACCCAATCCATAAATTCAAGATAATGTAAACAATCCTAAAAGAGAGTAAGAATAACAAATACAATGAAGACTATGCTTAACTGGTTCGTCGACATCGATGTCACCTTCGAACCAGCATCCGGAAGCTAGCTCTCATGGTTCTCTAAGGGATTGGAGCTTTGCCCCTTCTTCTCTTCAAAACCGAGCCTTCCACCCCTTTGAACATTTTCCCCAAACAAAACATACATTTCTGCCATCAAAATGATGCTTTTATACAAAAATGCAGGATTTTAGGATAACTAGACATTTCTCACGATTGTGACTTAGTGTTCATAACCATGAACGTTGTCTCACGGCCATAAGTCACCTTGCATAGGCATGACTTGAGTGCTACACCTATGTAACATGCTTTATGGAAAAATTCATATATGATCGTAAGCCATTTTACATCATATATTCTTTTTATTCTTGTCTTCTTTTCTTGCTCTAATCCTTTTTCTTCTTGTTTCATGAAGACAAGTGAGGGTGAATTTCAAGAACATGGATCAAATATAGTGTTTTTGACTCAATGTAGCTCTATCATTAAACACCAAGTGTTATGGAATAAATACATAATTAATTAAGCACATATCACTTATCACCCCATTTAAAAATGCCAACTTGATATCCATTTTGTGCACAACCCATCTATTTTATGTAGCAAGGGCTAGGAACATTCCAATGATATTTAACCTAGTGACTAAAGCAAACATTTTAGAAAAATATATCCTAAACATTTAATCATATCTCTTGAAAACAAGCCTTTCCTTATACTTGTTTACAAAATCATCAAGATTGAGCTTAGTTCTATAAACCCACTTCACTCCTATAACTTTGTTGTCTTTTGGTCTATCCACCAGTTTCCATGTTTGGTATTTTTTAAATCATGTTGAGCTTTTGCTTTATTGTAACTACCCATTAAACCTTTGGTAGATAAATGAAAGTGACCGAGTACCTCCAATAGGTTCATCATCATTATACTCATGTTGCTAAATCTTATTACCGTACCTTAAGCTTCAGCTATCTGACTTTTGACATCTCTACTAATAATGACTTTGTTTCTTTCTGATAACTAGATTCTGTAGGGTTTTAAGCTACTTGTAGCTTACAAAATTCCAAATTCTACTTTCTTATCTAATTTATCCTTTCTTAACCTGATGAATATAAGAAAAACACAAGTAACCATATGTCTTCATATTAAGAAAATCTAGTTTGTAACCATATCATACTTCAAAAGGATTTTTTTTACAAAGCTTTTATTGGGACCTTGTTTAGTAGACAAACAACCATGTTTGAAGCATTAGTCTAAAATTTCTTCGATAGCCCTTTGTTATAAAGTAAACATCTTTTTTTCATAATTGTCCTATTTTTTCCCACCACAACATCGTTTTATTGCAATGTGTAAGGTGCTATCAGTTGATGTTCTATTCTTATATCTTGATAAAATTTGTCAAGATTTTCAAAGATGTATTCAACCTTATTGTTAGATCAAATCGTATGCATCTTACAACCATTTTGAATTTCTACAAAAGCTTTAAACTCCAAAAGGTGTTAGCTACCTCAGGCTTAAGCTTCATAAAATAAATCTAGAAAAATTTTGTATGATCATCAATGAAAGCAATATAATACTTACTACCATCCAATGATGGTGTTCTTATAGGTCCTCTTACGTCTACATTATTTATTATAACTTTTGAGCAGCCCTCTAAGCCTTATTTTGTGGAAAAGGAAGCCTTTCTTGCTTCTCATATTGACAAGCTACACATATAGGAAGCTTTGAAGCAAGCCTTTCGCAAGATCATTTTTCTTCATAAAAAGTACAACTATATGATGCTAATGCCCCAATCTCTTGTGCCAAAGAATTAGATTGTTATTTTCTTTATGATCAACAACTTGCTCTTCTTATATTAAATCTAAGGCAAATATTTTATCTTTCATTTGAACCTTGAACACATTTCTAACTTCTGCATCTTTAATTATGCAACTTTTACCTTTAAACATCACCTTATACCTTTTTTCCAACGATAAAACAACACTCAAAAGGTTTTGATTAATTTATGGAACATACAAAACATTAGAAATTAATTGCAAACCTGTGTGACCTTCTATTGCCACTATTCCTTTGCCTTATGTAATAATTTATGCTCCATTTCCAATTCTAACTTTGGAGATACTAGTTTTGTCAAACTCTCAAAAGAATTATCAATCATAAGTCATGTGGTTTGTACAACTAGTATCTATAAGCTAGTTGTCAGTTATGATGTTAACGAAGAAGTATGATACTGCAAAGCTTGCTTCTCTTTATGTTGATTCTAAACGATCTTGGCTTCTTTGTGTTACAGTTAAGACTCGCATTTTTTTTTCTTATGTTCTAAGTTGCAAAACTTGTTACATTTTATCCTCCACCAACCCCTTATTCGGGGATGATTGTTTTTTGCAACAAGGATAAGATGGAAAAGCTTGAGAGTTATTGGTCTTGTTATTATTGTTGTTTTCATTTATAGAACCTCCACGCTTATTATTATTTTCCTTAATTTTCTTATTCTTAGCTCCACTTTAGCTTTATGATACATGTTTAAAAGCTCCCTCTATATTTCCTTCTTATCTCATAAGTCTCCTTTGTTCCTATGCTTATAGCATGTTCAATAATTATACCATGGTGATGCTTGACTAATCTTTTGATTTCTCCAGAGATGAAATTGTGGCCTAAAAATTTTTAAAAAATGTGACTAAAATTTTTTATTCAATCATAGAAAAAATTCAGTACCAAGGACCATGTCATGTACACAACAAGCCCCTATTTTTTTTTTATAGATTTAGAGACCTGAAATGAGGATGGAAGACATCAAGTAGCATTATTTTCCACTGTGGATTTGTATTCATGGTGTTCCACTTGAGTATTGGACTACCTCTATACTTAGTCACATTGCATGTTTCATTGCTAAGCATATCTACATGTATCAAGCTACAACTAAGGTAAAGAGGATCCATTTTGCTAAAATATGTGTTTTAGTATCTTCTATGACTAATTTACCTGACCTTATCATTCGATTGGATGAAAGCTTAGAATCGTATGAAGATCAATTAAGAGTCTCATATGTTTGGAAATCATAGGTCACTACTAAGAAAATTTTGAAACCAACTGGAAAAATTTAAGATTAGAGAGTATCAGGAGGTTA
The DNA here is from genome assembly GCA_026413575.1 of Erythroxylum carthagenense. NCBI lineage: Eukaryota > Viridiplantae > Streptophyta > Magnoliopsida > Malpighiales > Erythroxylaceae > Erythroxylum > Erythroxylum carthagenense. The sequence continues at coordinate 31,955,022 of JANZLD010000235.1, read as the reverse complement.
TAAAACTCTGCATAAATAAGGATAATCCAACAACACAAGTTGTGGATGTTAATTATCATGACAACTCTCAGATAGTGGTAGACAATAACATCCTTAATAGTGTTAATGAAGAAAATAATAAAAATGTAATGCTCATTGAATCTCCAGCAACATATGTGCAAAATATAATTGAGTAAGTCTCTCTAAGTAGAATTACAAAGCAGACTAAGGAATCTGAACCTATAATTATAGGAGATCAAGTAGGAAAAAGAGGGCCCCAACTGGGGAGTCAAAATCATGATTATTCTAACTTGGAACATTAAAAGGCTAATGCCCCTCGTAAGAAAACTTTTGGCTAAGTGATTCATCATCATCATCGCACCCAGTCTGAAATCCCACAGTGAAGCGGGATCTGAGGAGGTCATATAGTACGTAGCCTTATCCCTACATAGTAGAAAGACTGTTTTCGATAGACCCACATGTAAATGTGACATGCAAAATAATGATGTAGGACACAGAAGAATAAGAGAAAAAGTACAAAAAATAGATCAAAATTAAGTAGTTATATTAGGAATTTTGGAGACTCAAATTAAGTATCACAATTGTAACCTTCTTTTGTTTTTTTTACCAAGGCATTGGTATCTGATCTCCAATCACATTCATCAATTAATTAAAAAATTGTGGTTGTGTATGACTCTTTTGTTGTCAGTGTCACCATAAAGTTCAACTCTAACCAATTGATTCAATTGGAGGTTTATCGTAAGAATTTAGCTATATCAGTCGTCATATCATTTGTTTATGCTCATAATAGTGCATACTAGAAATCCTTTATATGGAACCAGTTCAGGTCACTAGCAAATGCATCTTCTCTTCCTTAGCTAGCTGCTAGTGACTTCAATGCATTTATCAATCTAGAAGAGACATAAGGTGTCAGATCTATAGGCAATCCTTGCTCTGATTTGAGAAAATATCTGTCTAATATTCAATTATCTAACTTAACTTATAGAGGAAGCTTACATATTTGGTGCAATATAGAAATGGAGGATAACTTTATTAAGGAAAAACTTGATAGGAGCATGTTAAATCATTTATGGTTCACCATTAATCTAAGAAGTTTCTTCATTTTTGTAAACCAAAATCTCTCAGCCCATTATGCTATTAGCACTCATCTTTGTTCTATAAAACCCTTCTTCCCCTTTAGATTTAATAATTCTCTAGATCATCTAGCTGAGTTTGAGGTATACATATTGAGAGCTTTAAATGTCTCCATTCAGGGCCCAAGTAATTTGTATATTCTAGGAAGATTTCAATCAATAAATAAGAGATGAAACTAATTTTTCTGAACAACATAGGCAATAATCATAATCTCCTTGACACTGCTAGAGTATCTCTTGAGAGAATTTAAACTGAGCTAAAAAATGACCTCACCTGTAGCACCCCACTCCCGCAAGAAATAAACCCGACATCGATGGTGATATCCGAGTCTGTGCCCCGCGAGGGTGGTGTGCTAAAGCACTTAATCTTTCAAAAGCCCGTAAAATATTTTTTTGGAAAATCGATAACACAAAATGCGGAAATCGAAACTCAAATTGGGCCCACATTCATTCATAATCATTTTCACTTAACACAATTTTCAATAGCCATTCGGGC
>JANZLD010000235.1:31928463-31947414 GCA_026413575.1 Erythroxylum carthagenense | reverse complement strand
CAATAAATTCCTTTTCTCATCAATTTCCTCAAGGCATAAAAACTTCTATAACATAATTCATATCCGAAAACACTCATCGAATTCATTTCATATCTCTAAATTGCCACTTAAGGATCAGGGTCCAACATTTAATATGTATATGCCTGATGACACACATCATATATATTAGTGTAAATTTATCCTTTTAATTATGAATCATATGCAACTTGTGAAACTTATTAGTTCAGAGAATAACCAAATCAACCTCTGGTGAAAAGATGATGATAATATTACATTGTTAAATTTATACATGTGATGTATTGGATGAAATAACAATTCATAAAAGGGAAATACTTGTATTTCATTGGACTGCTATTATCTTTACATGATATAGTCATATGTATTAAATAAATATTGATTTAAAAATTTTGAAAAAATTCAAATTGCTTAAATATAAGTAAAAGTTAAGCATTGAGAATGCTCAAGTATTTTGAATAAATCGATGTGATAAGTTTAACTTTTTTATATATCTATAAAGAATGAGATTCTCTAATGAATACCTCCCCAACTAAATTCTATAATAGTATGGATTTATGTAAAGAGGAATATACAATATGAGATATTATATGATACAATATTTCTTGTATGGCTATGCCTAGTATAATGACTTATCTTCAATAGTTCTTATTAAGTCAATCAATAAGATTTCATATTAGATATAAAATGCTAAAACTTTTAAAGAGTCAAAGTTAATGATTTATGGATCTAATACTTAGTTGAAGTTTTTATTATCCATAAATTTTAGAACTAAATTGGATAATAAAAGGTTATGAAATATTTAAAAGGTTAGATATAATCTCACAAACCCATTAAACAACTTTTTTTTCAATATACGCTTATAAGAGAATGGTTCTTAAGAAAAAAAGTAGTGGGAGTGAGATGAAATTTGAAAAGTTCAAATCTTATGACAATACATCTAATTAGAACTAATGCTTTTATTGATACCTTTGATGTATAGTTGAAAGGCTAATGAATGTTAAAAGATTCACCTTTATGATGAATTTAAAGAGTTTGTTTTAGAAATGATTGTGAATTTATCATGTATATAAGAAGGTTAGTAGGAGTATCATTGTCTTCTACAGTGAGAATATGTGGGGATTGTCTTCTACAGTGAGAATATGTGGGGACATATTGTTCATAGAAAACAACTATTCATCTTTTTAGTTATTAAAAACATAATTGTCTAAGAATAATTCATATTTGATATGAAAAGGTAACAATTTAATTATGGAAATTATATCTGTAGAGATATATTGGAAGTTGTTTACTTATTCTAAGTCCATGTATATAGATAATGTACTAAGATGTTTAGTATTTGAGATATTTGATACTTTTAAAGTATTAAAGATATCCATTATTCTATACATGAGTTGACATTTGAGTTAAAGATTATATGGATATTAAATTTAGAAGTAAATCCTAATTAAGGTTTATTTTACTTATAACAATATCATTTTAAGATTGGAAAAGTTCCAGTGCAATAATGGTTACTAATTAAGCAATAATACATACTTCATTTAGGAAAAATGATTAATTGGATCAATAAGTTCTTCAATAAAGTTGATAGTTCATTGCATTGTTCAAGACAGTAGTGGACTATGAAAAATTAGAGTTATTGGTCATATAAAAAGGAGCTAAGGACTCATCAAAGATTTAAGGATGTATTTAGCCAATTTCTTTTAATTATGATGATAATTAATATGAAAGCTGTAAAATTTAAGCGAATGCTCACTATAAAGATTCTTGTAGAATTCTCTCACTAAACTATTGTCTCAATAATAGCATGACCATCATATTATGATATGGTAAAAGATACTTAAACGACTAACTTAGTGAAAGTAGGGGATTATTAGTTTATGCCTTACAACGAATTGTTAGTTGTTGTTTAATAACAATTATTTAAAGGCATTCTTTACCTTATACTTACTTAGATGTATATGATAAATTCCACGAAATAAATATACATTGGAAGTAAAATTATAATAAGATTATAATTATAATATTCATATTGCATTCATGTATTATCCCTAAATTCTTCCTAGCTATTGTTCTATTAAGACTGGACATTAATATAATGTAAAAAACTAGAACTAGTTATGTTTTCCTTACGAAAGAAGTAGTCAATCTTATAGCCTAAAGTACAAAGATAATTGGATAAACGTGCGGATGCTTATTAGAGAATAAGTTTAGTGAACTAACCTCATATGAGAAATCTATTAACATTACTTTTATGTTTATAAAAATTATCATTGTAATGATTGTGTATGTAATTTTTTGACTTGAGATCTCCAAAGTTACCTTATTTAGGGATTGTTATGTTTTGATACTAATTATAACATGTTCTAGTTAAGGATACCTCAGTCAATAGTCATTAAATATAGCATGAACTATATGATGGTAGTTGAATGATCAACATATATTAGTCATCCTAAAGTAATTAGGGAGAATGTTATATTGTTCTTGATTAATAATGATTTAAGAAATCCTTGGCCAAGGTGGAATGACATTTTGTAAAATATCTAACAAATATCATTAATTAAATCAGTTACTAATGGTAGAGAACTAACATGATTGGACTCAAAATATAGTAGACATCAACTTCATGCTCTATATCTATTCAAAAAATTATATGATGAAAGGATTGAATTATACAGAAAAAAATCATGCACAAAAAGATTAGTCAAAACTACTTCGACATTCTTAAATATTTGAGTGATCATAATGTGTTGCTAGATACTAATCTTGATATATGGATTTAAACTATTTAATTAGATAATTAAAGATAAATTAAAGGAGTGTAATTTATCTAAAATCTTAAATATAATTTAGAGTTATAATTTGTATCCATTACCAACATATTTGAGAATCTAATGAGTTATACATAAAGAACAGGTTAAAGAGAGAAAAAATATTTTAATCAAGTTGGATTTAATTGTATAGCTTGAGAAACATTATAATTAAATATACGATATTTAATAAATAAGGATCAATATAAGATATTAGATCTTATTTAGGGATAATTGATGTTTAATTAGAATTATTTGTAATTATAAAAAGTTTAATTAAAATTATAATTTAGTTTTAATTAAATTACTAAAATGTCCAAACCTACCATAAATAAACTTAAGCTCTAATGAAGCTACCACTCTCTGCCTAACCCTCTTTGCAAAAATTACAAAATTTTCTTAACTATGGGTGTTGTTAGAGACCGAACATTGGGCAACTTTGGTGGTTAGTTAAGATGAACCAATTAAAGAAACAATTTGAGAGAAACGATAAGAAAAAGTTAAGCTTCGAAATAAGGTATGAATTATGATTTATATATTAAGTCATTTTATAGAATATTAAGTAATCTTGTCTTTAAAAAATTCAATTATGAAAAAACTATATAATTATTTTGCTGTGAGAGAGATCACAACCTAATACATACCTCAAAATTTGCAAATCTATATACAGAAGAGTATGAAATGATGACATTTAAAGTCGTATGGTGTTTGATTATTTACATTAATCAATTAAAATGGATTAGTATGTGATAAAAAAACAGGGTATTTCATAACTTAAAAATTAAAAGTTGAATAAAATATACTACTTTTCCAACAAAAGCACACTACAAGAAAATAACACAATTTGTGACGTTTAAAAAATGTCATAAAATCTCAAAAAACATCCTAGAATAGAATTTGCAATGTTTTAAAAAACATCACAAATAATGCCGCCAAATATGGTGTAGGCAAAAGGTTTTTACAATATTTTCTATAAAACGTCACAGAAAGTACAGACATTCCATGAAATTTTAATTAACGTCACTGAAAGATTGGTCTTTCTGCGACGTTTTTAGAAACGTCATAAAAAATCACATTCTATGATGTTTTTGTAAATGTCACAAAAGTCACATTCCGCGACATTTTTAAGACGTCACAGAATCTTACTTTCTATGACATTTATACAAAAATGTCGCAGATAGTTATATTATTTTTTAATTATTATTTTCTCCGTTTCATTGTAATTTAATAATTTTTAATTTTAATAATTATTTTTTAAAATACAAAATTTTTAAATCTTATTTGTTTAATAACTATTCAATATTATTTATGAATTTTATTTATTTAATAATTCTTCAATTTTTTAGTACATCATTAATTTTAATAATTATTCATGTATCACAAGAATTTCATACCTACAGATAATGTTTTATTTAATTGCAATTCGCAAACATGTCATAATACACTAATTAATATCAAAAGCACGTCATAAGTGTATAATAAATAGTCATAAGTATATAATATATCAATATGAGTACATATATCTAACCTAATCAAATATTATGTGTAGAAAATAAAAATTCCAAGAGCTTTTTTTGTTGTTCAAATTCAATTCTTTGTTGTTTGACTTTGGGAGATAGTCGATCCCTCATTTGTTCAACTTTTCTATTCAATTCATCGACTTGCGACTATAACTCTTGATTAACCTTCCTTGACTCCTCTAGTTCATCTCGAAGTCTCTTTTTGACCAAAGTCTTCCTTTGTGGTTGAGGCCCAACTCCTATGCCAACAACGTAACCTGATCTAGTGCCCGAGACTTTGTCGCACACTTCATCCTTTGTCATCGGATGACCTTGTTCTATTGAATCTACCAATTTCTTACACATTAATTCCTAAAAAATTAAGAATTAATTATATACAGAGTCTCATTTAAGAAATATTTGTAAATGAACTATGTACTTACCCATTTTTCTCTGCATTCGGTAGTTATCCATTGACCTTTACTTTCATCGTAATGAGTGTGATACCATAGCTTCATCCGATCACACTCTTTTTCATCTTTCTCACTCTGTTGTATAGAAATATATTACTAGTAATATTTATTATAAATTTTGAAGTGTTAATCAAAGTAAAATATAATTAAAAAGATAATAACTCACAATCTCATGCCGTATCGCTACAAAGGCCATGGAGCCGGAGTTTGGTCGACATTGACCTGACTCCAACCAATTTGGTTTTTTCACTTTTTTCCTAATCGTAAATGTAACAAAATCTATTATAACATCTATAAATCACAATTCATAAATACTAAAATATAATCAATTGTCAATAAAGTTGTGAAATTAAGTTTTGTGATCAAATTAAGTAACCTTTGTAGCTGATTGCTCCCAAAATTCGCATAAATCCATCCACTCAGCCACTGTCACATTATACGGCTTAACATCCTTTCCATGCTTGGTATAATGCTTTTTAAATGATATCTTTTATCTTTAGACCTTAAAGAAAGAAGCTTCTTCACAGCAGCATTTACTTCGTTGTCTGTCTTTATTCCCTTGACTTCCAACTTTTACTGCAAAAAATTATAAATTATTGGTCAAAGCTTTCGACTTATGGAAAACACGTACAAATTAGATAGTTTTATAATACATATGTCTAACTTATCAAATACAATTTCCAACTCCTCATTAGTTATTTTTTTCCATTTCGTTCTTACAGGTAAAGAAGTTCGGGATACCACACCAATCTCACTCGATAATTTGGAAGACTGTATGAAGTTAGTTGGTCATCCTTCAGTGGGGGAGATCTCTATTTTCGATCTCTTACCTATCGCCTTATTAATCTTTGCCAATCCGTGTCCTTTTCTGAAACCCCTTGTCTTTTCCAGATTAGTCATGGATCCTAAAATATAGCAAAGGAATATTTTACAATAAGCATGTAACATACTCTTATTTGGTTAGATAAACAAAATTATTAAACTTATATGTTTCACCAATGTGATCTGAAAGATCATACCTGTAGTGCTTACAAAGGTGTCAAGTGGTAATGATTCCTATGAATTTTTACCTTACTCAAGTTCCCTGTGTGGCTGATGTGAAATGTGAGCACTAACACTGGGAAGAATAGTGTCCTTTACTGATGGTTGGTTATAAGAAGGTAGAGGCATCTCTTAAGAAGTTAGTGGAGAACTAAAAATGCGTCACATATTCAAAAGTTGTAGATACTTATCTCTAGGATAAGTAATAGGCACAGATGTGACATTCTTGGTGTTAGAGTAGGCTCACAAGTTATAGGTGTGTGATATTCTAGCTGTGATGGAGCAAATGGCTCATTAGCTACACTTCTAAGAAGCTGACGATATTGCGACTACAATCGTGTCGGTATTAAGCTATTTGGTGTAGTCTTATTCTTCTTCTTAGGTGGACCAGGTCCTATGTGAATCACCTGCATTCAATTCTACATTAGATTTCAATGATACTATTAATTGATCACTAGAAAGCACAAACTAAAATTATAAATAGTGAAAGTATAATGTTGAGTTTTGGCATATGTAATAAATAGTTACTATTTTCCTTTATCTTCCTCAGAGTTCTAATAAACTCTTGACTTTTTCTCCTTGTTCCTTATTCTTCCTTACTCTCTTCCCTTTCTATATCTCTTATCTATTTACTTGTTGGACCCCAAATGTTTTGTAGAGGTTAAAACTATTTGAAGGAAAAATTTTGGTAAGTAGTCATGAGTAAAGAACAAAGGAATGAAGATTCTCTAATCAGAAATGATAGACAAGAATAAAGTAGTGAATGAGAAATGTGGATATGTCTAAGTTTTGTTTTGGTACTTATGGTGGATAAAAGATTTTGAAGTGAGAAGAATTAAGGTGAAAGTTAGAAGCAGAATGAAAGCCGAAAATGAAGTTGCATTTGTGTAGTACGTTGATGAAAGAGATGTACATATATGTATGTTCTGTTGTTGGTGTTCATGATTAATCATGGAATATATATATTTTCTTCAGATGTTGTTGATTTGAGATGGAGTCGAGAATGAGGAGTAAATGAAGTAGAAAAAGGTGATCTTAGTATGATTTGTATTAAGGAAAGATTGTGAAACAAAATGGGTGGTTGATCTGGAAAATTGTTCAAGGAGTATGCTTCAGTCCTTTAGCCACAACTTCTTCTCTAGTTATCCAAACGAGATGATTCTTAATTTGGATTGAACTAGAGGCATATGGCTACATTTTCTTATGAAGACATCGAATTTCAATTCTGTCTTTAAGAATCTCAAAATTTGTCATGAAGTTGAGAATTAGATACAGTATAGTGGATGAATGTAAATTCATGTTCTATATTCGAGGGCAATTCTGGATCGATCTACGCTATATTAGAGAAAGTTGTCTTCTTAGAAGTTGTAGGTCTTTCTTTTAGCTTCCCTACGACATATAATACGAAATTTTTGGGACTTTTAGGCTGAAAGTTATGGTCCTTATAAGGAAGATGTGCAAGAGAGAAGTTGTATCTTCTGCCTTCTTGCTTCTTCTATGATGAGGTCATCCCCTTCTGTGTTTCCTTTGTGATGACATCATCTTTTTATGTGTTTTGCTTCATTTGAGTTTCCTTCTTCTACCTTTTTGCTTCTTCTGTAATGACGTCATCTCCTTCTGAGTTTCCTTTGTGATGACGTCATCTTCTTTTATGTTTTGTAGCGTCTGTCTTTTGCTTCTTCTGTGTTACTATTCATAAACTTCTTGTGTGTTACTGTTCATGAATTTATTCTATGTTACTGTTCACAAACTTCTTCTGTGTTACTGTTCATAAACTTCTTCTGTGTTACTATTCATGAACTTCTTCTGTGTTTTGTTCCTTCTGTGTTTTGTATCGTCTACCTTTTGTATCTTCTACCTTTTTTATCTTCTGTCTTTTGAATCGTCTGCCTTTTGTATCGTCTGCTTTTTGTATCTTCTGCCTTTCGTATCTTCTACGTTTTGTATCGTTTGCCTTTTGTATCTTCTGCCTTTTGAATCGTCTACCTTTTTATCTTCTGTATTTTGCTATCTTCTAGGTTACTGTTCATCTTATATCTTTTGTTCCATTTTCGATCCTTCAGAAGATAGACACTGTCTTCAAGGTCTTCATGAAAGTTGTAGATCTTGAAGTCTTCTTTCGAACCATATAAAGAATATCTTAATATGATATCTTTAGGGAAAGTTATAGCAATTTTCTCACTTCTTCTGTCTTTTTCCATTCGTCTGTTTTTTTCTTTAGCTTCACCAAATCCTATCGTCTGATTCATTTTGACCTTTCAGATGATAAAATCTAACCTCAAGGTCTTCTTCAAAGTTGCAAATTTTCAAAGTTTAATGAAGTGATTCTTAAACCCTTAGATTCGTAACATTTTCTGTTTGCGTCTCCATTGAAGGTCATAGCTCTTGGTGTTGATTTGAAAGGGATGGATTGAACTAAAGTAAGGATATCAATTGGATATTTTCCTAAACATACTTTACTATTTTGATGATTTCTGGATCAGTAGAGCTCAAAATAAGATGATTCTTATTTCAAGATAAACTAGATACACGGAGCTACAAATGGTATGAAGAAGTTAAAGTCAAATTCAATTTTTATGAGGTTTAAAATTTCGATAAGAGTTATGCATAGTATGCTGATTTAGACAAGAGCAGTACAAAAATGTTTGAAGTGTATCTTTCAAATTACTGACCCAAATTGAATGATTTTGGTGTCATTGGAAATGTAAGAGAATAGAGAAGATTCTTCTAGCATAAAGTGTTATGTCAGAATATTCAAGGGTGCTTTTGGCAAAGAAACTCACGTGTGAAAGACATAAGGCATAAATGGAAGGGCAAAATTAGAAGAAGAAGTGTTTTCTTGCCTATAAATGGAAGGAAGTAGAAGAGTATAAGAAAAGGAGAAAGAAAGAAAAGGAGAGAAATACTAAGAGAGGAAGATAATGAGAGAGAGAAGAGAAACCAAGCTAGGGTTTCAATTTCCTTAGCCTATAAGAAAGATTTTGAGGTGGTTCAAGAAGAGAAAAAGGTAGAGGAAGAGAAGAGCTTCCATTTGAGTCAAGGACCTTCTCATTTGGTGAAGAACTAAAGGGGTCGAAGAGACCTATTTCAGTTAGATCAGCTCACGGAGCACATATTAAAGATACAACAGGAAAGAGTCTTAAAGACCTTAGGTTGTTTACAAAGAGAAGAGACATTCTGAGTAAGCCTGTAAGCAAGGAAATCAAGTGGGTACATGTTTATAATAGAGTGAATAAGCTACTACTGGTTTCTTAAATCAAAGAAATTTTCTGATTTTCATTTGCATCATAAGTGCTGCATTCATTATCCATGAATGATTTATGAAATTTGTTATGTGTTTGCTACATGGGTTGTGTGATGATTTATAAAAGTGATTTTCTTTTGAAAAGATCAAATGTACATGAATTCATGTTTTCGAGAATGGTTTTCAAGATATATATCAAGTATATGAAAAAGCAAGTTTACAAGAAGTGCCATTTTGGGCATCAAGCTTACAAGATTTTGAAATCTATGTGTTATGTGGATTTGTGATAGTCCCTCAAGAACCATCACGTGCACATTGACCCAAGTATAAGCTTCTCTTGCCTGCCCGCTAGTGACACGGAACTCCTTCAAGGACTCTCTCAAGTTTACGACTACATAGAACCATTATGTGGGAATGTGTAGTACGTCATGTTTTGGACTTACCCAAACCATTCTAATGTGCTCATGTCATGTTAGCAAGTTTGATGCATTCTTGTTTTCGCTACTTATGGATTTTGGCTGAAAGCCTAAGAAACATGTGTTTTATAAACTCAATGAAAATTTTCTATGACAAGTAAAATGGTTTCAAAAGTTTTGCTTATCTTCTTTTTATTATAAACTGTTACCCAGAGCTTTCAAGCTCACCCCCTTCCTGTCCCCACCTATAGGTGATGAGCAAGAGATGGAGTGAAAGAGAGTCAAGGCATCACTCCAAATTTGCTTAATTTGTATTTTATGTATTTGGGTTATATTGTAAGGTGGCTTGAAAGGCCATTATAGCTTTGTAAAACCCTTTTGTTTTGAGTGTTTTGATTTGTAAATGATACAAATTTTATTTGTATGTAATGTATTAAAGAGTATGATGTAATAAAAATATGCTCAAGCCTTATGATATTCGCAAGAGGTTGGGTTCCAAAAACGGGTCCCAACATTACTACTATTTCTCTTACTGCCTTGAACTAGATGATAAATAAAAGTTGTACAACTTTCACATACCATTGTCACCCACCAATTCAACTATTTAATAAATGAAGAGTTGCAACATTCATTATCGTACTTGTCACAACAATTACAAGTATTGGCCCCATCATACCATCCTTCTTTGACACCCTATAGGAGAGAAAAATAGTTATGAACACAATTAAAACCAATGAATGTTCAAAGATCAAACAGATGTGAAGTTGTGGTAGTCTCCCCTAGATAAGACGGATAAACAATCCTTGGCAACTAAAGATATGGTCTAACAAGTTTGGAAATCCTCATATTATTATCAACAGTTACAAAAAGAATCAAATAATTTATCATACAAAATTGGAAAATATTCACCAATCTTATATGAAACACATCAAATAACCTAACCATTTAGATATAACCACAATAAAACAACGTCGAAAATAAAATGATACATATTACTTGAACTCACCAACTAAGATACATCACCAAGTTGTATCAATATTTTGTCTTTTCACATTAAAAGAGAACCTAGTCACTCAATAATCCTACCTAACAAATGTCTACTCTTCCAAAAATAAGCAAAAACCATATTTTGGACCATAAAACTAGTCAAACTGATCAAAATCTTCTTGTAGACAGAATCCAAATTCTTCACAAGTTTGATATAATGCTCAAGTTGAGGACTCCAATAGCAACAACAAAAGAAAAAGCAAAATATTGAGAGAAGTAAAAATGTAATATTATCTTTTATTCTAGCAAAAACAAGAAAGGTTCAATTGCATAATAAGAATTTATTCATCATCGTCGTCAGTGGACTCTTTTAAAACAATATCACATTCATTCTGATTACTGCTTGTCTCTAAGACCTTCAAATCGTCATTCAAACATTGTCGAAATTTGATAAAACATTATTTATTACATCAAATGCAATATCATTTCGATCTAAAAACTCTAAGGAACATTCCTTGACTTCCACTGGAACTTCATTAGACTCCTCAACGTCATTTGAACCTTCTTCATTACCATGCAAAGGGATATCATACACCAATTTGGACCGTATATCAAATCTTCCACATAAAAGACTTGCTTCGCTTAGTTTGCCAAAATAAATGGGTTATCCTTCAATTAGAACTTAGTTATATTGATGCTTTTTACAATGCCATTGACCCTCATATTTGAATTTCCAAGATCATACCATTTGCACTTAAAAAGCAAAAAAATTTTACCCCTAACATATTCAAGCTTGATAATATCTGTCAACAACCTATAAAATGTAATATTACCTTCCCCATAATTTCCTAACACTACAACACCACTATTTTGTGTAATCTACGCAAATAACAGGCTTCAGTGCGAAATTGCATGCCATTTGTATTACATATATTATACTTCTGCACCAAACTATGAGGTCCACATGCTAATGCATACAAAGACTCAAAGATACTTCCTTCACGGGAGCTAGTTAATGTCATCATCTATAACAACAAATAAAAAAATCAAATAAGTATTTACTAGAATCTATATATAATTATTAATGTAGACCGTGTACAAACCTTCTTCTTACCCGATGCTTTAATCATAAAGAAAGTTGTTCTCTATGTTTCTTGTCAACTTATAATGGATTTTATTGCCTCAACTCATTTATGTGCTCACTATGGATGAAAAAAAAATCAATCAAGATTACATGAAATATCTCTACTTATTATATATCTTAATTTCACAATAGGTTAGAAAAACTTACTCAATAAAGGGCCTAATCTCATAACAATTTATAAGCACATACTAATATGCAATCTCTAGCTCATCTATAGGAAGAGCAATTATTTTGCCAGCACCAATTAGTTTACATCGTTAGAAGAACACTGATATGTAACTACCGTCAACCTTATCACTAATTTACTTTAGCATGTTGAAGTTGGTTTCAATTCCTTTTACATACATTGAACAAAATGTCATGCACTCTTTAACAACATACATTTCAGCAATTGACCATTCTGGACGTGCTTTATTTGTAACAAATCTCTTTAGTGTACCTGGGAATCTTAACAAGTGATTAACCATAATGAGATAAGACATTATTTTGTTAACATTTAAGAGTTATAGGATAAATTTAAATAATACCTCTCAATTGGATACATCCATCTATACACAACTGGTCAACCAAGGAAGGTTTCATTTGGCAAATGAATAGCCAAATGTACCATGACATCAAAGAATGCTGTGGGTATATCATTTCAAGATTGCATAAGATTAAAGTTATCTCATCACACATCTTTTGTATGTTATCCTTATTCAAATTTCGTCTATAAATTCGATGAAAGAAGTCCCCTAACTCCATTTAATCACCTGTCACATCTTTATTCAAGATGGCACGCATGCCTAATGGAAAAATGCTTTGTAACAGTATATGATAATCATGGAACTTAAGTCCATTAATCTTCCTTTTATTAACATTAACACATCTAGATATATTAGATGTGTAACTATCTGGAAACTTCACTGCTTTACAAACTCGCAAAACTTCTTCTTCTCATCAGAAGACATTGTATAACATGCTGGAGGTTTTGCCACAATAGTTCCATCAACTTCTCTTTTCAAGAGTAATTCCTTTCAAATGTTCATATCTTCCAAATCAAGCCGTGCCTTGATTGTATCTTTGGTTTTACCTTCAACATTCGTCAAGGTACCAAGGATATTGTCACAAATATTCTTTTTTATATGCATGACATTAAGGTTATGTCTCAATGTTAACTTATGCCAATATGGTAGATCAAAAAGAATGTTTTTTTTTTAAATTCCAATTCAACTCTCCTTCCAATCTCGTTCTCCTCTAAGAATAATTTTTTAAAATTCTCATCATATTTACCAACTAAAACCTATTTAAGGTTAAGGATATTGAATATAAGGGATTCTTAAATTATTAATGGATAATTTGATTATTTATTGGTTGAATTTATTCTTCATTCTTAATTGTTGAGTTTGTGACTGCTTATCAAGGACCAAGAAGTGAAGTAGAATATGTACACTATGAGAACAAGTACCATAGATATAGAGAATGAAAGTATATTAGACTATTATGATAATGAAAATATTAAATATGATTAATGAGTTTGATTAGGTTGAATTATACAGCAAAAGGTGGTTTACCTAATTGAATGGATGTATGCCTGGAGACATAGATACTTTAGGTCACTTGTTATTTTAACCTAGGTAATTAATTTCATAAAAACATCAAAATTCCATATAAGTGCAGTATGAAATCCTAACATCTAGTTTATTAATTTCTCTTTACTAATTTAATTGTCTTACTTTTGTTAGTTTAGCGGCTTAATTTTATTTTATTAAACATTATTTATTTAGTTTTATTATTTAAACAGAGCATAAAGGAGAAAAGAGATGGTTGCTAATCATGACAGTGTCATAGTTGGAATATAGTAGTAATAACCATACTTCATATAGGAGATATAAATATTCCAGTAATTAGTGAAAGTCCCTTATACATCAGATCGAGTCAAAAGGTGAGGAATTATAAGTTGAAGCAATTTAATCTCCATATATTACTAAACATTTAGTACATTTCCTTAAGGAATATTATTTGGTGATTCAAACTTTTCTTTTAAATGGCCTTATAAGAATAAGCTTTGAATGAGGTGCGTCTATTATTATATGAGAGATTGAGTAAGGATGAGGATGATCTCAATCAAGGTGGAGTCTTTTGAGGAGTGGGATTAAGTTTACAATGCTTTTATGATAAGATTTTTCCCTCTATAAAATACCATCAAGATGAGGATGCATAGTTAGAGCTTTGGTTAGCCAATGCCTACATCATCATTACATCCTTCAATTGGTTATGCATTTTTTCTAATAAAGCCTTACACTTACATATAAAAATTTGACTGACACTACAATATAATGGAAAAAAAAAACTATTGATGAAGTCAAGGTTATCATTGAGACCTTGGCTGGAATTTTGACTAAAGTGGTATATGGAAAGTTAAAAGCTTCCATTTATGAGCTACAAGCATCTTTAGAATTAGAATCACAACTAGATGATTTGTTCAGCTATATATGCTATAGGGAGGTGTGTTATCAAAATGGAATGTATATGGATCCTTCCCATGCATTTACAAATGTAGCTTTGGCCTTGAATTACTGTGAGAAAGTAAATTAAATGGCTACCTCTAGAGGAAAGTAGGCTATAAGGAATTATCCTTACTTTAACGCTTATAATCTAGGGGGAGGAATCACCTAATTTTTTTGTAAAATGATTAAATAACTATAGTGGGTAGACTTGTGGGACCACTTGAGTCCCAAAAAAGACCTCAATTTCAATGGTCACAAATTTTTGAAAAGATGTATTAACAATATTTTTGAAAAGATGTATTAACAATGCATATCCTTTCTCAATACAAGATTAGGTGATTGGATAAAATTGAATCTCAACTTTGCAAAATTGATTCTCAACTAGGAAGATTTAAAAAGGTGGTGCAGTATAATATGCATCCACTAATATTCCAAAGGTTCAAATAAACCAACTAGTTAAGGTTATGAATGAAAGACTTAAGGCAAGCTTTCAAGTGATACCAAAGTGAACTTTAGAGGTTAAGTATTAAACATTACAATTTGGAGTTATATAAGACTTAATTCTAATGTTTCTAAAGAAGGAAGTGAGAATGTTGAAAAAGTTTGAGCAAAAGGGCAAGGACAAGATGTACAAAAGCAAACAAATGTTGATCTCATCTCTAACCAGCATAATCAAAGCCAAAAGGCTCTTCCCATAGTCAAAACTTATATGTCACCAATTACATTCCATTAAAGGTTGAAAAAGAAGATTAATGAAGAAAATTTTGGTAAGTTAATATTTTATTTCTTTAAGAAGTTGCATATACGCTTTATCAAAGCATTAGTTTAGATGTCATAGTATGTAAAGTCTTTTAAGGGGATCTTCTACCAAAAAAAACTAGAGGAGTATGCTATAGTGACATTAATTTAGAAGGGCAAAGTAATATTCAATACTACCTATAAAGTTGAAGGATCCATAGAGTTTTAATATCCCTTATCAAATTAGTGCTTCTAATGTTATTTAATGTTTTTGTGATTTAGACGTAAATGTTAATCTTAGACTTTTTATCTATTTTTAGGATCTGTCGTATCCATCCTATAACATTCATCATCAATAATAGGAGGTCTTTCCAAGATAAAGTGCAGGATCATAAAGCTAGCGAGTGTGATTTTACCTTAAATGAAAAGTTTGAACCCTTATACATACCAAAGAAGCACCCAAACATAAGTTAAGGAAATTACCTACTTATTAGCATTATATACGCTAAAGAGATAATAAGATTTATCGTATTAAGTTCTCTTCTACTTTATGTTCTATGTAGGAAGATAAAAGAGCTCATTTAATTAGAGATCGTGGATGAGTGAGGAGCTTAAGAAGGAAGTCTCGTTAAAAGACTTTTAAAGAATAATGACTCTAACTTTTCCTTTAAATGTTTTATTTATTTTGATTACCTAATTTTTATTTTCACTAATGCACATTTTATTTTGTAGGAAAATCGTTAAGGGAATTTCTTAGATTTTTTCTTTACCGAACTCTCATGTTAACTAAAGGAGATCTCTCAACTTAATCATTCCCATTGATCAAGTTTTTGCATCTTGAAGGAATAAAGTGGGGATTTTGCATTCAAGGAGTTTGTGGTTATATTAAGCACATATTATGGGTTCCATCTTATTCAAGTAAGTGAATTTCTTTTATTTCAAGGTACTAGGACATTGTGCTTGAATTACGAAAGCTTAAGTTAGGAGAATTCATAGATTAAGCTATTGCCTTTATGGAATTATAAATACTATTGATTTTGGATTATAAAGTTGCTTAGATTATGAATTACTATGATACATATTATGGACTTGTATTGAGTACTACGGAATTAGAAGTTCTATGTAAAATTAAGGATTGAAGATTTTGAATTATGGTGAAGTTGTTGGCATAATTGATTTTGTGTGCTAAAGTTACAACTCCTACAGTAAAAGTGGTGGACAAAATAAAGAGGAGTCATTCTTATTCTTCTTCATCATCCTTTTCTCTAGAGTAATTTCCTAGTTTTACAAATCAAGAAAATAAAGAATAGTTAAATAGGAGATGAAATAACAAATTGGTGGTTAAAATGACCATGAGTGCTAATCTTGAGACAACCTTTAGGCTTCATAATGTTTTCAATAATCTAAGCTAGGAAAGGTTGTTGACTCTTTAAGGAGATTACTAGACAAAGTTAGTGAAGGAGTCCTATGCCAACATCATTCATAAAGTGATATAGTTCTATGTCTAAGGCATTGAGATTATTGCATCTAAAGAAGTTATACAAGAGCATCTCATTTTGCAGTCGAGTTTAGGAGGCTAAGTTTTCATGATAGAAGCCACTTTATCTTTATAAGTGGAGCCAGAGTGATGCATTATATAGGCTTAGACTAGGAATTTCTTATTTAGCTAGAAGGTTGCATTTCTGATGTAAAAACCTAGTTGTGAAACCTTAACTAGTGTTTTACAAACTAAGCCACAGTGTACAGCCTCAGTCTAATTTATTGAACCAACTTTGGACTTTAGGCTTATATCTTATGGATCTCTTCTAAAATGGTTTTAGTAAGGCTCCATTTGTTAGGATATCATCCTCTATGATGTAGTCCATTAATATCTAACTATTAAATGGAAAAAACACAAAACACACATGTTTTCTTAATTAATTAAACTACTACCCCTACATTTAAATATCATATTGTCCATAATGTAATAAGAAAATAGAAGATGGACCTAAGATGAAAAGCAATCTACATAAGGAAAAAAATTAAAGTTACGAGAAATTAAATTAACAAACAATAAAAAGGAAGAAAGAATAGAAATACAATACTAAGGTTGGGGTGGTGACTATCCAATGAGAGCATTCAAATTGGCCATGATTTTTCACATCTCCACTACGTTAGACTCAATGTTATGAATCTGCTCATTTGCTTACCATTCAAACTCTCAAGTTTGGGTTACATTTTCTGTGAATTAGGCTTGGAATGCACTTAATTGAGTTACCAGTGACTAGTAATCCTCGAAAGTAATTGGAGCAGACGGAGGCATTGCTTCGATTGGTGGAACATCAACTTATTGTTTAGCTTTAACTTCCGCAACTCGAGCTCACTTGCTGCTTGAAGCTTCCTTCGTGTCTTCATTGTTAAAAACATAGCAATCACCTTGCCATCTAACAACTTCCATAGACACCAAGGAGTGCAAGTCGAGACTCGAGTTACTTGGGACGAGCTACATCGGTGTCCTCCTTGTGAGTAAGCCTAGATTTTCCGCAATTGCAGTCACGAATGCTCCAACTACAATTTTTCCTACACTCGCCTTAGCCACTTCAATTGAGTGTGTACTTAACCAGATCCCAACATTAAAAATCTTGGCATTCACCATATAACACAAAATAAATAATTCAGCTTTAGATACTAACCCATTGTTGTCTCCTCTACCAAATAATGTAAAATTTAAAGACCAATGTAGATAAGTTAAGGGCAGGGTCCACTAAGGTAGATGATTTGGGTTGACTTGGAGAAAACACTTTCCTACTATTGGTTACTTGGGTCCAAAATTCTCTAGCCTTAAAATCTCCATGATATCTAAATAAATCAATATTTGGAAATCAAAAAATAACATTAAACACATCCAAAGTGATTATATAAAGGGAATTCAATAAGCGAAAGTGTAAACTACCTATAATACCCCTAGCAGTAGTTTCATTGGACACTTCTAAAGTGGTCAGAAACTCTAACACCAATTCCACATATAAATTCTTCTTAAATTCAAAAAATTTATCTCAACCTACATTTTGCAATAATTCATGAACACGATCAATTATTCGTAAGTCAAATATTACTCTAGAATCTACAAAGTAGTTAGGAATAATTGGATGGGTCTTAAGAATTACGTACCTTTACTGGTATTCTCTAAAATGAAAATAGAGGCACCGGATAACTGAATTTGGCATTAGGTCATCATGTGACTGAGAAGAAGAATCTCGAGGGTGTCACACACTTAGACCATGTTTTTGTGGTGGTGCTCATAGGCATACGCCTGTAAGGATGGAGACTTACAGGGGTTCAGCTGTATGGATGGAGGCTACACACAGTGGGCATCTTCGGTGGTTTGTTGGCTACTAGTTGGTGGCATGCGGGTGGGATGCGATGTCATCCGTTACGAACTAGGTGGGTTCTGCGATAGCTGGGAAGATGAATCTCGATTGTGAGGACACTTGAAAGGGCGATGACTGTAGTACAAGACTGAAAAACTAGGACAACAGGTGTATTTTAAAGAGGGGAGGCGTGACACCAGGTTGCACATCCGTGTGATTTCACACGCGTGAATTTCTCCTTTTTTATAATTAAATGCAAACACACTAACTAATTAGAGAGTCAATAATAAATAATTGAAAATGATAAAACATGAATTATATAGGTTGTACACCTTAATAGTCAAGTTTCAGGTGAGTTGTTCAAATTGTTTGAGTTTACTATCTTCTTTTCAATTGCTTCTTCCTAATATAGTTTCACTTGGTGTCCATTCACTTTAAAGGCTTCCTTTATTCTTGGATTCTCAAATCTATAGCTTCATATTTGAAAACCTTTAGCCTTTGTTTGGATCCTTATTTACACAAGAGAAAGGAAAAGAAATATTGAAGGGAAAGGAAAGGAAAAGAATAGAAGAGAAATAGAATTTCCCTTCCCCTGTTTATTTTCCTAATTTATCAACGGAGGGAATTGAAACTTATATTGGACAAAAGAAATTTTTAAGACCTTTACGCCCTTGATTGATTCTTTTATAAAATAATCAACTATATTTGCAGGTTACAGGCAAGGCAGTGATGCTAGATGAAATCA
>JANZLD010000235.1:31916168-31928363 GCA_026413575.1 Erythroxylum carthagenense | reverse complement strand
CTGAATTTCCCCTCCTTTCCCACCAATTTGGTGGGAAATATATTTGGTCCAAATTTCCCCTCTATTCCCCTCTATTCTCTCACTTTCCTTTTGCTTAATTTTATCCAAACAATGGAAAGGAAGATAAATGCATTTCCCTTCCTTTCTTTTCCCTTGCTTTCCCTCCATCCAAACAAAGGCTTAGTATTTCAAATGGCCCATTCCACCTTTATTTCAATTTTCCTAGAAATAAACACAACTGAGAATTATACAATAGAACTTTCATTCCAGGGGTCAGAGACTTTCATACAAGATCCTTATTATGAAGGCAATTCATCCGTTCCTTCTAGATTCTTAAATTCTCATAAGCCTCACTCTAAACCCTATCTAATTTTCAGATCTGAAGCAAACACTCCCTTCCTTATCATCCAAGTTCATGTTCACTATCTTGATTGCCACAGTGCTTTGTGCTCAACCTCGACGGTAAAATGGCAACCCTTCTCAAAAAACAGTCTATAAGGACTCATCCCTAAGATAATCGTCTAAGCTAATCGGTATGCCCATAATGCATCATTTATCAAAGTTGACCAATCCTTCCTTGATGGGCGCTGATAGTTGCTTAATTGACTATGAATTTATTCCATAACATGTAGTGATTAATGGCATGAAATTGCTTAACTACTTACTTTGAATCATATGTGATTTTAGGCACAACCTGGAAGTAAAGAAGTTAAAACAAGTCGAAAGCATAACATTTGTGTCATTTTTCGAAGATTAATTTTTATTTGTCTTCATGGAGTAAGAATGAGAAATATTAGAGCAAGTGAAGACAAGAAAATTAAGATGATGAAGCAATATAGCTCATGGGTGCTGTGAATGAAAATTGCATGTTTTTGCACGCACTAACGTGAATTTAATAGAAAGCATCTTAGAATTATGGTAAAACAAAGATGGAAGCCAGTAGGATGACAAGCAACAAATAGAGCAAAATGTAGCATCTAGACCAACTTTTACAAACAATATAGCAGATGGGAAAAACCATGCATGTGAAATTAATGGATGGCTGAAAGGAACAAAACGGCAATGCAAGATGAAGAAAAAGCCAGCACATAGTAGACTACGCTAAGAAAATGCAGAGCAATGTCTAAGAAGAAAATATTGTGGTTGTCTCTACGATTAAGCGCCACTCATAGAAAGCTAGCTACAAGCCACCATCTTGCCAAAAAGCATCAAAGTCATAACCACCATTTTTTTGCTCTTCTCCATGCTACTGCTACTGCTTTCTTCATGTACGACTACTACTACTGCTCTCTCTTCCTCTCTTTTCTCTGATACTACTGTTCTCTTTATCTCGTTTATTTTTCAGTCCACCTCTACTATTCACGCTACTCGTTACTGTGCATTTTTGTTACAATGCATCTGCACTACATATTTAACGTTTGCGTTTCACTTTCTGCCTTATCCTACTACACTGCACTTTGATTCATGCCTTCAGTTATTGTTTTGTCATTTTTGTTCAACATGTGTGAGTGCATGAAACACACACACATTGCTTGCATGTTGGCCTAACTTTATTGTCTTCTTTTGCTGGTGTTTTGTTCTCATTGTATTGTTGTTTTCTGCTCCTTGTCTCCCAACTGGTGCATTGAGGTTCTGCTCTTTTTCTTTTGCCCTATCCCATGCTAACGTTCATCCTTTTAGCATGAACGACTGTATTTGCATTAAACGCAAACCATTGCATGCATTTACTGGATTTGTCTTGACTCTCGCGCCTCCTCTTCTTATTTTCTATTTAATTCTTAGTCCACATTGCTGTTCACTTACCTTATACTGTACTTAATGTGACAAATTAATATTTAATCCAATTCACTATTCACGCTTTATTCATGCCTCACTTAACCCTTACTCATCTCTACGCTATCATTTTCCATTAAAAAAACTACTTACCCAGTTGTGCGTCATCGTCGTGGTTGCATGTTATGTTAATTGTATAATGTTGTTCACATAAACAGCGTTTATGTGAATAGTGTTTTCATGAAACGCTACTGCCCACGCTGTCGTTTCTACTGCTCCTGTTCTTCTTATGTGACAAATTAATGTTGTGGTCTATAAATAGTGTCACTTATTAAAGCCTCACATTGCTACTGCTTTGCTTCTTTGGCGCGGACTGCTCCTTTATCTATTAAACTCTATCGTCGATCATCCTTTATTGTGTTGCCATTAAATCGCATTCTTGCGTGCAAAAACCTATATATAAGTGACGAATTTCTACTTCCTTATGCCTCCAACATGGGCTGTCTATTAAATATGTTGCCAATTAAATCACTATCTTACATGGATGTCGTGATTGAGTGATTCTTCTTCCTTTTCATATATATTTGTGTTCAATCCTTTAATCTATATGTAAACAAAAAATGAACAAAATTTAAGTATTTAAACATAACAGTAGGATTGAAAATACATTGAAATGCATAAAAAAATATAAGATAATTCAATCTATCAAATACCCCTACACTTAAACTATTGCTTGTCCTCAAGCAATTTAAAAATAACCAAGATATTTTGTCTCTTTGTTTTCAAAGAAAATCAAATATATACAATCCTTCAAACTTCAACAAACTCAAGTATCAAGCTATTACATGTATCATAACATTTTCATCAATGCAAATAAACAAAGTCAAAAGTAGACATCATTGATTAAAGGTAAAATAAAACTAAGATATATTTTCCCCACGATATTCACTCATTTCACTCCAGTGTTTAAGCAAAAAGGGTCAAAGGCTAACTCATAAGTAATAAAAACTACCAAGTAAAAAAGGATAACCAAACACAAATTCTAAGATATGCATATAAATACCATGAACTACAACTACTCATCCCTAACTAATGCTACTATGTTTCCTTCAACAATAGAAACAAAGATGTTTTTAATTAATAACGCCAAAAACAATTATGCTTTTCTTTTTCTTTTTCTTTTTCTTTTTTTCTCTTCTCTTTTTCTTTTTTTTAAATAACAGTAAAACAATAAGGAAATAATAACAGCATAAATCAATAAATCATAAGTAGAAGTGCCTCTCAAGACATCTCATAATCGAATACAAAACAAAAGTCTTTAAATCATATACATTAAATGCTCACTCATTACTTTGTTAAACGAGTGATAGGGTAAGGTTAATGGGATTTTTGGGTTTCAATGTAACGTGATTAATTCAGAAATAAACACGGTTAAAGGTTCAAAGGGGTTGACAAGGGGAAAATGAGATGGTTGGTCATTTAAGCTAAGGGTTCAAAACAAAGAAGGCCTTAATCATTTCCATAAAGCATGCATCTCATAGTTTCAAAACGGTTCAATACAAGTTTTGAAGATAATCTTCCAAGAAGCATCACATACAACAAAGAAATATAATGACTATGAAGTGTAGTCATATAGGCTCAAAACCTCGCATATGCTTATATGAAAATCCATCAAAATTTCAAACATTGCCTAATCACTCAATGATCAAATTATTGACTGAGTTTATGCAACTAACTACTTCAATCAATCCATATGATTCATGTTCCACTCAAGCTGCCTAATTCAAATTCAAGCCCATAACTCAATTCTCAATCCAACTACTATGACAAAATAGCATGGTTCACCATTCATCACAGTTTAAGTGCAAAAATGAAAAAAAAATTAAAACTAGCCTCACCCCCGTATTTAAATTGGACATTGTCCCATAAAATCAATTAAAAAACTCCAGAGGATGAGAACAAAAGGACTCCCCTGAATCAAAGAGGGCTCAGCGACTTGAAAGTGGAATTCACAGCTCTGGTATTACATTCCCATAAAAAAAACAAAAAGCAAATAAGGTACTCAAATGAAAGCAATAATGCATACAAAAGTTAAAAAAGCAAAGAACTAAAATGAAAGGATAAGGTTAGGGTGCCTTCCAACAAGCACTTGTTTAAGGTCACAAGCTCGACCCCTGTTAACCAATATCAAACAATGTATGTTGGAGCTTCAAGCTCCATCACCTCCATGTTGTGCATTTGAAATCCCTCAAAGTAGGCCTTAAGATGATGACCATTGACTTTAAACTCTTTCCTCGCCTAGGAACTTCTAATCTCCATTGTTCCATGGGGATATACCTATGTAACCTCAAAGGTACCTATCCATCTAGAGCATAACTTACTTGGAAAGAGCTTCAGGCGTGATTGATATAAAAGTACTTTCTATCCCACCATGAATGTCTTCCTAGAGATGTTGTGGTCATGGAATGCCATAGTCTTTTCTTTCTAAATTCAGGCATCCTTAAATTCTTCATATCGCAACTCTTCGAGCTCCTGTAACTGTGATCGTCTGTGGGCACTAACAACTTCTAACTCCATATTACACTTCTTGATTGGCTAATAAGCCTTATATTGTATCTTCATTAGATGGTGGCATGGCTTCCCAAAAACAAGCCTGATTGGTGACATCCCTATTGGAGTCTTGTATGCAGTCCTGTATGCCCATAAGGCATCATTGACGTGCAAACTCCAATCCTTCCTACTAGGATTCACCGTCTTCTCTAATATGGACTTGATCTCTCGGTTGGACGCCTCAGCTTAACCATTCGTCTAAGGGTAATAAGCAGTTGAGACTCGATGCATCACTTCATATTTCTTCAAAAGGGCCTCAATCGTCTGGTTGCAAAAGTGAGTCCCTTTGTTAATGTTGATGGCTCACGGGACTCCAAACCTGGAGAAAATGTTAGATTTCAAGAAATTTACAACCACTTGAGAATCATCAATTTAGGTGGCTTTTAGTTCCACCCATTTTGACACATGATCAATTGCAAGCAAAATATATTGAAATCCAAACGAGGGGGAAAGGGACCCATAATGTCCATGCCCCAAACATAAAAAATCTCACAAATTAATATAAGGGTTTAAGGCATTTCCCCACGGGAACCTAACGTACTTGTCCGTTGGTAGTTGTCCCAAGTCTTACAAAAATCATATGCATCTTGAAATAAAGATGGCCAGTAAAACCCATATTCTAGAACGTTGCGAGTTGTCCGCTTTAGGCCAAAATGACCCCCATATGCATAAGAGTGACAAAATGTCAAAATAGAAAGAAATTCATTATCAAGTATGCACCATCTAATTAATTTATCCACATAAAATTAGCATAAGTAAAGATCATCCCATACATAAAATTTTGTTTGGCTCTCCATCCTCTCCTTCTTTGTCTTAGTGAAACCTATAGGAAATTTATAAGAAACCAAGAAATTCACTATATCAGCATACCAAGGAGCTATCGATTGTACTGCATGTAGTTGTTCATTTGGAAAATCATCAATAATATGGCCTATGTCAACACCATGCTCGACTAAGTGGCTCAAACGATTGACTACTCTATTTTTCAAGCCTCTCTTATCCTTTATCTCCACATCGAACTCCTAAAGTAGGAGTATCCAATGTATGAGCCTCAATTTTGCCTCCTTCTTTGCCAATAGGTACTTTAAAGTTGCATGATCAGAATAAATAGTAATCTTATTACCTAATAAATAAGAATTAAACTTATCCAAAGCAAAAACTACTGCACAAAGCTTTTTTTCTGTGGTGGTGTAATTTTCTTAGGCATCATTTAAATTCTTCGATACATAATAAACAGCACAAAGGATTTGCCCCACTCTTTAACCCAAAATTGCTCCAATGGTATGGTTGGAGGTGTCACATATAAGCTCAAATGGTAGACTCTAATCAAGAGGTTGTAAGATGGGTGCATTAACCAACTTCTCCTTTAGAGCATCAAACGCCTTCTTGCACTACTTATCAAAAACAAACTCTTTGTCCTTCTGAAGCAACCTATATAATGGTTGTACAACCTTAGAAAAGTCCTAAATGAACCTACGATAAAACCCTACATGGCTAAGAAAAGATTGAACTTCCTACACAGAAGCGGGGTAAGGAAAAGAAGAAACAAGGTCTATCTTGGCTCTATCAACCTCAATACCTTTAGCAGAATCCACACATCTTAAAACTATCCCTTGTTGCATCGTAAAATGAAACTTTTTAGAATTAAGAACTAGGTTGGTTTCAAGACATCATTTAAGTACCAGAATGAGGTGATCCAGGCATTGTTCAAATGAATCCCCATGCACAATAAAGTCATCCATGAAAACTTCAATGATTTTCTCGAGATACTCAGAAAATATACTTACCATGCACCTTCGAAGGGTAACGGGAGTATTACACAATCTAAAAGGCATCCTTACGTAGGCAAAGGTGTCATATAGACATGTAAAAGTCGCAATAACAACCTGAATAACCATCAAGAAAACAATAGTAAACACGACCAAAAAGACATTCTAACATCTAATCAATAAAAGGTAGGAGAAAATGGTCCTTTCTACTCATCGATTTGAGTTTGCGATAATCCACGCAAACTTGCCATCCGTTTTGCACCCGAGTCAGAACCATCTCTCCTCTCTCATTCTCCACAACTATAATGCCTGACTTCTTAGGAACTACCTGCAAAGGACTTTCCCACTTGCTGTCAAAGATGGGGTATATGATACCCACATCTAGCAACTTCATCACTTCCTTCTTCACTACCTCCATCATTGGTGGGTTGAGATGTCTTTGCACTTGATAAACTGGGTTAGTTCCTTCCTTAAGAAAAATTATGTGCATGCATAAGGAAGGACTAATACCTTTAATGTCTACAACTATCCATCCCAATGCCGTCTTATACTCTCGCAACAAACTAATGAGCTTTTCTTCTTGCACCTTTGTAAGATCACTTGCTATGATAACTAGAAGTGTGTTGTTAGTGCCTATATAAGCATACTTGAGGAGAGTTGGTAAGGGCTTCAACTCCACTTCTAGTGCCTACATAATAGAAGGTAACAACTGATTAGTAATAATGGGAAATTATAAAAAGCAAGGGATATAATTTCCAAAAGGACTTGTCTTAAGTGCCCAA
Organism: Erythroxylum carthagenense; assembly: GCA_026413575.1. Lineage (NCBI taxonomy): Eukaryota > Viridiplantae > Streptophyta > Magnoliopsida > Malpighiales > Erythroxylaceae > Erythroxylum > Erythroxylum carthagenense. Next base: position 31,921,429 of record JANZLD010000235.1, on the reverse strand, counting down.
ATTGCTTCCTTTAGGTCCTCTCCAAACTCAAACTTGCTTTGCCAATAACCAGACATCTTTTGCTCCAACGGGGCAGTCAAGGCTACTCCAAAGGGTCACCTGTAGAAAGAAGAGACCAATTCTCCACCAAAGAGTCAAGAATATCTACCTTGGTGACCGATTCATAATCTGATGGATAGCGCATGGCATTAAAGATATTGAAACGAATGACCTCACCATCAAACTCCATAGTTAACACCCTACTGTGTCCATCAATTTTTTTTCTGAGATGTCTTCAAAAATGGCCTTCCTAATAAAATTATTAAAGCACTTATCCTATATATCTAACACATAAAAATCTGTAGGAAAAACAAGCTCGTTAACCTACACCAAAACATCATTAATAACCTCTTTAGGGTTTGTATTAAATCTATCAGCCAATTGAATGATAACATAGGTATCCTTTACTGAACCAAGATTAAAGGAATAACATTGATCGAAGCTCCTAAATCTAACATACATCTCTCATAACTCATGTTACTGATCTTACAAGAAATGGTAAAAATACTTGGATCCTTGCATTTTGGCAATAGCTTCCTTTGTAAGGCTGCTGACACATTGCCCCCACACTAATCTTCTTGTCTCCCCTTAACTTCCATTTATTGGTGCCTAGCTCCTTTAAAAATTTATCATATCGCAGAACTTGCTTAATTGCTTCTAACAGAGGGATATTTACTTCCACCTTGCGAAAGACCTCTAATATTTCCTTTTCCTTTTCCTTTTCCTTTTCCTTTTCCTTTTCCTTTTCCTGCTGCTTATTCTTTGCTAGCCTACTTGGAAATGGAACAAAAGGTGAATCATTAACAATAAGGTGTGAATCAGTTACTAATTTTTCTTCTTTCTCCTTCCCTTTTCTTGGTCCTTGTACCTCCTTACCACTTCCCGAGGTAATGGCACAAGCATCTCTCTTGGGTTCCTTTCAAATTGAATAGATAACCTTGTGGAACTTTGGGCCTGCAACCTCCCCATGACATTAGCTAACTGCTAGACCTAATTTTCCAAATTCTTCAAACCACTCCTCGCTTCCTGCTAAAATTGAAGAGTGTTAGATGCTAAGCTCTTAACAATTTCCTCTAAGGGCATACCTCTAACTTTTTATTGTTATGGTGGTTGTGAAGGTGGTGTCTTTGGCTGAAACTATAGTTGACTCTGATAGAAACCTCATGGTGTATGGAATCCTTGTTATTGCTGCTAATAATTAGGATAGCATGCATTGGAGCTGCTTCCTTGCTGTGGGTTCCTATACCTAAAGATGGGATGATACTTCCACCCTAGATTGTAAGTAGGGAAAAACGTCATATCTCCTTTATTGTCCTTGAAACCCGCCAACTATGTTGGCATGTTATTCATCTTGCAAGGAAGGGCATGCATCTGTAGGATGGTCAGCTAATATACAAATACCACTTGCCTTAGTAAGCCCCTTTCCTATCACTGCTTACTGCACTAAAGAAGTCAAATTTGGAACTTGCTATTCCAACTTGGAGATGGAGTCCTTCTTCACCTGCTTTGTCAAGGAGGAAGCATTACTATGATTGCTCCAATATTGGGAGTTCACTGCCATTATTGCTATCAAGTTCCTAGCATCATTCAGTGTCCTATTTACCAACGCTCCACCACTCGCAGCGTCTATCATATTCCTGTCTAAAGGAGGCAACCCTTCATATACATATTGAATTCATAACTAGTCACTTAGCTGATGGTTTAGACAGCTATTATAGAGCTTATTAAAATGCTCCCAATACTCATGCAAAGACTCCCCTGTGTCTTATCGAATGCCACAGATCACCTTTTTGATGTTAACGGCTCTTGAGGCAGGGAAGTACTTCTCTAAAAATTTCGGTTGCATTTGTTCCCATACGTTGACCGAGTTGATGGGTAAGTCATATAACTACTCCTTGGCTACATCTGCTAAGGTAAAGGGAAAATCCTTTAGCTTGAGTTGTTCCACTAAGACTCTTGTTGGCTTTATACTTGAGCATGCGATATGGAACTCCTTTAAGAACTTGTTGAGATTGGTGATGTAGCTTGATCCTAGTGAGCTGGTGTCATGAAAACTTATAAAAGTAGGCAATGCACATATTAGTCTAGGTTTAATTTTAACTTTTGACTCATTATTTAGATAATTGATACGAAGCAGATTAGGTTAAATGAAGGAGTTGTAAGCTCTTTTAAGGTGTATTGATGAGGTTCCATAATCTCTTCTATTTTGTCTGAACTTAAGTCGACTTCTTCTTTAAAGGATAAGGAACTACCAATCTCAGGAATATTTGTCTGGATTCCTCGCTCTCTTTCACAAAATCTAGCGTGACCTGTAATAGGCGAAAAAGAAAAGGGGTTAAATGGAGAAAGTAACAATCCTCTATTTTCCTTAGAAAACTTATGCAAAAGAATGTGTTTTGAGGAAATGTGGGACACACAAACTGATGAAAGAATGAAAAAGAGATTAGCAAAAAAAAATAAAAACAACACAAGAAATAACTATTAACACATGCCAACTCCTCAACAACGACGCCAAGGGGAGAGTTTTGTGTAAATAATAAGGGGAACCAAAAACATTATTCATCACATCAATGAATAGCGAATAGAGAATAGAAAGCTTATGATAGAGAAGAGAGCTTAGAGGCGCAGCGAAGGGGTTTCGGCTAGGGATATATGAGTGGGGCTGAAGCATTTTTCCAAGAGAGACACATGGAGAGCTAGACGTCTCGACACTGATTCAAAGGTGACATCGACGCTCACGACCCGAGTTAAGTGTATTTCATATTTTTGTTATTTCTTTCTCTCCTATTGAGTTGACTGTGTTATCCTAGGTATATGGATTTGGGTTACGTATGGATAATTGAATTTTCATTATTGTTTGGTTATTTGTATATGAACACATTAGGTATTGTGAAAAGATAATTTTAATGCATTCATTGAATCGTTTATTTGCAAACCTATTGCTAGAATTTCGATATAATCTGTAATTGTTATATTGAAATTCATATGTAACTAATGATTCGTAATCATTAGGGATAAGATAACCTAGGTTAAATGACACATCATATATAGTTATTGCCTAGATTAATCAGTTTTTCTAATTCGTAATGTCACTACCTAATTAAATCTAAAGATTGTATCCTATGTTATTTTATTGTTAGGTTTAATTAACGATCATATCTTGATTAAATAAAACCTACGAAAAATCTCAGGTTAATTATTAACCCATGATTAATAGTTACTAAGAGAGATTTGAGAATAACAAATCAATGAAATATGCTTAATTAAGGTGTAGGCTGAAATTAAACCAAAGAACCGGGTCCCTACTAAATTCCCCACTTTTATCATTTTTTGCATGTTTTCTTTAATTTGTTTTTATTAAGTTATTTTTATTTCATTTCTTATTTCAAAACCCACATCCCGCCTTTTTCCTAAACATCGATTAATTTCATTTTAATAACTTTACACAATCTCTCTGTGGGATTGACCTAGACTCATCACTGCTATAGTATTAGTCTAGTTGTTTTATTTTCACTAACGTTACGACACGATGTCACTTTTGGCATTGTTTTTAGGGAGTGTAGTGTTTTAGTTTTTGTTTCTGATTTTAATTGGTGTTCTGTATGTATTTGTTCGTAATTAGTTTCTTTTCAATTATTTCGTGATCTTTCCTTTTTTCTATTTCATGTTTGTGATAAAAATCTTTAAAAAAATCATGGATGGAAGTAATTTTTTCTTTAATTCTTACTATCAATCCTATAACCGATGTTACTGATCAACCTAACTTTGGTTATGGACGGGATAGTCAACAAAGTTACTTACATGATAGTTTGCAAGATGCACAACAATTCCTGTATAGACCAGAAGTTTCTTATCACGATTTAGTTATATCTTTGGACTACTATATCAAGACCTTTAATGCTAACGATCTTCAATTTCAGCAGGGTATGCAGCAGCTTCAAGAGAGTATATAACAAATCCAACAGGATATCCAACAATTCCAGCAGGATGAAAGGTAATCTTGGTCTAGTTTTCAATATTTGAAGAGCCAACGTGACTTAAGTACGTCTCTAGATGAATTGCTTAACATTATGGCTACTAACAATCTTCAAATTTAACAGAATTTCTAGCACTTCCAACAAAATATGCAACAGTTGTTCAACAAGGTGTATAGCAATTTCGAAAGGATATTCTACAACTCCAGCAAAATGCATTGACTCGATGGGGAGACATCACTTATATGGAACTGTAAAACAAAGAGGAGCAGTCATATCAACCTAAGGCGTACCTAATGGATGTTTATGTGGAAACTATATAAAGTGATAAGGAGCTTGAAAATTTTGAGAGCAATTCTTAAGGAATTGCTTGTGTCGAAGAAGTTGAGGAGGAGCTCGAGGCAGAAAAGGCTATATCTTTTAACTCAGGGTTAAATACTGAGTTCTATTTTATTGTTGAGAATGAATCTTTACTTTTATCTAGCAAGTTAGAGGAATTAAATGAGGAAGAAAAAGGTGAAGAGACATTCGAGATCTTTAAAGAAAGCATAGACTTGGTAGAGATCGAAAGTCTAAGGATAGGGAGGATGCTAAATAGGAATGATGATCAACTAAGGCCTTATCTGGAATGCGTGGATGTGGCGCTAACTGTAATACCTAAAGATCACAATTTTTTCATGTGAGGAGGAAACATGGAGTCGAGCTAACTACCCTAAACAAATGCACTTCTTAGGAGGCAACCTAAGGGAAGTAAATTTCTTTACTTTATATTTTTATTTCCTTTTATATGCATGTGTGTTCTTTACTGGTTTGTTTCTTGCTTGTTTTAAGTTTTCAATCAAAATGAGAGAGAATAAAATAACAAAATAAACATTTTCTCTTTTCTGTTGATTCTGGGATTATATAGTCATGATTAGAGTGTGAATTGACTAGAGAATTTCGTAGCAACTTTAGCATGTATTTTACTCTTGTGATTGGTCGATCTATATTATCTTTAAAAGAGAAGTGACTAATGGTAGACAAAGTCGGTGAGATTTTGAGCTTCATTTGACTGACACATTCATATCAATCTCATTGTCTTTGGATAATGTGTGACCTTCATAACATGTACATCCTGATTTTGCCTTGAATTTTTATTCGAGACCACATTTTTATCACATACAGTAACATATGTATGATTAGGCATTCTTTGCTTTTTCGAACTATATTAGCCAAATAGCCTACCCATTATATGATTTTCCTTTTTGA
>JANZLD010000235.1:31860550-31874718 GCA_026413575.1 Erythroxylum carthagenense | reverse complement strand
TCATGAATTAGGAGTCAACAAGTGCATAATCACTTAAGAAATTAGGGCCAATTTATAGTATAAATTTGGCTCAATCATGTGGGTCCTTATGAAATTCTTGAGAGGATTGGAATGCTAGCCTACAGGTTGGCACTACCACTGGAATTGTCTCAGATACATGACGTCTTTCCTGTTCCCATATTGAGCAGGTATAGGTCAAATCCCTCTTATATCATTCAGACCACTGAGGTCTAGTTAAGGGATGATTTGACTTATAAGGAGACTCTAGTAGAGATCTTAGACACTAAGGAGAAGGTCCTCTGGAACATGACAGTTCAGCTAGTCAAAGTTTAGTGGAAAAACTATTATGTGGAAGAGGCCACGTGAGAGCCCTTGGAGGCCATGAAAGAGAAGTATCTACAACTCTTCAACAACTCAGGTAAAAATTTCGAGGACAAAATTCTTTTAAGAGGGGGAGAAAATGTTGGCCTCTAAATTCTTTTCTTATCGATTAAGCATGATTTAAATTTATTTTTGAGTTTTCAATAGATTAATTTTTGGAATTTAATTAGTAGGTCAAGGTTACTAGGATTTTATTGCATGGATTGATGGAATTAAAGTGTAAGATAATAAGAAAGTTCAAGGGCATTTTTGGAAGTTCACTTAGGTTTAAAAAGACATAAGGCATTAAAGAAGGGTAAAAGGGGAAGAAGAAAGTGTTGTCTTGTATTTGAGAGGGAACAAAACATAAATGAGAGAAAATAAGAGAGAAAATAACGAAGAGGGGAAGAGAAGGAGAGGAAAAGAAGAGAAAAACTAGGGTTTTTGGAGATCTTGAAGAGTTTGAAGAATTTGAAGCTGAATCAAGTAAGTATAAGCATCTTTTTTCTTGATTTAAAGAATGAACCATGTTTAGGTGATAGTTAGATGCGAAATGAGGTTGAATAGGGTGAGAATCTAGAAAAAAACTTAAGAGAAGAGTCGAGTTTCTACGAAAGTTAGTCATGGTCAACTCTATGATTCGTCATGGCCAACACTGAAAAAAATCAAAGTTCAATGCGGCCAACTTTTTGGTTCACCGTGGCAAAGTTTCTCCTACACAGCTTGAACATACTTTGGTATTTTAAGCATACCTTTTTTTAGTTATCCAAATGGAATTATTTTTTATTTGGAATAAACTAGAAACATAGGGCTACAAATTGTATGATGAAATAAAGTTCCAATTCAGTCTCTAAGAATTCCAATTTCTTGATGGAAGTTGAGTATAGAATATTATTTTAGTATAAGAACAATTTGAAAATGTTTGAGGTATAACTTTCCGATTTCTGAACTAAATTGAATGAAATTTTGGTTATTGTTTAAGGAAATCAAGAGAGATAAGAGGAGCAAGAAGAGTGGCACATTTGAACAAGTTATTGAAGTAAATCACGCATTAGTATAGACTTTACGTTCAATAGACAAAATGCACAAGAAGGGGGGTTGAATTGTGTATCCTTTTGCGTGAATACAATCCCCTTTTTGAATTTCTTTGAAAAATAACGTTTTCAAAAACTATTAACTAAACAATCACAATGTATTGCAATTAATTTCTATATACTTGTATAAAACAATAGAAATTAAAAGTTAAGATTTAGAGAGTAGAGGTTGACATAGTAATTTTATCTTGGTTCACCTCAAACTGTGGGCTACATTCAATCCTCAGAATCCTTTCTGGGATTTCACTATTCTTCTCAAAAGTAAAAGTATTCTTTTTCACAGAATCTCTTCAGGTCTCTTACACTAAGTATTGTTTTTCTCACTTAGCCTCTTCAGGCTCTCAGCTTTTCTTCTTTCTTACAGAAAGATATTGCAAGCTCTGTTACAGTAATGATAGCTCTAGTTTTTCGCCCAATGAATACAGTGTTTGCTAAAGATCAAAAACTTAAGATCACTATTTCAAAAATCACTAATTTTTTTTAAATCTCTAACTTTTTAATCTTCGACTCCGACTTGTATATATAGCCTTCATCTTCAACTGCTTCTGCTTCTTTTTTCTTGCTTCGTGATTCTTGATTCTTGATTTTTGTAGAAACAGTTATTTAGTTGAGTTCTGTAACTAACTCAAACTAATTAACCGTTCGACATAGGTCGGTTCTTCGTCTTAGTTTTTCTTCCGTCTTAGTTTCGGTTCTGCTTCGTCTTAGTTTCTTTCGTCTCACTTTTGCTTCAGCTTCCGTCTTACTTTTGCTTCAGCTTCCATCTTACTTTCTTCCTAATCAAAACGGTTCAACAATTTCTAATATTATTATTATTTGAATGTCATCAAAATTATTAGACGTAAAGTCATTTTGACTTAACAATTTTTCCCTTTTTGATGATAAAGATAATCATAAAAAGATATACAATTGAAAAAATTTTAAGCTATACTATCTTCTTGTTTCACTTCTTCTCTTCTCTTCTTCTTCTCTCCTCCTTCTTTCTTCTCATTTTCTCTTCTTATCTTTCTCATTTTCTCCTCTCCCCCTATTTGTTATTAATCAAAAAAATTTCACTGTAGATGCTTCATAATCTTAGAGAACATTAGTTGTATCTCAGTGCAGAGTGACTTGAGGTCTTGTCGTATATGAGCTACTTCCTTATGTAAATCACCCACTAAAACACGTAGATCATCAACCTTGTCATGAATTTTTTAAATTTCTTCAACTAAGGCTGCATCACTTTTCTGTTGTACTTCTTCCAAACCAATAGTAGCACTAAATGATTCTGAAGGTATGACATCTGGTTCAATGATTGTAATAATAGGAGGTTTGAAAGATAAGTTTCGGTTAGGGAGATCAAGGTCATCAGGTCGATGTAGCTTTGGAATTTGTTTTCCAAAAAAGTGTAGTACATCTCCAATTGACGATATAGAGCTCGAAGGTCTAAGGTGCATAATTAGGTGCACAAGAGTCTTTATGTTGAAACTAATATTTCCAACTCTGATGGTTCTGTACTACCCTTCTGTTATTCTTCCAACTACCTGAGAAGTTCCATCAGTGGTAAAACGACCACAATGACTTCCTGATGCCTTTGAGATATGGTGGGAAACATAGATTCCTTTCTGTTGAGCTGCATAACATACTACATCTATGTTCCTCACTTCTTCTTCAATCTGATATTCTATCAGATCACTTGTAATCCCTTCTGGATACATTTTCTTCTTCCCCTTATCTTCATTGCGAATAATGTAAGGTCTTGGCTGAATGTCAAGTACAATCTTTATCACAGTTCTTTTTGTAAATGGGTAAATAGTATACTTTTGCTTGGTCATCTGTGTTGGATATGATTCTGATTTCTCATCTTGCAGAACACTATACAACCTTTTCTTTCATTCATTCAACAAATGTATTGTATTACTATTTACTATAATTGGTTCAAATTGTACCTTAACTAACCTGCTCAGGGGTTCTCTTATGATTATAAAGCTTCTACTCCTTACAGGTTTAATTTCTTCAATGATCTTTATTTTCAAATCCTCTTTTCTCATTGGTTGAGAAGGATTAACCTGTGCTGGACAGCGTTCAACTGACTTTTTCTTTTGTTGAACAGCAGTTGGAGTTCTCTTTTTCTGACTGATTTTCTACTTCTTACTTTCTTCAATCAGCCTAGGAGGTTGTTGTTGAGGATGAGGTTTCTTCTTCTCAAATTCCAACTTCCTCTTAATTTCAGTTTCTTTAGCCAATTTTACTGAATCTTCTTGTAAAATTGAGACTAAAGATCTAGTTGCATGTGGTGCTTTCTTTCCAGAGTCCCCATTATGAGTCAACTCTTTACCTTTCTTCTGCTCTTATTGACGCAGGGTCCGTAGTCTAGGTGACCTTTTTGCTTGTTTCGATTTCTCCGAAAACAATGTCTCCCCTTCTCTCTTCAAGGACACTTGTTTCTCTGTCTAGCGCACCTGACTTTCTTCTTTTAGAGAAATTGTTTTAACTTTCATTGCATCATCTGACAATTTCTTCAATCCTTCTGTAGGCATTCTTCCAATGAATTGAGATTTTGACCTTCTTGTGGGAGTTACTTTTTCACTCGAACTTTGTTTAACAACACGCTCCTCCTCAATCCTTGCTATCGTCTTGAAATCTGTATCCTCTTTTTCTTGATGCTTCAAGCCCATTCTACTAATAGTTGTAGAGTTAATAACGCTTTTGATTTTCATCTTCATTCTGTTTCCTATCTCAAGAAGAATTCCAGATTCTCTGAAGATTCTTGTCAGTATCCTTCCATATAGTAGGGCAGTCGAGTCTTTCTTCGACTTTACCATGTAATTAAAGATTAGGTATGGAAGATCTATGGGCTGGTGATTGAATAGATGAAATAAACATTGCTCGTCTAACGTCATTACTAGATTCCTTGATCTTGTTCTTAGTAGAACACAATGGAAGAGTAGCGAATGTAAAACCGTAGCCTTCGACACAAGGCTTGAGGCCTTCTTCTCCTTCAGGTCACTACATCCATATAGTTATCGATTGATCTGTATCTTCTCTACACTGGCTTGAGTCATCCATCTTGCTTTATAAGCGAGCTTTACTCTAACACATGGACACTCAGTAGCCTTCTCGATTGACTTTAGTGTTACTATAATCGACAATCTATCCACCACTGATACTAAAGTATCTTCAACTACTTCTACATTCTTTCAGAAATCATATACTTCATTTAGGTAAACTGTCTCATGAACTTGAAAGAAGTTCTTCCATCCATCTGCCACAATCTCTGGTTCGATATCCATCTGGCCTTTCTTCAAGGACTCGAAATCAACGTGTCTTCCACTAGTCATTGATTGCTCCATTTTTATCTATAGTCAACAAAGAACTAAACGTACAAATGTATTCCTCAAAGAGGTGATGTTAGTTTCTGAGATTGAGAGTGTAAGCAAAGAGAGTTTGATATCAAAACAGAGTAATGAAATGTTTTTTTTAGTGTTTTTGAAGAGCCGATGTCAGGGTATTTCAAGAGTGTTCTAGAATAGGTGATATTCTCAAAGCTTTGAGACGCTTCCCTCCAAAACTTTCTCATGACAGAAGTTACCACTTGTGACTTACTGTTACTGTTACCTTAACTTTTTACGACTTTTTATCTGGGTCATAACGTGTCAGATGATTGATTACTCAACATTACCATGTTCAGGTTTCGTCTGATTTCTTTGAATCTTTCTTCACTTCAATGGCTTAGTGAAGATATCTGCCCATTGATAATTCATCTCAACAAAATGTAAACTTACAATCTTCCTCTGTACGTAGTCTTGTAGGAAATGATGTCTAACTTCAATATGCTTTACCCTTGAGTGTTGTATTGGATTCTTCGATAGGTTGATAGCACTTGTGTTATCACAGAAGATTAGAATTTGTTATTCTCGTATTGAATAATCTTCTAACTGGTACTTAATCCACAACGTCTGTGAGCAACAACTTGCAACTGACATATATTCATCTTCTGCAGTGGATAGAGCAATTGAGTTTTGCCTCTTACTTGACCAAGAAACTAGGTTGTGGCTAAGGAAGTGACATCTTCCACTCGTACTCTTGCTATCAATCTTGTCTCCGGCGTAATCAGCATCACAGTAGCCAATTAACCTAAAATCTTTACCTTTTTCATACAATAAGCAAAGATTAGTAGAACCTAATAGATATCTTAAAATTCTTTTAACAGCAATATAATGAGACTCTTTAGGATCTGCTTGAAATCTCGCACACAAACAAACACTAAACAAAATATCAAGTCTGCTTGCTGTAAGGTAAAGTAAAGAACCAATAATTTCTCTATACATGGTTTAATCAACCTTCTTACTAGCTTCGTCCTTAGACAAAAGGTTTGAAAGATGCATAGGAGTTGACATTGGTTTCACTTTTTCCATCCCATACTTAATCAACAGCTCTTTGATATATTTCTATTGATGAATAAAAATCTTTTCTTCGGTTTGCTTGACTTGCAACCTAAGAAAGAATTTTAACTCACCCATCATACTCATCTCAAACTCATTCTTCATCAAATCCTCAAAACTAGTACATAGCTTTTTAGACGTTGCACCAAAGATAATATCATCAACATAAATTTGAACTATGTTAAAATCATTCTTAATGCATTTTCTAAATAACGTCTTATCTACATGTCCTCTACTAAAGTTATTCTCAATTAGGAAAGAACTTAGAAGATCATACCAAGCTTGAGGAGCTTGTTTCAATCCATACAAAGCTTTATGAAGTCTATAGACATAATCTGGTTTCTTAGAATCTTCAAAACTAGGAGGTTGCCTTACATAAACCTCTTCATCTATAAAACCATTCAAAAATGCACTTTTCACATCCATTTGAAATAGCTTTATATCATGGCAGAAAGCATATGCAAACAAAATCCTAATAACTTCTAATCTTGCTATAGGAGCATAGATCTCATTGTAATCTATTCCTTCCTGTTGATTATAGCCTTGTGCTACTAATCTCGCTTTGTTACGACTCACTCTACTTGATTTGTCTAGTTTATTCTTAAAAACCCATCTAGTTCCTATGATGGACTTTTTTTAGGGTCTGGGAACTAAAGACCAAACTTTATTCCTAGTAAATTGATTCAGTTCCTCTTACACGGCTAGAATCCAAGCTTCATCAATTTTCTTAAGCTCTACTTCAAAAATAAAAGCTACATTTGCTTCTCTTCTAAATTTGGACCTAGTTCTCACTCCTTGTGAGGTCTCTCTTATAATCAGATCTTCTGGATGTGAACTTTTATATCACCAGTACCTTTTGAGATCAAGTATTTCAGAAATATCTTCTACTTTGTCTAAAGGAGTATCTGATGGTGACACATCTTCACTATCAACCAAGGGTACTGATAGAGTTTCATCATCAGTATAATTTCTCTTATTTGGTTGAAAACTATCATCAAATCTGACATGAATAGTTTCTTCAGCAGTTTAGAAGTAAGACTGTAAACCCTATAAGCTTTCGAAGATAATGAATATCCTAGAAAAATTCCTGAATAAGTCTTAGAATCAAATTTATCTAGAATTTCCTTTATATCCAATATAGTACACTTACAACCAAATGGGTGGAAGTAAGATATATTAGGCTTCCTTCCTTTCCATAACTCATATGGAGTTTTCTTCAATAAAGGTCGCATAAGTATTCTATTTTGAATATAACAAGCTGTATTCACAGCTTCTGCCTAGAAATACTTAGGAAAATTCATTTTGCACAGCATAGTCGTTGCCATTTCTTGAATCATCCTGTTCTTTCTTTCTACAGCTCCATTCTGCTGTGGAGTTCTAGGAGCAGAGAAATTATGGAAAATTCCATTCTCCTCACAAAATATTCTAAATTTCTCATTCTTAAACTCACCACCATGATCATTTCTAATACTAGCAATAGAAATTCCTTTTTCATTCTGTAACTTTTTGGAAAGCACTTTAAAACACTTAAAACACTCATCCTTATGTGATAAGAATAATATCCAATAAAATCTAATGAAGTCATCAACAACTATGAGACCATACTTCTTCTTGCCAAGACTTAATGTCCTAATTGGACCGAATAAATCTATATGTAACAACTCTAGAGGTCTAGACGAAGTTATCATATTTTTAGAAGAAAAGGATGTTTTAACCTATTTTCCTTTATGACAACTTTCACAAAAGAAATCCTTGTTAAAACTTAATTTTGGTAATCCTCTTACCAAATCATGTTTAATCAACTTGAAAATATGTTTAAAACTAACATAACCTAGCTTTTTATGCCAAATCAATTTTTCTTTATCTGTTGATATAAAACAAGAAATATTTTGACTTTGTAAATCTTCTAAATCAATCTTATAAAGATTGTTTCGTCTTTTAGTAGAGAAGAATATGGAACTATCCTTGTTTTTTACTACACAAGAATTCTGATTAAAGGATACTTCAAAATCAGAGTCACATAATTGACTGGCACTAATCAGATTATGTTTTAAACCATCAACTAGCAGAACATTATCAATAGATGCAAAAGAATCTTTACCAATTTTACCAATTCCAATTGTTTTGCTCTGCTGGTTGTCTCCAAAAGTTATTGATCCTCCCTTCTTATTTTGAAGATCTAGGAAGATAGACCTTCTTCCCATCATATGTCGCGAGTATCCACTGTCCAAATACCATTAGTGCTGGTTGTTTTTTCCAAGGAAGGATATCTACAATAGATATTATATTTTTCTTAGGTACCTAGATTTTCTTGGGTCCTTTGGGGTTAGTCTTAAAATGATTCATGGTAAGATGAAAATGCGACTGATGAAATTTCTTATTATAAGGAACAAAGTTCTTTTTATACTGAGTATTCTTTTTAGCAAACCCTAAACCACTCTTATCATTAGGGTGTCTGTATCTTCCTAGCATGTCATTCATCCTTTTTGAACTCTCAGTGAATATTGATAAATCAACTGAAAGGTTATTAATTCTTTGTTTCAACTGACTGATTTCATCAGATCTATCTATAGCTATCTTTTTCTTCATATCGTCCACTTGTTTCTTTAGGTAGACATTTTCTCTCTTTAACACTTTCGTGTTCTTCAAGTTTTCTACAAACTTTTTCTTTAATGATCTATACTGCTTAAGTATATAATGAGAATCTTCTAATAATTCTGAATATGCATGTTGTAATTCATTAAGATTAGAGGTTACCTCTTCGTCACTTTCTCTTTCGACTACCAAGCAAATGTTTGCTTGAACTGATGCCTCTGAATCAGTATCAGATTCGGACGAATCCAAATCTTCCCATATTGCCATCATACTTTTCTTGTTTTCTCTATTTTCTTTTATTTTCTTTTTAGCAATGGATATTCAGACTTGTAGTGTCCAGGTTTATTGCATTCGTAGTACATGACAGATGTTTTGTCGTTCTTGCCTTCATCTTTGCTATTCTTTTTGAAAGAAAACTCTTTGTTTCCTCTTACTTTCTTCTTCCACATTCGTCTGATCTTTCTCGAGATAAAAGATAATTCATCATCTTCTTCACTTGAATCTTGTTCAGATTCACTAGAGTCGTCATTCTTGACTTTTTGGATCTTCAAGGCTTTTGACGATGAACTTCTCTTTCTCTTAATCTTATGATTCTTTTGTCCAGCCTTCAACGCTATAGATTTATCCCGTCTGGGTTTATCTTCTACATCGAGCTCTACTTCATATATCTTCACGGATCTAAGTAATTCATCAAGCTTTAATGCGCTTAGGTCCTTAGCTTCTTATACTGCGGTGATTTTAAGTCTCCAAGTTTTCGGTAGGCTTCTAAGAATCTTCTGAACATGATCTTGAATATTATAGGTTCTCTCGAGAGCTTTAAGTCCATTGATGATAGTTTGAAATCGTCCAAACATCTTATAGATAGACTCATCTTCCTTCATTTTGAACAGCTTATACTGGTGTACAAGAATGCTTATCTTGGATTCCTTCATTTGATCGGTGCCTTCATGTGCGATGGATAGAGTATCCCACATCTCCTTTATAGTGTCGCATCCATGAACTTTATTGTATTCACTTCTGCTTAGGGAACAACTTAGAAAGAACTTGGCTTTTGAATTTAGCTGGAATCTTGCTTTTTGATCAGCTGACCATCTGGTACTTGGAATGGCATTTCCTTCATCATCCATCGGTGTATACGGGCCATTCTTGATGATCTCCCAAAGGTCAATATATGTAGATTCAATGAAGAGCCGCATCTTGTCTTTCCAATAATGATAATCTTCACCATTGAACATAGGAGGTCTAGTGACGAAGGCACCTTCAGCTATATAAACGTGTGATTCTGCCATGAATCTTTATCCATACTTTGTAATGGTAGTTCTTGGACACCGAGCTCTAATGCCAATTGAAGCAATTCACGTGTTAGTATAGACTTTATGTTCAATAGACAAAATGCACAAGAAGGGGGGGTTGAATTGTGTATCCTTTTGCGTGAATACAATCCCCTTTTTGAATTTCTTTAAAAAAATAACTTTTCCAAAAAATATTAAGTAAACAATCACAATGTATTGCAATTAACTTCTATTTACTTGTATAAAACAATAGAAATTAAAAGTTGAGAGTTAGAGAGTAGAGGTTGACACAGTAATTTTATCCTGGTTCACCCCAAACTGTGGGTTACGTTCAGTCCTCAAAATCCTTTCTGAGATTTCACTATTCTTCTCAAAAGTACAAGTATTCTTTTTCACAAAGTCTCTTCAGGTCTCTTACATCAAGTATTGTTTTTCTCACTTAACCTCTTCAAGGTCTCAGCTTTTCTTCTTTCATACAGAAAGATATTGCGAGCTCTGTTACAGTAATGATAGCTCTAGTGTTTCGCACAATGAATACAGTGTTTGCTAAAGATCAAAAACTTAAGATCACTATTTCAAAAATCACTAATTTTTTTTAAACTCCTAACTTTTTAATCTTCAACTCCGACTTATGTATATAGCCTTCATCTTCAACTGCTTCTTGATAACTGCTTCTACTTCTTTCTTCTTGCTTCTTGATTCTTGATTCTTGATTCTTGATTCTTGATTTTTGTAGAAACAGTTATTTAGTTGAGTTCTGTAACTAACTCAAACTAATTAACAGTTTGAGGTAGTGTCGGTTCTTCGTCTTAGTTTTTCTTCCGTCTTAGTTTCGCTTCCACTTTGTCTTAGTTTCTTTCGTCTCACTTTTGCTTCAGCTTCTGTCTTACTTTCTTTCGTCTTACTTTTACATTAACTTCCGTCTTACTTTCTTCCCGATCAAAACAATTTAACAATTTCTAATAATATTATTATTTGAATGTCATCAAAATTATTAGACATGAAGTCATTTTGACTTAACAGTTATAAGTAAGGAGTTCAAGATGGGTTATATTTTTATAATTAAGTAATAAGCCCTTAAAGTTTCTTCTAAACCAAGAAAGTTTAAATGTTTTCAATTGTGTTATAAATGTGTCGCTAAGGCTTTTTCAATGCTTTAAGAATGTGTCACCTTTTTGTATATGAATTGTGTTATTGGTTTATGAAATGAATGATGGAAATGATTTTGAAAGGATATTGATTTTTGAAATGATATTATGGTTATGAAATCAAGTTTCAGAAAAATGTCGTTTGAGGCAATATGTTTACAAGATGTGAAATGCATGATTATGTGGGTTTGTAGTGGTCCCCTAAGTTAAGTCAAGTGCACTTTGACAAAAGACTTCTCCCGCCTGCCCGCTAGTGACATGGAGCTCTTTTAGCAACTCCCAGAAGTTCATGGCCATGCTAGACCATTAAGTGAGATTACGATAGTATGTTTTGTTCACGACTACACATGACCATTATGTAGAAATGTGTAGTAAATTCTGTTTACCCAAATCATTTTGATGTGCTTTGTGTTGAAAAATTTATTGAATACATGAATTATATTGTTTACAAATTGCTTGACAAATGAGAATTTGGAAAATATGTGCTTTATGATTCCATGTGAATTTTTACAATGATTTTGCTTGTTACCGGTTATAAAATTGTTACCCACGAGCTTTAAGCTCACTCCCTCTCATTCTGTCATATCTTCAGGTGAGGAGCAAGAGATCGAGTAGTCAAGAGTCAAGGCATCACTCCGATTAGGCTTATTTTTGCTTTTGAAGCTAGTTTTTGTAAAACAAGGCTTTAGTTGCATTTTGAGAAATCCTAATTTTTGTCAACTATGTATTTTTGGATCATGTTGTAATGTAGCTTGAAATGCCCATTAAAGCTTTGTAAAACTCTTCTTTTGGATACTAATGAAATATGGTCGATGTTTACTCTTAGCTTTCAACTATTCTGTATTGCATTCGATTTACAAATGAGATTAAGAATTTGGAAATTTTCTTGTATTTATGTTCAAGTTCATTTTGTCTTTGGATGGAATTGATGAGGGTAGTTGAAAGATTTTATGTTTGCATTTAATATGATAGGAAGTTGGGATTGTTGGGATTGTCCCACGGGTTTCGCTGTGGAGAGTTTGCCGCGGCATATTTGACCCGAAGCCATATTTATTTGTTGGTGTGGTGATTTCGCTACAGAGGTTTAAATTACCCGTAGGGTCTATGAGATTTCTCCCATATGTTCACCGCAGCGAAATATTTAGTTTGCCACGACGAACTTCCCTTGAAGGGGTTAGTGGAGTTATTCCCATCAATTTGCCTCGGTGAAACATAAGTTCACCACGGTGAACTCACTTCGCTTCTAAAGGGTTTTAGCTCCCACGTGCTAAGTTTTCCTCAAAGCCTAAAACTTCATGCTTCATGAATTCTGAATAGTTGGACTCTAGAAATGGGGTCTAACACATTGTCAAGACCAAAGTAAACATAAGAGCCCAAGATCGAGAAACAAATATATAAGCTATTGTTAAGAGAAATGAGCACACACCCTACAAAAGTATGGCATCACATACAATTGACCACTCGTGTACTCTCCCTCTTCTGTCAATAAAAAAAGGGTTTGTCACCCTAATCTCAAGCTCTTATCTTCTGTAGTATTCCATAGCTAATCATTAAATAGCATCTCGCTTTCTCTTTTTTGGAATCCAACGCACATATGCCAATTGCACAAATAATCAACTTGTAATTTGGTCACTACTGTTATGCAGACCCCATTAAAAGGAATTTTAGTTAAAGAAAGAGGTGATCATTTGTCTCTTGTAGCACTTCTGTGTTTGTCGTTCCATCCATTGCAACTTGTAGAACATATGCAACTTCATTCATTTTCCGAAGTAAATGCTAGCTAGCCCCTTTTTCCATTCCTGAGACTTTCAGTGAGTTAAAAGACCTGAACTTGCTAATCCTTCCATTATTGATGATAGGGTTATCAAGCTTCAAGCTGCCTGCTCCTTCCAACTTTTAACATTGCAACACTAAAGTGGTGATTTGTTTGGCTCTCCCGTTACTTCATTGAAATTGTGTAATGATGAGAAATGTAGGAAAGTTCAATCATAATAAGAATTTCCCTATAAAATACTGGAGCATGATGGAATTATAATGAAAGTTAATTAAATTTCCCTTGATTAAACTGAAGGTATCTTGTGCACTTGCTACATCAGAAACTAATGGCATATTTGGTTGATTGAAATAACTATTCTATTACTGATGTATCCCTAATGAATAATTATTCCTTTGTTTGGTTAAAAAATAACATACAGAATAACTACTTTCAGGAATAGCTAAAGATATTTCCCCTTGTTTTTATCTGTTCCATGAAACGCGAAATAGGTAAAGACAATCTTTCTTATTATTGTTGTTGTTGTTGTTGTTGTTGTTGTTGTTGTTGTTGTTGTTATTATTATTATTATTATTATTATTATTATTATCTTCATCATTATTCTTCTTCTTCTTATTGTTGTTGTTATTATTATTAATTTATTATTATTATTATTCTTAATAATTAATTTTCTTCTTCTCCTTATTATTATAATAAGAATTAATAATAATAACAAGAAAGTTAATAATAATAAAATTAATAATAATAACAAGAAAGTTAATAATAATAAAATTAATAATAATAACAAGAAAATTAATAATAATAATAATAATAATAATAATAATAATAATAATAATAATAATAATAGTGGAGACTATAATGAATATTTTGATCTTTTTATTAGTTATTCCTTTATCATCTCAAATTTATGTTTTCAAATCAAACATTGACATACATTATTATTAGAAATTCTTAGGAATAAACCAAACTAGGTAATACATATTCTATTTTATTCATCATCTATTATGTTTCTAAGAATAACTATTTTATTCTTTATCTATTCCAGCAAGTGAATCAAACACCTTGTAAAGTTTTTGGTTGGCTATATTAAAAGTGTCTACATACACATATGTAGGTATAAAGAGCATGACCCATCAAAATGTACTAGCAGGTTAACTCTGCGCAAATGCGCAGTGAAAGTGCCCAATGAATTAAAACGTAGGGCAAATTTTAACGTCACAGTTAAAGAAAAATCAGGTGAACATGTAATGAAATAATCATCGGTTAGGAGAAGAAATAAGATGAAATAAAAATCTGAGACAAGACAAAAATAGCAGTATAAAGATACCTTAATCTATAAGTTTTTTAATTTGTATTTTATAAAACTTCCTAGTCTCGAAGTTGACTTGTTTGAGATTGTTGGCGATCTTTATCATTCGACTAGTTTCATACATCTCGACGTAGCGAAGTTCATGGGAACTACTATGTGCCTTTTTATTCCG
>JANZLD010000235.1:31826129-31860450 GCA_026413575.1 Erythroxylum carthagenense | reverse complement strand
TCTCCTCATATCCAAATCTACACTAGGTCTTCTTCATAGACAAAGAGACTTCAGAGTGTTACCCAAAAACTGATTCGCACATCCGACGACCGACGTAAAGTTTGTCAAGGCTAGGAATACATCATCAGACGTCGAGTTGGCTTTGGGAGCAACACATCCGACCTGGAGTTGGTGAACATTGATAGGCATGATAAATTTCTTGATATCCAAGTCTCCACTACGTCTTGTTGATGTCAGCCATCCCTTTTAAGAATGCCAACATGATAAATGTCCTCATATCCAAATCCGTCTTAGGCCAAGAGTTGGTGAGCACTGATATTCAGCAACAACAGCTACGACAACCACCACCACTGTCACAAAGATAAGAGAAGATGAGAAAAAAGATATTTGACTAAACCAGGAGACACACTCCAAAAACATGTGTGCACACGGAAAAAAGCTTAAAGAAGATTTACAAGTAACAGAGGCAACCGTTGATACTCTTTCGACAGCAACAACAGCTATGACCACCACAGGTTGAGAAAGCAGAGGAAGGCAAGGGCGGAGAGGAAAAACAAAGAGAGAGAACACATATAAGTAGTCACAAGGGCATGCGTTGTCGCCGCACAAAATATTGCATCCAAATCTGTCATAGGCCAAGAGTTGGTGAAAACTAATATTCAGCAACAACAACTACGACAACCACCACCACTGTCACAAAGAAAAGATAAGAGAAGAAGATGAGAAAAAAAAAGAAATCTGACTAAACGAGGAGACACACTCTAAAAACATTTGCGAGGAAACCGCTGATACTCTTTGGACAGCAACAACAGCAACGACAACCACAGCTGGAGAAAGCAGAGGACGGCAAGGGCGGAGAGGAAAAACAAACAGAGGGAACACATATAAGCAGTCAAAAGGGCATGCATTGGGCGGCCGCATGCGTTGTCGCCTCACAAAATATTGCATCAGAAGATTGAGTCAGAATATTGCGTGTATATCGCGCCAAGACACAACATTCAATAAACAGAAGAATCAGTCAGAAGATTGCGGGCGAAGAGAAGAAGACACAACATTCAAGAAAGAAAGAAAGAATATAAGCCACTGGATTAAATGGACGATAGGGATGGATCCCGTCCTGTTACTGGTGAAAACGGAGAACATTCGAGAGTGTCTGTGTGTGAGATGTATAAGAGAGAATAGACGAGAAATAAATATTAACCGTTAGATTAAATGGACGAATGGGATGGATTGCGTGGTCGTCCATCCCGTTCGCTATTAGTATATATACTTAAAAGAGAAGAAATCAATGATAACTCAACTGGATATATAGAAGTTGAGACAAATGGGGACACAGTGAGTTTTATATACAATTAATAGATTCATTTTTATTTCAATAAATAAGTCATATTAGTAAAAATGGATCTCACTAATAAGCAAAATTTAAAAAAAGCCTCGTATGTGACGTGACATTTATAACCTAAGTTAGATTTTCTGCTCACATATATATAGTTTTTTTTAATTATCTTGTAAATAATGAGGTTGAACTCGACTAGTGCCAATGGGTATGAAATACAATTTTGGAACTAATACTAATATTCTTGAACTTATCAAAAATGAAGCTTGCTTTACCTCCATCCAATTTTTGATTTCTTTTCAATGGTTAAATTAACAGACAAGAGTAGCGCACACTATTTTCTTCCACAATTTTCGCAAATAGGTCAGTCAATTTCCAAAACCCTAAACCAAAAGCCCAACCCTTTCGTCTTTGTTTATATTTATATGCCCCATGCACTCCACCTTCGCCAGCGGAGCCTGACTGTTCCTGATCCACCCCCATGGCAGATTCATCTTCTCTGGATTCTCTCATTTCCATTTCGACCTCTGTCTCCACTCCGTCCACCAAGATTCGCCGCCGCATCTTCAGCCATGACATCCCTTCTATCCTCTCCAATTCAGGCCTGTCATCACTTCTCACTTAATTCTGATCTTCAAAATTTCATTCCATAACTTTGCTTGGCTATATTGTATGCTTTTGTATTTTCTATAATTCTGTGATTTGTCTACTCTAACTGTGACAAGTCCAATGAGTGTTTTGATACTGAATTTGTAGTGTGGTTGTGAAGTTCCCGCTATCATTTGGGCATTCTTTGTCCCAGGGTTTCGTATAAAACGAGAAGTTTTGAATTTTCATATATTGATCTTGCATACTTGTAACACTAAGGTTTGAGCCAATTCAGTTGTCTTGTCCCCAAGGAGTTGTACCTTGCTATGAAATGTAGCTAATAATACCATATTCGTCCACATTGATATCAAGCTCAAACACATTAGTTTGCTAAAATCAACATGGAGGTATATACGGTCACTGCCAATTTTGATCATATACCCTACTACTGTTACCTTCTTCACCGGACTTCTGCCTCCACCATTTTTGCATGTCCGTCTTGCTTAAGTTACATTTAGTTGGAAATATACAGAACTATCGATTTGCTGGGCCCATTATTTAAAAAAATTTATTGGCCAATTAAACATTTTCAGCCCTAAGAAAAAGGCCACGCATTTGAGGTGTACCATTTGCACTTTGTTTGGAGACAAATGGAAAATGAATGGGAAGAACATTATGTGTAAGAAATATAGAATAAAGAAAACAACTTCCCTATTATTGTTAAATAGAAGAAACTAGCTTTAGTTTGTTTGGGAAGTCAATGAGGTACTGAGAAACAAAAAATTATTAGAACTAACATGACTTAGTCATTGAAATTCTTGGCATATAATAATGTAGTACACAAATCTCATATTTTTCTTACCTTTCTTACCATCTTCGAGCAGTTTTGAAGTGTGATTTGAAAAGTAAAATTTTGCTCCTTCTTTCTTTTCCATTTTTTTCTTTTTTTATATTTGTGATAAGGGTTCTTCATATTTTCTTTTCTTCTAATATTTCTTGAACTTCTTTAAAAGAGAACAACTCTCTGATCTGAACAAGTATGATGCAGAAATTTGTGACGGGAAATTAATAGATTGGCAAGACAGTGACTTCGATAAACATGTAATTTGGGCCAAGGATTAGACCTGCAACTTTATCTCTCTAAAACCATATGATAAATCATCATGAATATTGCTTCATCTAGTCGTTTAGCATTGTCTAATTTGTATAAACTTGTCCAAACTATCTTTTTATAGGTGCAATAGAATGTTTTCATCGAGCTTTGGTCATGTTTTTGTTGAATGATTGCCCTCTTGATATGTAGGTGACAATGTAAATCAAAGCGGAGCAACTCTATTTCTTGTATTTGTTTTATATTTTTGATACAGCTCAGCCACCCAATCTTTCTTTTTTCTAAAATATCTCAGAATTTGAATGTTGCAGAGATGGTTGCTGATATGGCATCGTTGTTGGTAGATATGGTTTTCAAAACATTGAATATATATGATGATCGTGGGTCAAGGAAAGCTGTTGACGATGTGATTATAAAATTTTTACAAGAGGTCACATTCATGAAAAGTTTTGCAGCAGCCCTTGTACAGACCATGGAAAAGCAGTTGAAATTGCATTCTCATGTGGGCTGTTATAGAGTTTTGGAGTGGTCGTGTCTTCTTTTAAGTAATAGTCAATTTGCTTCAGTTTCAAAGAATGCAGTATGCAGAGTAGCTGCAGCTCAGGCATATATGCTTCATGCTGTTATGAAAAGATCTTTACGTGAGCAAAGAATCTGCAAACGCTTATTTTTTCACTTGTTTTCACAGGTTTGGAATTTATGAAGTTTTAAGTTCTTAAAGCCAGTGTTATTATGCTTTTTTCAATTTGATTAACTAAGTGTGTTGCTATCTCCTCAGTCACCAAACATTTACTATATCTACATAGAGGATTTAAAGGATGCGCGGATTCCATTTAAAGATTGCCCAGAGTTGATGCAGCTGATGTTGGAATTTTCAAGTGTATCACCTTCTTTTGAGCAATGCAAGGTTAAAAGCTATGCTATATGGACTAGGATATTGTATTTGATTTCTCTTTGACGATAATGCATTTTACATTTTTCTTCCTGGGCGTTGACACCATTCTTCGCATTGTGCAGCAAGTATTCCTAGACATCTATGTTAAATCTGTGCTAAATACTCGAGAAAAACCGTCAAAGGAGCTTAGTGAATCATTTCATCCGTTGTTCAAGACTATGCTGTATGATGATTTTCACAATGTTGTAGTTCCCTCTTCAGTGAAAATGCTAAAGCGCAACCCTGAGATTTCATTGGAAACAGTTGGAATTCTTTTGAAGTCTGTCAATCTTGATTTGAGCAGGTATGCAATCGAATTTCTTTCACTTGTGTCATCTCAGGTTCGACATACGGATGAAGGTAGAAAAAATGGGGCATTGGCTATAGTACACTGCTTGAGCAAGAAAACTAGTAATCCTGATGCTTTTGAAGCAATGTTCAATGCTGTGAAAGCTGTAATTGGAGGTCTGTGGTTGCTTCCCATACTTTCCTTATAGTGGTTTGTCTTCCTATTTATAGTGTTTGATCTTTGATTAACAAACATGTGGTTGATCAGGTTCAGAAGGAAGACTTCAATTTCCTTACCAGAGAATTGGCATGTTTAATACTCTACAAGAGTTGTCACATGCTCCAGAAGGAAAGTATATACAGAGTTTATGCCGTAACGTTTGTGGTTTTTTGTTAACATGCTACAAGGATGAGGGTAATTTTTTTTATTGATGATCCCCTTATTATTGTTGATTATGATGCTGTTTTAGGTTACCCATGATAATAATAGCGATCATCTCTTGTGATTACCTATTGTCTTTTTATTTTTATTTACTAATGATGGGGTTGATCAATATGTGTGTATTGAATTCTAGGAAATGAAGAGGTTAAACTTGCAATTGTGTCAGCTCTTGCATGTTGGGTAGTGAGATCTGCTAATGCTGTTCAACAGGAGATAGTTTCCTTTTTTGCTTCTGGCCTAAAGGAGAAGGAGATTTTAAGAAGGGGACATCTTCGTTGCCTGCGGATTATATCCAGAAATGCGGATGCTGTTTTACAGGTGACTTTGCTGAAGTAAAATCTCTTCCATTTTGAGTGTTCACAGTTGATTTGATTATCAGCTGATTTTTTACAAGTTTAATGAGATCTATGAGTTGTATGCTTCAGTTATCCTCTTTGCTTGGGCTCCTTATTCAACTTGTTAAAACTGGCTTCACCAAAAGTGCACAGCGTCTGGATGGCATATATGCATTGCTTCTCGTTGGGAAGATTGCATCTACTGATATTAAAGCAGGTTTAATGTTCTCTACTTGTTTCCTTGTCACTGTTCTTTTGTTCATGTGCCTGCCCTTCGTTAAGGATTGCGAGACTGAACCAGCAGCCTCACTCTTTTAATTATTAGTTGAAAGATTTAACCGTGGGCTCAAGAATGGAAAATCTTCTTTATGTTCCTGCATTCCTAGTGCTTTGACATTTGACTTAAGTATCTAGTGCTGATATTTTGCCTTTTTCCTTTTCTTTTTTGGCAGAGGAGACTCTAGTCAAAGAAAAGATCTGGTCTTTGGTTTCTCAAAATGAGCCATCTATTGTACAAATCTCAATGGTACCTATCCAATGACTTCTTGGTTTTCGGTAACACTGTATGGTTTTTCTGACTTCATTTGGATAGCAGGCGTCAAAACTGTCAATTGAGGACTGCATGGCTATTGTTGATCTTCTTGAGGTGCTACTAGTGGAACATTCCCACAGGTTGACCTTCATAGTACTGCAAAATTCTGCTGTCAAATATTTATTGTGGCATCTGGATTAAATCCCTTGGTGGTTTTCTTAATTATGCAGTGTATTGGAAGCCTTTTCAGTTGAATTAGTGTTGCAGGTACCAATTTTCATACTCAAAAAATTCCTTATACTATATTTATGCAATACTAACAACTCTTAAGTGGTGCAGTTGTTACTCTACTTCTTGTGCCATCCAAGTTGGAATGTTCGCAAAGTGTCCCATAATGCCACTAGAAAGATAGTTACTGCCATTCCACAATTATCTGAAACTCTGTTATGTGAGTTCAGAAATTTCCTTTGTGTGGTTGTAGAGAAAGCACATACACTGAAGATGAGGTAAGATTCCTTAATTTGGTTAATTGTTGGTAGCCCAAAGTGATGAATTATCTAGGGTTGATTGAAGTGCTTGAATGTGGATCTAGTTAATTGATTTCTGCAGATACTCTAGCTCACATGTAATTCTTTTCATATGTATTTCTAGATTTTAGTTTAGATGTTAATGGATCATTAACCGTATATATCTAGCTTTCACTCTGCTACTGAATTATTATATCTAGATTCCACTTGTCTCAAAGATGAATCTGAAGTAATTTGTTTGTAGTGATGCAGATAATTCCTTGGACACCCAGGTTCCTCTGCTTCCATCTGTTGAAGTAATAGTGAAGGCTTTAATTGTCCTATCATCTGCAGCTCTTACTCACTCTCCAAATGTATCTACCCACATCATATTCTGCTGCCATCATTCGTGCCTAGTTGGCACTGCTAAAAGAGACGCTGTTTGGAGGGTACAACCCCATCTTTCCTCCTCTCTCATTCTTTGTCTCTCTCTATATTATATACATATACATATGTCTGTGTAATATTCACTTATCAATAAAAAAATTGGAAACTAACTTGTCAATGAGAAAATTGGAAACTAACTTGTCTGTGGGGGCATATGCTTCTTTTGCAGAAGCTCCAAAGGAGGAATCGACCTAGTAGCATGTTGTTGTGAACCTCAAAGTCTAAAGCATTATGTAAACCTGTTGTCAGAGAGTGTTATTTGAAGATGCGGAAGCATATCTGATACACTGTATTCTTACAAGTACAGATGCCACTTGTACTCGTTTGACTAAGTCCATCTGTACTTGATAAGAAAATTTTCTGTTGTCAAAGACATATGGCATGTCTTCTCCCACGTAGCAATGTAAAAACATTGTTATTTGGGAACACTTTCAAGATTAATTAGATGCAATAGACAAACTCAGTGCACAAGATGCAAATGATCCACGCGTAATGCCAAGTGTGCAAGTTTAATTGTTCCAATATACCAAAACAAAAGTTAATGGAAGCATACTGATTTGATGGAAATTTTCAGTGTAACAGTATGACGGTGATCATGTTGAGCCAAACAAATAAATAAGTTTTAACTGCTGGATCACACATGTCAAGTTATTTTCTGTAATGGATTGCACAGGTCATGGTCTTGTCAATATGGATAATAATTATAATTTATGTTTTTCCTTTTGCACAAGTAATAGAGTGCCACTGAAATCAGATATGGACTAAGGTAAAATATAAATATATAACCTTCCCTACCAATAAACTGCAGCCTGATTGGCGTCATTGTTATATAAGCTCTTTTTCTTGACTCGTTTGGTTTAATTACCTTTTACATCCATTTTTCAGAGGCTCTCTAAGTGTTTGCTAAGACTTGGATTGGATGTTGTGGGTGTTGTTTCTGCTAATATCGAGACTGTCTGCAAGGTAAGCTCATAACCTTCCATTTGTTGTTTGTTATATTTCTTATGAAGGTTATGTGTTCTTCCTAGATACTTGGTTGTATCCTTTCCTAGTCATTTGCTGAACTCCTATGTTTACAGTTGTATATGTATAAACTAGAATTGTACATTCTACAGTTTAGCCACTAACCTTCAATGTTTCTTTTTACAGGATTTGCTAGGAACAACCGGATTGATGAGTTCAAATCCTCTTGAACAAAATGCAGCAATAAATTCTTTATCAACTTTGATGTGTATCTTACCTAAAGACACATATATGGTGTTTGAAAAGGTTTTTTTTTTTTTTTTTGGGTCTGCTTGTCTTTTACTGCTGTCATGATCCCCTACTGCTGTGAAAGCTTACTCAATCTTTCTTTGACCTCACCAGCACTTGAAAGGTCTTCAAGATCGAAGTTTACATGATATGTTATCAGAAATTGACATCCAGGTACATTTCATATGCTCATGTAGCTTACTGAATCTAGATTTACTGATTTGTATATCAACAATAATAGTTATAGTAATTCTTTTTGGATAGTTTTATCTCTTACATCTTTGTTTTTGGTTTTGCCCCATTCTATCTACTTTTAGAGTTTGGTTGTATGGGGAAATTAAGGAATTCCCTTTTGTTTTAATGTGTGATGAATTCAGTTAAGTCTGGTGAAGTGAATTATACTAACTTTGAAATTTAAGACGCTGCAGAGTTGGCAGTTCTTTTGAAACTAATTGCGATTGCTAATAGAAATTATTTATAAAGTCATAGCAGAGACAATATGAGCGCTTGTCAATGTCCATATCCCTAATCATGTTTAATGCCACTTATAATGCAAAATCACAAATATTTGTAAAATCGTTTGAGTTCCTTTCAGTCAGATCAAATTCTTGTTTTCTGCATGTATAGAATTATGCAAGTATGAGAATCCAATTCTTTTATCAATTTAGTTGAATTCAAGACTAAATTATTCTAGACCAAATAATTGGTGCAAAGCATGCTTTAAATTTGTTTTGAATTCTTCTCTTTTAGGGAACTTTAAAAATGAAGGCGGATAGATATTTTTGTTATTTTTTCTATCGGTGTTTTATATGCTTAATCAGTATATGGATGCATGAAAGCACGTATTGTTTTTGACTTTACAATTATTTGGCAAGATCTTTTCTTTTTCACGTAACAAGTCTACAATAGATTTGCCTTGGTTTTGGGCAAATTGGAGTCTCCGTGCCATAAAACCATTAAACGAAAAGGTTTAATTGATCTTTTATGACCATCAGTGCTTGTTAAAGTTGAACTACTCTCATTTTCTAATGGGCTTATGATTTATCTATATTTGGTGTGAGGGGGTGTGTTGGCCTCACCCATCATTGCAGGTATTTGGGTTGAAAGATTTCTCCACATTTCCATCTCTATTTCTGATTATGACTTTTTGGGGACTATTTTGTAGATTTCCAGTACTTTTCCCCAATATCCATTTCTGATTATCAATTTTTCGGGGTTGTTTTGTAGATTTCCCGTGCTTTGTCCCCAATAGGCTGTGTCTTCCCTTAAGACTTCTTAGGATATCTTCATGAAGAACATATTAGACCTTCATGGGCAATGCCACGGAAGCAATTTTGGTTGGTTCATGTCGGAAAAACTTTGATTTAAAAAGGAGGAAAATTGTTAAGACATGTTAAGATTTGGTGGATAGCAATAAAAGATAGATTGCATAGAACCGGACAACCGCATAGAACCGGACAACCACTAATCGTTGATTGGGAGGAGATGAAGCTAAATTTAAAAGAAAAATACCTGCTATCTCTGTATCAAAATGGCCTCCAAGAATAACTTACAGCATTGGGCAAGGAGTGATGTCTTTTATCGATTACATCTAGAAATTTGATGAGGTTTCTATTATATGTGGAGGAAGGGAAGTAGACTCAATATCTCATTATAGAAGTAGACTTAGGGTAGAGATTTAAGAGAACTCGTAATGCAAAGATGTGCTTATCAATTGGTTTTACAAGTGGAGCAGTATTTGGGGTCATCATATAGAGAATGTAGTGTGAATGGAATTGCTAATACTCATAAGCTATCTATTGTGAACTTTGATCTCAACTCAAGACAATCCAAACTAGATAGGGAAGTAATGGAAATTATTGTCTTTGATGCAAGTAAACATATAATGTGACCAAGGAAGAAGATGCATAATATTTTAATGAATATAAGTGTGAACCTGAAAGTGGAGATTTATCAGGAGAAAACTTTAAGTGAAGGATTGGTCGATGGTGGTTGAGAATGCTTTTAATTGCAAGATCAACTATTGTTTACTTAGGGAGATACAGGTTTGGTGATAGATGTGTACTGTCAATGCAATATATGCAATTTTCACTATGCTTAGTTTTTTTTAATTATATTTATAAATATGGTATTCATTAATCACTATGCTTAAGTTAATATCTATGGAGTTAGAGTTTAGTTTCTAGGTAGTCAAAAGTAAAGTTATGTTCAGATTAGAATAGGATGTCAGAATATCTCTTCTATATTAACAGTTTTCTTTATATTGTTGATTGTTATGGAATTCATATATCTTCAGACCTGAAAGTGTGAGCCTATCTCCCTTAAGAGTGATTCCTAAAATCCTGAAGTGATTTTTAGGTTCAACTTGTCTGAAGTTAGCGGTTTGCATGTATTGATCAAAATTTGTTTAAGCATATCTCTGGTTCCTACATCAAACAAACTGGATACATCTAGACCTAAAATGTTATAAATAGAACAAAAGCTACAGGCTAATATAGAGCTTCCCACTGGTAAACTTCAAGTTGAGATTTATATTGACCTGCCACTACTTTTCCACATGCATGGTGTTCAGTCTATTGAGTGGAAAAATGACAGTGATATCCTTGCTTATGAAAATATATAGCCTCAAGAATCCTAGTATGTCCTCGTACAAGTATCAGGTTATAATTTAAATTCAGTTATCATATCCCTTATTTTGTTGGAAAGAGGGTGTAGTTATTGTCATTGAACTTCTCTCTTTGCAATGATAGATCCTTATTTTTCTGTTAAATGGCATGAATTCGTATACTGTTCTTTCAGGATAAGTTGATTAGCTTGTGGTTATTTTGTGGGACTACAAATCTTTAGTTCCAGAAGATACATTTCTGTTGCAATTCCAACCATACCATGTTATCTTGCTGCTTTGTATGTTCTCTTATTTTGACATTGATAGGATATTTTTACATGGTGTTTTCATTTAGTTTTTACCATCTTTTTGTTTTACGGTTAAGGTGGATGGTTGAAGATTAAAGCTACCAGTTGATTAGCAAAGTGAAAAATGGCTGGGTTGGGGCTTTGGGGAGATGTTTAGTTCATTTATCTTTTCTTGTGTGTTGAGTTATATGTCTTGGTATTTCTTCTACTCTATCCTCATATTGTGCCATTGCTGACATTAAATTTGCTGAATAGACTGTTCACCTGCTTTTCTGGAGTTTATGTCTTGAAGGAGAAACTATGAACTATTACAGAAGTATACAGGAGAGCAAGGAGCAATCACTTACAACCGTGATACTCTTTTGAATTATGCTGGAAAAAAAGTCATAAGGATTTTATTTATGTCAATTTTGATGAGAGTATTAGTGAATGGGTTACCGTATATGATTGCAAGCCTTTATATATATGGTCATACTGCAAGTTAAAAACCTTGCACAAATAAATGCAATTATTCTATCCCTCTTTGCTTGTAATTGTTCCTCTGTCTTGCAATCTTCTGTTCTGCCTATCTCCTAGTTCTGAAATTTTCTTTTCCACTTTTTACAACTTTGGTCACTCCTATAAACTTGCTTCTTTCCCAAGGTTATGATCTTCTTGCAGTAATGGATGTGATTATGTTGTTTTTCATTTATCCAATCTGACTAATTCACTGTTTGCATGCATCTTTGTTTTTCCTTTGACCACATTTTCTTTTATGCCCTTTCAGATTTTTCGTACTCCAGAAGGAATGCTTTCCAGTGAGCAAGGTGTTTATGTTGCAGAGTCTGTTGCTGCTAAGAACTCTAAACAAGCAAAAGGCCGTTTTCGTACCTATGAAGACCAAGATGGCATGGTATTATTGTCTATTGTAACTTTTTAGTAACTCTTTTATTTACCTATCCTTATTTCATTCACATTGGACCTTTGGATTTTTACTGAATTTGCATGGAACCCAGGATAACAATTCTAACCGTTCTATGAGGAAAGATTCAGCGGTGAAAGATATTGGTGCCATGGGTAAAAAGGATACAGGGAAATCTTTGAAGAAAGCTGGCATGTTTCTGCAATCTGCATAGTGGTTAATAATCCCTTCCACTTGGAATTCTTTGTTCTGACATACTTTCTATCTTGTTGTTTTTGGTTTTTCAAGAAAAGGGAAAGACTGCAAAAGAAGAGGCACGTGAATTATTGCTGAAGGAGGAGGCCTCCATTCGTGAAAAGGTCCAGGCTATACAAAAAAACCTGAGTTTGGTGCTTAGGGCTCTTGGTGAAATGGCTGTGTCCAATCCCATATTTGCTCACAGTCAATTACCTACACTGGTTTGTATCCTATATATTAATTTTTGTTGATCTTGCAGTGCTTCTTGCATTTATGACTACTAAGGAAAATTACACGTAATTTCTAATGTTAGCTTGTTGCTGAGATTAGCTGGTGGTCGTTCACTTGTAATGTATATTACTGCTGCTTGTTTTAAGTGTAACTTGTGTGTTCTCATTAGTGTTTGTGAATCTGTTTGAATTTCTTCCCATCCCATTTAGTTCATAGTCCAATAAGGTTCTAGTTCTTTATTTGTGGTTTTCAGGTCAAATTTGTTGGTCCTTTGCTTCGGTCACCTATAGTAAATGATGTGGCTTATGAAACCTTGGTGAAGCTGTCAAGATGTACTGCTCCTCCACTTTGTAATTGGGCTTTTGACATAGCCACTGCTTTACGTATCATCGAAACTGAAGAAGGTAGTATTCTATTGGATCTCATTCCGCCAGCTGGTAAGGGGGAAACCAATGGAAAACCAGCCCCTGGTCTTTTTGAGAGAATAATTCATGGCCTACATGTGTCATGTAAATCTGGTCCTCTTCCCGTGGATTCATTTACTTTTGTATTTCCAGTAAGTTACAATTTTCTTGTAGCTTGATCAGTTATGCAATCTAATGTATTATTGACTCGAAATCGTTATTGATCAGATAATGGAGAGGATTCTTTTATCTTCTAAGAAGACTGGACTTCATGATGACGTGCTTCAGATTATGTACTTGCACATGGATCCCATGTTACCGCTCCCTAGGCTCCGGATGATATCAGTTATGATCAATTCCGTCATAATATAGAGATGCAATACATTCTATATTGAGTTATCTTTGCATGATTGTCCTTTTTCTGTCACAAAAATACTTTTTCATTCTACCTTGCAGGCTCTTTATAATGTCCTAGGTGTGGCTCCATCATACCAAGGATCTGTTGGACCAGCCCTGAATGAGTTGTGCCTTGGTCTAAAACCACAAGAAATAGGACCTGTATGCATTCCACCCGTGGTTGTTTACTTGAACTAACTGAGCAATTCATCCAAATGCTGATTAATTCTCCTAAGTTCTGTTTTACAGGCTCTGTATGGAGTGTATGCAAAAGATGTCCATGTAAGAATGTCATGCTTGAATGCTATAAGATGCGTACCCGCTGTCTCTAGCCGTTCTGTTCCTCTGAACATTGAGATTGCAACAAGCCTGTGGATAGCTCTACATGATCCTGAAAAGGTTTAGTTGTAAACCTGATTCATCTCCAACTTAAAATTGCATTGAAATTATCTGAACTCTTGATTCAAATCAAGCATGCATGCCATGGACAAATAATTCTAAACCTGTACACGTGATTTTATCTTCTACTAGAGGTGATGGATCATTATTCAAAATTTATTGTTATTTTGGTAGTTTGATGAGTTCTTAATTCATCGTTGTATTTTTTGTCATTTTCTCTTTGTTATTGATATATCCCTATGGTTTTCTGACAATAAATATGTTTATGTGGGTTATCGACCATGGTCTTGTTTGTCCTTGTAAGGAATGCTGAGATTTTTTTTTCTGAAAAGGAATGCTGAGACTTGTTATAATAAGCATAATTGTGTGTGCAAATTTTACTAAATGCTGATTAGATTGTAAGCATCATGTCAGATGACCATGTGATCTAGAAGTTGTTACATGAAGTTTGGTTTGACCAACATATGTGAGACGGTATGTAATCCTTAGCATTCACTTAATAGTGAATTTGTGTTCCTGTATATTCTAGCTTGTCAAGTGCTTGTCTAGATCCTTTCGCTCGATCTGGTTAATCTGATCTTACATAGCCCTGAATAGAGAGGATTAGACCTTACTCCTTAGTGTAGAATTCATTACTTGATTTGGATAATTTGATGCCTTCCGCTTTTCTCCCATTCCTCAAATACAAAAATAGCTTTTTAAATTAATGTAGCACTTAATTTGGCAAATAGAACTTTGTTTAGACCTACCAGTGGTTAAATCTCATTTGTTTTTTCATAGTAATCAAATGCAAAAGGCATCAACAAAGCATTATTAATTAGTTTTCTTTAAGGTTCTGGGAGTCTAGAGAGCATACCACATTATCTGATGCTATTCTGAATAAATTGAAAGAAACAAGCTACTGGTTTAGAAGTGGATGCTTGCCTTCAGGCGCTTGTAAATGCACTGAATCATCAATAGGATTATGGTTCTCTGAAGCTTTTCTTCTGTGTAATCAAGATGAAAGTTAGCATAATACTTCTGTTTGCTCCCCTTACTTGTTAGAGTGGTTTATTTATCTCTGAAAAATATATTTTATAATCAGTTTCTTCCACATTATTGCTTGTTAGAGATTTCTTTTTATTGAAATTCTTATGCATTATTCTTGCCAAGCTTGGTGCTCTGCTCAGTTCTGGTGCATACTTGGTTTATTTTCCATCTTTTGCTTTAATGACTAATCCTTCCTGTAACAAGAATCTCAGTGTTGTTCATGTTTTATTTTGGTTTTTTCTTCTGATTAAATATGTTTTTATTACATCATCTTGGGAGCGAATTGCTTGCTTGACGACTTATATTTGCAGTCAATTGCCGAAGCTGCTGAGGATATATGGGACCGCTATGGCCATGACTTTGGGACTGATTATTCTGGACTGTATACAGCACTTTCTCACCTAAATTACAATGTCCGCTTGGCAGCTGCCGAGGGGTTGGCTGCTGCTTTGGATGAAAACCCTGATTCTATGCAGGTTTGGTTTCTATCAAATTCTGGTGTTTGCTTTAGTCATTATGTTTTCTAAATGTCTGCTATTCTTTTCAGGAATCACTTTCAAATTTATTTTCTTTGTATATCCGTGACATTGGTTTTGGTGAGGGCAAGACTGATGCTGGTTGGCTAGGCAGACAAGGAATTGCATTGGCCTTACATTCTGCTGCTGATGTTCTGAGAACAAAGGACCTTCCTGTTGTTATGACATTCCTTATATCACGGGCATTGGTAAGCTGTTCCTCAATTGGCTAATGTTTTTCCTTCTCAACTTTGAAGTCAAATATTCAAGTACGAATGCTTCTTTTCTCCCTATTAGTTATGATTATGGAGTCAATCACTTCCCCCTCCTGCCAGTCTTGAGTGTTTCCTATACAGTGGTATTTTGTTGACAAGTCGGTTTGTTCCCAATTTTGTCATATATATTTAATTTTTTCTAGAGACAAAATAGTAATATCATGTTTGATTTTGATTTTCACTTGTTTTTATCAACCATATATTATTTTGTGACGAGTATGTTCTACGGCGTTGTGCTGTCAATATTTGAGGGCAAAACTCTCCGCCAAAATTGAAAGAAAAGGAGATGGGGACAATTAATTGTGAAATGAAGATTTTAATTGATTTTATTACTTGCCAATGTCAACAATATTGCCGATTATGTGGTCATGATTTGATTATCTTGAAGTAGCGGTTATGCTACCAGATTTTTATGATGGTTCATTTGGTAAGAAATATTGGTTGAGACTAGAACCTGTTTCTTGATGGCTATTAGGGGTTGAGCAAATATGGTGCATGTACACATACATGATAACACCCCTGACTTGATACAATTACAGCTAAAACATTTGTGCTTTTGATATTGTAGGCTGACCCTAATGCAGATGTTCGTGGAAGAATGATAAATGCTGGCATCATCATTATTGATAAGCATGGAAGAGATAATGTTTCCCTGTTATTTCCAATCTTTGAGAACTATTTAAACAAAAAGGTTAGTTTTGATTTTTCAGTTACAAATGTTTCCATCCATAACTAGCTTGATTTTACCCCAGATTGACAAAAGATTGTTGAATATTTGTCTTATTGATCTCATGAGTATTAAATGAGATCCCATAAGTGGATTGCTTTTTCTAGACCATTTAGAAAAACAAATAGAAATGTAGTTCCAGTGAAGGGTATAGTTAAGGATCCATTATCTTATTTTGATCCAACTTTTGAACAGTTTTTCTTTATCCATTGTTGATGAATCTTGTTATTTATTCCTTAAGAAGTCTCATCATATGAATTTATGCCCTTCTTTAGGCCATGGATGAGGAGAAGTATGACTTGGTTCGTGAAGGTGTAGTTATTTTTACTGGTGCATTGGCTAAACATTTAGAAAAGGTTTGTATTTGATTATACTGTATTCACATTGGTAAAAGTTAGTTATTCTTTATAATTATGGAAGTTTTATTCCTCTTCCTTTTTTTTATTGTCAGGATGATCCTAAAGTCCATATTGTTGTGGAGAAGTTGTTGGATGTGCTGAACACTCCATCTGAAGCTGTTCAACGAGCAGTGTCTACATGTCTATCTCCTTTGATGCAGTCTAAGCGAGTAATAATAATTGTTTACTTTTGTTGGATAATTATCTTAGATAGGTTTAGTTAGCCTAGGAGATAAGTTTATCTTCTAGTAGATAAGATAAGATATACTATAGATAGGATAAGTTAGTATATATGAAAAAATCTAGTAGTTTAGTAGTATTAGAATAGATTATATACTATAGATAGGATAAGTTAGTATATATGAAAAAATCCAGTAGTTTAGTAGTATTAAAATAGATTATACTCATGTATAAATTACATATAATTAGAGAAATAAAGTTGGTTTTCGTCTGATATTTTCTATACCCCCTTGTTTCCTGGTATCAGACCTACCGATTCTGGTAGCCTAATTTTTCCAGCCACATCATGGCTGGAGTTCAACCATCCTTTGGTTCCTATGATGAGTCCCAAACCTTATCCCAAACACCTAGTTACGTAATACCTTCAGCCCAAACTCCATCTCCTTCTATTGGTAATCTTTCATTGTCACGCAACATAGATTAAATTGAACGAATCTCTGAGAATGGTCCCAATCAGTAAGGAAGAGGCAAGGCTGGATATCTAAGAGGGACAATTCCTCAACCACATGAAACAACAGTCATTTACAGTGCTTGGGAAGCTGAGAATTCTATTGTCATGGCTTGGCTTATAAATTCAATGGAGCCAAAAATAGGAAGAACCTACCTATTCTGCAAAATTACAAGAGAAATCTTGGAGGTTGTGCAAGAAATATATTCTAATTTGGAACTGCTTAGTGCTTTGAAATCAAATCAAAAATTAGAAATACTCAACAAGGTAATATGTCGATTACCGAGTATTATAATTTACTCACTGAATTATGGCAGGAGATGGATCTATTTTATGCAGTAAATTGGGAGTGTTGTGCTGATGCCGAGAAGTATGAAAAATTATTGGAGAAGGAGAGAGTTTTTGATTTCTTGTAGGGACTTAATGTTGAACTTGATGAAGTACGAGAAAGGTTACTCGGTTTAAAACCATTTCCATCAATCCGAGAAATGTTTGCTGAGGTTTGTAGAGAAGAGAGTAGGAAAAAGGTTATGCTTACCTCACACTCTTTTGAACAAACCTCTCAAGGCTCAGCTTTAGTGGCAAACTCTTGAAAGGAGTCTACTTACCAAACTCGAGAGCAAGAAACCAAAAACAAGCAATGGTGTGACCACTGTGATAAGCCCTACCACACTCGTGAGACCTATTGGAAATTACATGGGAAACCACCAAATTGGAAACCTAAAAGCCAAAGTGTTCAACAAGAACGTGGAGCAACACATGTAGTAGAATTCGATATCAACAAATCCACAGGGCTAAACGTGTCCCCCCAGTAGATTGAACTACTCCATCAACTCTTGAATGAGACAAAAATCACAATTGAGAAAGACTCACATGACCAACAAGCCTTTACTACAACGCTAGTGCATAAAGGTAACCTATGTCAATCATTATTATCAAAGTCTATAAGTCAAAATCTTTAGATTGGGGACACAATTGCATCAGACCACATGACTTGGTCTTTGAAGGTCTTTGAAAAAAATGAGCCATGTAACCAGAAAATTAATGTTTGGGTCGCGGATGGAAAATGGTCACCAGCTATTGGGCAAAGGAGAGTTTGTTTGCCAAAACTGACATTAAATACTATTCTCTATGTGCCTAAGTTAACTTATAATCTACTATCTGTCAATCAATTAACCAAGGACCTGGACTATATCGTGACGTTCTTTCCATCTCATTGTGAATGTTAGGACCAGTGTTTGGGGAAGATGATTGGCAGTGCTGAGGAGAAAGATGAACTTTACTACTTCTCAGGAAAGAGTACTCCTACTGAATCCAAATCACCACATCGGATTTCCCTTTCAGTTATGTCAAATTCGGATGTTATGTTATGATATCAACACCTTGGTCATCCCAATTACCCATATTTGAAAATCTTATATCCAAACTTTTTCATCAATAAAGATCAGATTTTTGTATATTGTGAGCAATGAAAGCAAAAATACTTATCCCATACACTCATACATACCCCCAAAACCTTTCCAATTAATTCATAGTGATATCTGGGGTCCCGCTAGAGTTACAAGTCTAACCGGTACTCGGTGGTTTATCAGTTTTATTGATGATCATACAAGGGTATGTTGGGTATACCTAATGAAAGACAAATTTGAACCCTATCATATCTTTAAACATTTCCACAAACTCATCCAAAATGTATTCCAGACCTCTATTCAAGTAGTGCGTACAGACAATGGGAGAGAATATTTTTCAATTGATTTTATTCAATATCTCAGTAGGCATGGGATCATTTATCAAAGCTCTTGTGCTTATACCGCACAACAAAATGAGATAGTAAAGAGAGAGAATCATCGTCTTTTAGAGGTAGCCCGATTTATCATGTTTTAACAACTTTGTTCCAATTTCCTATTGGGGAGAAGCCATTCTAATTGTCTTATACTTGATAAATCGTCTTCCTTCAAAAACTCTTAAATTCTGAATCCCATTAGGTGTTCTTCTAGAACATTTTCCTCACTTTAAGCTCCTTAATTCTCTTCCTCCTAAAGTCTTTGGGTGGACTGTTGTCGTACACAGCAATCAACCCAATAGAAGCAAACTTGACCCACAAGCTATTAAACGTGTGTTTGTTGGGTACTCTCCCACTCAAAAGGGTTATAAGTGGTGGTCACCTTTTACAAACAAATTCTTTGTTTCATATGATGTCACTTTTTTTGAAAAACAACCATACTTCACCAATACCTCTCTTCATAGGGAGACATCCAATGAAGAGATTTATTGGGACCCAAGCATATCACTTCCTATCTCACAAACGTTCCCACAAAACCCACAAACACCGCAAACACCTACCATTGAACCTGAAACTGTCTAGTCCAATTCAGTGGGAGAACCAATTCCCGAGAAACCAACCTTAGTGTATTCTCGAAGGCCTAAAGCTCCTCAACAAGGCCAATCATTGGACCAGGAACCGGCTCCTAGAGAGACTATGGTAGGTGACTTAGATGTGCCAATTGCACCACGAAAGGGGGTAAGATCATGTACGAAATATCCTATTTTAGATTATTTGACTTTCTCAAAGTTATATTCAAAGTTTAAAGCTTTCACTACTAAGCTTGACAGTGTAAGAATCCGAAGAAATTTACATGATGCATTCCAAGAACCTAAGTGGAAGTAAGCTGTACTTGAAGAAATGAAAGCTTTACTTGATAATAAAACATGGGAGATTGTGGATCTACCCGAAGGGAAAAAGGTGGTTGGTAGCAAGTGGGTTTTCATCGTGAAGTATTGGGCAGATGGAGAGATTGAAAGGTATAAGGTTAGATTAGTGGCTCAAGGCTTTACACAAACCTATTGAATAGATTATAAGGAGACATTTGCTCCAGTTGCGAAGTTGAACACAATTAGAGTCCTATCATTGGCTGCAAATATAGATTGGGAACTCCATCAGCTCGACATTAAAAATGCCTTCCTAAATGGTACATCAGATGAGGAAATATATATGAGGATACCACTAGGTTTTGAAACTAAA
Organism: Erythroxylum carthagenense; assembly: GCA_026413575.1. Taxonomy (NCBI): domain Eukaryota; kingdom Viridiplantae; phylum Streptophyta; class Magnoliopsida; order Malpighiales; family Erythroxylaceae; genus Erythroxylum; species Erythroxylum carthagenense. The sequence continues at coordinate 31,840,545 of JANZLD010000235.1, read as the reverse complement.
GAAGGGGAAGAGTTTGCAAATTGAAAAAATCCTTATACGGCCTCAAACAATCTCCACGAGCATGGTTTAAGAGGTTCAGTGATGCTCTTTGCAGGTTTGGATACAAACTGATTACACAATGTTTGTGAAGTGTCCAAAAAATGGAAAGAAATTCATCTTAATTGTTTATGTGGACGATCAATGATCTTAAACAAAAATTGAGGCTAGAATTTAGGGTAAAAGACCTCGGAGCATTAAGACACTTTCTTGGAATGGAGATTGCTCGAAGTAAGGAAGATGTTTTCATAACTCAACGAAAATACATTCTTGATTTACTGGAGGAAAAAGGAAAGATGGGTTGCAAACCTATGGGAACTCCATTGGAGAGAAGCAGGAAATTCAAGAAAAATTAAGAAGATCCTCTTGTTGACAAAGGAAGATACCAAAGGTTTGTCACTAACTAGACCAGATATTGCTTATTCTATGAGTATTGTTAGCCAATTTATGCACTCTCCAACTCAAAGAAATTTAGAGGCAGTCAACCATATTTTTAGATATCTCAAAGGCAGTCCAGGTAGACGATTAATGTTTTGGAAAAATGAGAAAAGAAGCATAGAAAGGTTCACGGATGCAGATTGGGCTGGTTATATTGAAGACAGTAGGTCAACATTTGGTTATTATACTAAACTATGGGGGAATCTTGTCACTTGGTTAAGTAAAAAGCAGTTCATAGTAGCAAGAAGCAGTGCAGAAGCAGAGTTAGGGCAATTGCACAAGGAATTTGTGAAGTTATTTGGTTAGAGAGGTTGATGCAAGACCTATAGATCACCACTTTCTCTCCCACCAAAGTTTCAGTGATATTAAATTAGGCATCAGTTTAGTGAAGAGTTCAATTCAACATGATCGATCAACACATGTTAGAATTGACAGGAGCTTTATCAAATGTGAAATAGAAGAAGGGGGCATTGATCTATGCTATGTCTCTACTGAAGCATAGGAAGTCGATATCTTCACAAAGATCATGCCTACGCCTAGATTCGAGACAATTCTAAGCAAGCTGGGAATGATAAATATCTATTCCTCAACTTGAGAGGGAGTGTTGGATAATTATCTTAGTTAAGTTTAATTAGCTTAGGAGATAATCTTCTAGGAGATAAGTTTATCTTCTAGTAGATAAGATAAGATATACTATAGATAGGTAAGTTAGTATATACAAAAAAATCCAGTACTGTAGTAGTATTATAATAGATTATACTCACGTATAAATTACATATAATCAGGAAATAAAGTGGGTTTTCTTTTGATACTTTCTATAACCTCTTGGTTCAACTTTAACTGGGTTATTTGTGTATCATAGTTGTGTGTATCTGTTATTGGCATCTTCTCAGCTTTTGATCATATTCTGATATTTTTACATACAATAATTGATCTGAAAGTTTGTTACCTCCTTGTAGCCATCAACTTGAACTCATGTTGAGCTTCATTCTTGCAGGGTGAAGCACCTGTTCTTGTATCCAGATTGTTGGATCAACTGGTGAAAAGTGACAAATATGGTGAGCGCCGTGGAGCTGCTTTTGGACTTGCTGGGGTTGTTAAAGGATTTGGAATATCTTGCTTAAAGAAGTATGGAGTGATTTCTACATTAAGGGAAGGTCTTTTAGATAGGTAAATTATTTCTTGCTAATAAAATTAGGTTGAAGTTGTATCCTTGGTTCATATTTTAACCCATTTCACTTTCTAAGTTCCTTTAGTGACTGTGAATGTGTTTTCTGTTCCTCTCGTGGCAAAGTTGAGTCTGCATCCTATTTGCTCTGTTTCCATTTTTAGCAATCGAAATTTTGTTTAACTTCTTTTCTTAGATGGTGTTGCACATGTTGTGGGTTTCAGCTCGACAGATCAATTATGGACTTGAACATGTAAATTGAATGGTTATGGTATTTGATGTGCTCCTTGGTTTCTTTGAATGTCAGGAATTCTGCAAAATGTCGTGAAGGAGCTTTACTAGCTTTTGAGTGCTTATGTGACAAACTTGGAAAGTTGTTTGAACCGTAAGAATTTAAACCCTTTTTCCAAGCAAGTGAAATGACCTTCAAGTGTTCTTTTTGAGCATATGATAACTTCTTTTTCATTGTTGGGATCCAGGTATGTGATTCAAATGTTACCATTACTTTTGGTTTCATTCTCTGATCAAGTTGTTGCAGTTCGTGAAGCTGCTGAGTGTGCTGCTCGAGCAATGATGTCTCAACTTAGTGCACAGGGCGTTAAGCTTGTGCTTCCATCCCTTTTAAAGGTATATACTTTGGATTCATGCGTCTAGCACTTATCAGATAGTTTGATTTGGTGATACATGATATTACTTTACTGGTGAAGATGCATGTCGTCTCGCCATACCATTTTGTACATCCCAGCAAAGGTTAATTTGATAGTACTTTGATACTGTGATTTTCTGTGATGCTTACTGACATGGTGGAATCTTAAGGTGGATGTAATGTTTTGATTTGAGAATCGAAAATAATGATTTTGATATACTATTTCATTGCCTTTTCAACCCAAGTATCTGAATGTAATGAAGATGTTGACAGAGGATTGCCTATATATAATGCATACATGTTCATTTATGGATTCCATTATATGTATATCTGTGGTTTTCTAATACATATATTTTCCATGTACAGATAAAGTTTCATATTTATCACAAAGTTTCACTTCGTTGTTGGCATGAGTACTATGGTCTTTTCCATTCAAAATTCTTACTGTTATGGTCATCTTATATTACTTGATTGTCCATTGTCTTTTATTGCCTAAACGTTCAGGGTCTTGAAGATAAAGCGTGGAGGACAAAGCAAAGCAGTGTGCAACTACTTGGTGCTATGGCTTACTGTGCTCCTCAGCAACTCTCCCAATGCCTTCCTAAGATTGTTCCAAAACTGACCGAGGTTTATCTTAGTCTAAATCCAACCTGATAGCTTTTCCTTCTGTAAACCAAACTCTAACTCTTGATATTGCTGTTCCCAGGTGTTAACTGACACTCATCCCAAAGTCCAGTCAGCAGGACAAACAGCACTCCAGCAGGTTGGAGTTTTGTTTGTTGTTTCTCTCCTGGTTTTCCACCATAGTTCCCCTAACCTGTCTTTGCTGGTGCCTTTCTTAGGTTGGGAGTGTTATAAAGAATCCAGAGATATCATCTCTTGTCCCTACACTTCTCATGGGACTTACAGATCCCAATGACTATACCAAATATTCCCTTGATATTCTCCTCCAAGTAAGATTTATTTGATGGAAAATTTGAATCCTTTTTTTCTAGTTTCATTTGACAAACTCATGGTTCTAAGTGCTCTTCTATTTGTTGCAGACTACTTTTGTTAATTCAATTGATGCCCCTTCACTTGCTCTGTTAGTGCCAATAGTTCATAGAGGTCTAAGAGAGAGGAGTGCTGAAACTAAAAAGAAAGCTTCACAAATCGTTGGAAACATGTGTTCATTAGTTACAGAACCAAAAGATATGATTCCTTACATAGGGTTGCTTCTTCCCGAAGTTAAAAAGGTACCTCTTGTTGACTTGTGTTATCGGTGTATGGATTGGCTCTAATGTTATTTGTAAAATATGCAAATAGGTCCTTGTGGATCCAATTCCTGAAGTCAGGTCTGTTGCGGCAAGGGCCATCGGATCCCTTATAAGAGGCATGGGAGAAGAAAACTTCCCAGATCTTGTTCCTTGGCTTTTTGATACTCTTAAATCTGATAACAGTAATGTTGAGCGCTCAGGAGCTGCTCAGGGTTTGAGTGAGGTAAAAATCATAAGAATTTAACTTTTATTCTCGAATACTTAAGGGTACTACTAAACTTTGGAAAAATATTTCATAATTATAGCGTCAAGCTAAGAGTATGCAGACAACTCGATAATTGTTAACCCCCAGTTGAATTCATTAGTTGCTTTAATCAGGAATCTTCTTCTGTGTCTTAACAAAGACATTTATATGAGTTGCTGGTACGTCATAATTATCAAGCCCGTCTTTTCTAAAGAAAACTTTAATCTATGGTTATCATGTAGGTTTTGGCAGCACTTGGCACAGAATACTTTGAACATGTACTTCCTGACATTATCAGAAACTGTTCTCATCAAAAGGCGTCTGTGCGTGATGGATACTTAACACTTTTCAAGGTGAGCATATTGAATATGTGATAATTCTTAAATTTTTCGGAGCTTTTACTTACACGAACCTAGTCTAATTTTTTTGATTCTTTTGCAGTATCTTCCTAGGTCTTTAGGTGTTCAATTTCAGAACTATCTGCAGCAGGTGCTGCCTGCAATCTTAGATGGTAATTTTTCTTTTTTATTGTGAAATGGGGAGCTTTTTAAAATTTTTGGGTCCTCCGTTCGGTTTAATTGGTGATTTTTTTTAAGATACTAGCTGTATTTATACTTTTCCAGGTCTCGCTGATGAGAATGAGTCTGTGCGTGATGCTGCATTAGGTGCTGGGCATGTCCTGGTGGAACACTATGCCACAACGTATGCATGTGCTTGGTCTTATTTTCCTTTTTTATTTACTCACATTAACTTTAGTATTTTGTCTGTTCTGCATTGTTTTTGTGGCGAAAGCTTTTTAGTTGTTGAAAAGTGACAGATGCATCGTGTTGTATCTCTTCTAACATCATTTATTGCTGTTGTTACTTTTCTTTTACTCATTTTCAGGTCATTACCTCTTCTGCTTCCAGCTGTTGAGGATGGTATTTTCAATGATAGTTGGCGTATTCGCCAAAGTTCTGTTGAATTGTTAGGAGATCTCTTGTTTAAGGTATTTATTCCTTGACCTCTTGATACTGGTTTGTGGAACTCTTTAGGTCCAGCTCTTTCGGTGGTAATTTCCTGAATTGTTTTAATTAAAAAAAGGTTGCTGGAACATCTGGAAAGGCTTTACTTGAGGGTGGTAGTGATGATGAAGGTGCTAGTACTGAGGCACATGGTCGGGCTATCATTGAGGTATTAGGAAGGGAAAAGCGCAATGAAGTCCTTGCTGCATTATACATGGTTCGTACTGATGTCAGCATATCTGTACGTCAGGTAATGTAACTGAAAAATTGTTTTTCTTGCCTTTCTTGTGCAATTCTCTTGTATCTGTTACTGTTTCATGTTACAAATCCTGCAAATTTTCTTTCCTCTATTGGTAGGCTGCCTTGCATGTATGGAAAACTATAGTGGCAAATACTCCAAAGACGCTGAAGGAAATTATGCCAGTTTTGATGAACACTTTGATTTCTTCTCTTGCATTCTCCTCCTCTGAGAGGCGACAGGTTTACTTTTCTATTGTGAACCGTTTGAACTTTATCATTGGATTGTAAAATGTTCATATCAATAAAGTGATTTCAACTTTAGGTTGCTGGACGAGCACTGGGTGAGCTTGTTAGGAAGCTCGGTGAAAGAGTACTTCCTTTGATAATCCCAATCTTATCCCGTGGACTGAAAGATCCGGATGCTAGCAGAAGACAAGTAAGCTTGTTTGCGGCAACAGTATTCAGTATTCAAATTTTGCTCTGAATCATCTGGAACTGCAACTCTAATCTCAATTCATACATTCTGGAGTCTTATAATTTCTTATGCTCTGCTTAATGAAAATTTCCCATCTCTCTTGGTCTCCAGAATCATATATCATCGGGAAAGATAGTTTGTCACTGAGATTGGTCTTTAATAGTTTGTCACTGAGACTGGTCTTTACTTGTTCTCTTGATTGCTCTTATCTAGTAGTGCCACCTTTGGAGGAAATGGCCTCTGTTATTAGTAGTTAACCATTGGAATGGCAGTGTTGCGTGCATGACACTTATAGATCTTTTTCTTTTCCTTTTTGTATATCAAAATGAATGAGCATAGGAGTTGGTAGTTTAGTCTCGAATGGATAAGAACTTTCATATATATACTTGCTTCCTGTGATTCTAATATGATCTGAAATGACAGGGTGTATGCATTGGTCTGAGTGAAGTAATGGCAAGTGCTGGGAAGAGTCAGTTATTGAGTTTCATGGACAATCTAATCCCTACTATTAGGACTGCGCTTTGTGACAGGTTCGTTATAATTTTTGACATGTCTTACAGAGGACATTCTGCTAAAACAAACACTGTATGCATTCACAGCATCCCTGAGGTTCGAGAGTCTGCTGGCTTAGCATTCAGCACACTTTACAAGGTTTATTTCCTGGTCTTTGTTTTTATCTGAAATTTATTTTTCAAACTATTTAGTTTCAGTGAGATCACCTATTTTGTCATGTTATTATTATTATTCAGAGTGCTGGAATGCAAGCGATTGATGAAATTGTTCCAACACTGCTGCATGCTTTAGAGGATGATGAAACGTCTGATAATGCTCTTGATGGTCTCAAACAGATTTTAAGGTATAAATTATGCAGCACAGATTTGTTGTTTAATCTCCTCAGTTACTCTGTTTCTTGTGTTGACCATTGCTCCTTCATCTTCTCATATTTTCTATAATTCAGTGTCAGGACTACTGCTGTGTTACCACACATTTTGCCAAAACTGGTCCATCTTCCTCTTTCGTATGGCTAGCTTTCCCTGATTTTCATCCAACTCTACTTGTTTTCTGACTCATATTCTGTTACTAATATCTTGAACCACATTCAGTGCCTTCAATGCGCATGCTATTGGAGCTTTGGCAGAAGTTGCAGGACCTGGTCTCAACCTTCATCTTGGTACCGTTCTTCCTGCTTTACTTTCTGCAATGGGTTCTGAGGACAAGGTATGTAGAAAATGATAAAGCCACCTTTATCTCTTTTCCTATCTTAACAATAACTCTTACTTACAGAAGCTTTTCAATTTGTAGGATGTACAAGCCTTGGCTAAAGAGGCTGCAGAAACAGTGGTCTTGGCTATTGATGAGGAAGGTGTTGAGTATCTGATAGCCGAACTGGTTAAAGGTGTTGGAGATAATGTGGTATGCTGTTATTTATGCTGTTGAGATTTAATCTCTCTCTCTCTCTCTCTCTCTCTCTCTCACTGCAATTACATCTCAACGATTTCAGGCTTCAATTCGAAGAAATTCATCATATTTGATAGGGTTTTTCTTCAAAAACAGCAAGCTATATTTAGCTGATGAGGCTCCAAACATGATAACTGCACTGATTATATTGCTAAGTGACCTGGATTCAGTGACGGTTGCGGTAGTGCTTTTCTGTATGTTGCTTCTTCTATCATTCTGTTGTCTTCTGCAAATAATATCTTGTTCAATAGGTTGCTTGGGAAGCTTTGTCAAGGGTTGTTGGTTCAGTTCCAAAGGAGGTACTACCCTCATATATAAAACTAGTGCGTGATGCTGTTTCTACGTCAAGAGATAAAGAGCGAAGAAAGAAAAAGGTCTGCCACCATAGTGTGAAAAAATAGATCATCATACAGTAACTATAAATTGTTCGCCAAAAATCTGTCATATGTCCCTTTGTTTCGTTTTACCATTCCATCTGTTATTTGTGAAACATTGATTAGAAATACATTTATCTGCAGGGAGGGCCAGTTCTCATTCCTGGTTTCTGTCTCCCAAAAGCTCTTCAGCCATTGCTGCCAGTATTTCTCCAAGTATGTTTCTATTCAATGGATTGTTCAAGTTATTTTCTTTGATTTACCAAAAATGGAATTAAAGAATTTTTAGCTTTTGTTTCTGGAGTCACGTCTTCCCTACAGTCCCAATGTTTTTAGTGAAAATTAACTGCTAATACAACGCTTCTCATATTGTTTGAGACTTTCTTGGGTGAACTAAGTATGCAGAAATTTATATCAGTTCATGCGACCGTCAGAAGAGACTAAAAGCTGAGCAAATTCTTTTTTTGTTTCTTATGCATGTGATGGAGCAAGTGTGATCTCTTAGTATAACATGTTTTAGTTAATTTTTACTCATTGTTGTTCAACATCTTCAATTGTATACCAAGTCAAAATATGAATCTGTTAGAGTGGATCGTGCGAAGCAGTCATTATTTACAAAGAGCGAACATATTGTGTAAGAACTTTTTCAAGAACATAAAGTCCACCAGAATTTGTCAAAAGCATTCCTTTATCTGTAGAAGACATTTCCTATAGGCTCAGATACCATGTCTCATTTGAAGCTAGTTAGTTTGTTCTTCCATTCAAATGTGAATTGAAGCTCACATGAAGTAAGATTTTAAACCTTCTTTTCTTTCTTTCTGTCTTTGGCTAAAGATTATATCTGCTTTTATGATCACACAAGATGCTCCATCTGAATTTTCTTCTTCACTTCTAGGTATATTATGTAAATTCCAACGGTATTGGCCGCATTTGTTTCATTGTGTTGATACGTTAGATGTAGAGTTTTTGGTTTTGGCTTGCATTTTGACACCCTTTGAATTCTTGTAAAACATGGATGATTTAAAATGAAACAGAAAAATGTAAGAACATGCAGACTTCTGTTTTACTTTCGCTATGGAATATTTAATCTTTATTTCCATAGGTTAGAAGTTGAAATATAAGATCATTTACGCCAGTAAATTAAGCCAAAGATATTTAATCATTGCAGTATCAGTTTACTGGAATAAGCACAAAGGAGACTGAAATTTGTATAGATTCTGTACTAGGATTCGATTATGCGACTAATATGGCTTTTTTATAATCCTTTTGGCACTGTTTTTGGGCTTTATGCACTTGCTTGCTTTTATCTGTAATTTCTTGTCCTTGCTTTATTAGAAGAGACTAAAGTAAATCAGGTTACTGTCTTGTGTCACTACTCCTTTATCATTGTTTAATAAGGAAATGTATGATGCTATGGTGTATGTCTTCAGGGTCTAATAAGTGGGTCTGCAGAACTTAGAGAGCAGGCAGCCCTGGGTCTTGGGGAGCTTATTGAAGTAACTAGTGAACATGCATTGAAGGAGTTTGTCATCCCTATCACTGGGTATGTACAACAGGCCTCTAAGAATGCTTGCTATTTTTGAATTGTGACTGCTAATTTTTTTTTAAAAAGGAAGTGCAGCTCTGGCTTTCTTCTTGCTTTTTGCGTATAATTATATTGTTTGACGATATGGGAATTTGGGGGATGTTGCTACAAATTTTTCTTGTTTTAGAATGGCTTTATGCATACCTTGTCATCGGTGGTGCTCTGTTAAAAATCCAGAACTATCTGCTCCCTTCTTTTAGTTTTAGTACTATAAACTGCATTCAGAAAGTACTTTTTGACTCTTATTAGTGTCAGTAGATACCCTGGAATTTATGGTTTTAACTTGTTTCTTAGTAGCTGATTCGTTCAGAAAGTTTTAGTGTGGCTTGGCTGTCTAGGTAACTATTGAGCATCTTGCATGCAAAGGAAAGAAATCTTGCACTTCCAACTGTTCAGTTTGTGTCAACAGTAGTCTTCGTGATGTTAATGTGCTTTTAGGCTCATGTGTGACTGTATTTGTCATTTTTAAATTATAGTCATTGTAAGTTTCTCTTGTAAATTTCAAGCAAATTGTTTTACACCTTTTCTCACTGAACTATTCTTAATTAATTTTGATTTTACATATCTTATGTATACAGGCCTCTTATAAGGATTATAGGTGATCGGTTTCCTTGGCAAGTGAAGAGTGCCATTTTATCCACCTTAAGCATCATTATAAGAAAGGGTGGCATAGCACTCAGGCCCTTTCTTCCTCAGCTTCAAACAACATTTATCAAGTGTCTGCAAGACAGTACAAGGTTTGTTTGGATAATTAGTGTTTTGATCCCTATCTGAAACCTACTATTTATATTGGTAAAAACTAAACTCTTATAATTTGTAGTTTGTCCTGAAAATTTCCCTTTCTAAACGAAAGCTCTAGTATATGCTTGTTCTATTTTGTAGATAGTATAGTGACGATTTTTTTTCTGAAACTTGCTCGTTATCTAGTCAAATTGTCTTTTCTTTGCATAATTATGTTACAAAAGCCGTCTCTGTTATTGAGATCTTGTCTTATGCAGGACTGTTAGTACAAGTGCTGCGCTTGCACTTGGGAACCTCAGTGCTCTCAGTACGAGGGTTGATCCTCTAGTCAGTGACCTCCTATCTAGTTTGCAGGTGGTACTTACTGTTTTGCTTTTCATTACCACTGATCTTCATAAAGATTTGCTGATGTTGGCATGATATTTCAGGCATCAGATGCTGGTGTCCGTGAGGCAATCCTCACAGCTTTGAAAGGAGTCATAAAGCATGCTGGAAAGAGTTTGAGCAGTGCTGTTAGAACTCGTGTATATAGTCAGCTGAAAAATTACATTAATCATGATGATGACCAAGTTAGAATATCCGCTTCCAGCATATTGGGAATTATGTCACAGGTCTGATTCATATATCATAGGTTTTATAAATACTAGTTATATCCTCTACGTAACTAATTTTTAACTTAATCAATAATTTGAAGGGGTTTTATTGCTCACACTTCGCACGGGAATCTATTCCCTGCTATCTTTATCCAGTTGTAGTTGCTTGTTTTTAAATTGTACCGTAGAGCAAATTTTTTCTCTTATTCTTCAGAGACTTTTGATTTAGAAAGTTATCTACTATGACATCGGGAGGTGGAAGTTCTGATAGGAACAATTTATTCTTCCCTTTGTTGGTTGTATAGCATAAGATGTCTATATTCAAATAAAGCAAATTCTTCCTACCCTTATTTTTTCCCTTCTTCTTGTGAAAGAAGTGTTTCTGCTTACCTCAAGTATTTTATTACAGTACATGGACGATACTCAGCTTTGTGAGCTGCTACAGAACCTTTCTGATTTGGCCTCTTCAACAAGCTGGCTTTCTAAGCATGGGTCAGTACTTACCATCTCATCCTTGCTCAGACACAATCCTTCTTCAGTTATTATATCTCCAGAGTTTCCATGTATCATAGACTCCCTTAAAGCTGCCTTGAAAGATGAAAAGGTAATACAGTTTAAACCTTCCTAGTGTTACTTTCATATTGTCAATTGCTGAATTCTAACCGCCTTCTGCAAATCAGTTCCCACTCCGTGACACTTCAATTAAGGCTCTGGGAAGGCTTCTACTTCATCAAATTCAAAATGATGCTTCTAAATCTGCTTTGAATGTGGATATTGTATGTTCCATAGTCTCTGGTATGCATGATGATTCTAGTGAAGTCAGAAGAAGGGCATTGTCAGCTCTTAAAGCAGTTGCAAAAGTATGTTAGGGAGATTGTTATTCTAAATTCTTGGATTTGATCAGCCAATTGTGATGAAGGTTTAGAAACTTAAGCATGGTACATTCTATTGCAGGCAAATCCCTCATACATTGTGGTCCATATTGCAATTGTTGGCCCTGCACTTGCTGAATGTATGAAGGACAGTAGTAATCCAGTGAGACTTGCAGCAGAAAGATGTGCTTTGCACACTTTCCATTTGGCAAAAGGTATTTTCCTTTCTTGAATAGAATATCTTCGACTTAAATGCTTTCTTGGATATTTTTAATATAACCTATGTGGACTGGATTTTTCTGTGTTCTTCTATTCTAATGGGCCATTTTGTTCCGTAATTTTACTTTCCCAAAGTTACTCTTCTCTGAGCAAGAACATTATGCGGTTTGCTAATTTAATGACAATTTATCTTCAGGTCCAGAAAATGTATCAGCTGCTCAAAAATATATCACAGGCTTGGATGCCAGACGACTTTCCAAATTTCCTGAGCAAAGGTAATTTTTATGACCTTAGCCTCTTCCCTTTGCTCTGTTGTGATATGAGTGTATGGTTTATGTTGGTTATATTTGGTTGTATTTGTTGTTGCAAATTGCAATGCATGTATACATCCCATGATTCATATATTTATGACCATGCAGTGATGACAGTGAAGACAGCGAAGATGACTCGACAAGTGGCTGAAATTGGGTTGGTTGATCATTTTCATCTTTTAAGTGGTTCAAGGGTAGAGTTGTTATACCAGGCGATAAATTGACTTTATATCCCTTATAGGCATCTTCATTTGTCAGCGGGGTTGTTTAGCTTTTATACATACGTATACATCGGAAGATTAGAGATTTGATGCCCAAATTTTTGTTGCTTGGGTATAGTTATTAATGTATCGTATGTACATTGAAGACAAGCCTATGGCTTACCTTTTGGCGGTACTACAGTTGTCAACCCAAAATTACTACAATATTTATTCTGCAATGCAGATATTCTTGCTTATCGGAAGCATATTTTCAACTTACATCCTTCTCTGGCAGGACTGTTATATTGAGTGTTATGGTTATTAGTTGCTAATGGCACTCATCTCTCATCTCTACTGGCCACCTTTGGCTATAAAGTTATTCTCTTGTCTCCATTGCTATATTTCAGTCCTTTGATGTGTTTCAGAAGGTATTTTTTTTTTCTGCCTGGGTTGATTAAAATTGGTTTTGGTGGCTCCCGTTCCTAATTTCTACTCTAGGTTTTTGGATGTAAATAGGGCTAATGATCTGGTGTCGGATTTGGAGAATTTCTGAAATGCTTGAAGCGAAAATTGTAGACGATGGGATTTCAATCTTTAGTGAAAGTTCTTACGTCTAAATCCTTCAGAAAGTAAGCAGCCAAGAGAGTTTTTTCCCTTGGTTGGCATTCTGTCCCAAACATCATCTATCTATATCGGAGCTTACGGACAATCTATTCTTGTTTCGGTTTTGCAATGTGGTTGGTATGAGACTACTTCTAGAGGGCAGGCAGACCCTGAAACTGAAAACCAGCTTGTTGCACTTGAGCGGTGGCGGGTGACATGCCCCGGACTAATATTGAGTTCTCAGGCCAACCATTCTTGGTTCAAGTTTGGAAGCTTCCATTTAATTGCTTTACGCAAAAGGTGGGTGGGTAGATAGGGAGAGTTTTGGGGAAGTACATATGATGATGAGATAGCTGTGAAGAAGGGAGGCTCAAATTCATGAGGATTTGGGTTAATCAACTGGAGTCCTAAATTAAGCGGTTCAGAGAGCACCCGCCAAAGCTAGAACGAGATTTTAAAAAGCTCCAATCTTTTATTTAATTGGAAAAAAAAAATATTGGGCATGAATAAGCCTCCTAAACTAAGTTGGGACGGTTTATTATGTTCAGATTTGAGAATGCCTGCCTTAAATCATCCTTAGTATAAATTTAAGCAGCCTCAGGTGGAATGGAGAGGTTTTCGGCCATACTGTACAGAAGATTAAAGAGATTGAAATGGAAATTTAGGCAGCCTCAGGTGGAATGGAGAGGTTTTCCGCCACACTGTACAGAAGATTAAAGAGATTGAAATGGAAATTAGTAGTGTTGTCTAAAATTTCACAATGGTGAAATCATTGGCTCTTTGGTGCGCCTTATTCCTCAAGTGTCTCAACCTGAGTTGATGCTTGAATTCCCATTGCTCTTTGCAACATGAGCTATAAGATTATTTCCACGGTTTTTAGCAATCAGCTTAAAGTTGTGCTTGATAAGGTCCTATCGGATACTCATCACTTGTTCTGGTTATTTTTGCAATATTTTTCAATATCTTAAATCAAGAAGACAACCGGTGAAACATTTAATGGTTGAGGAGTTGGATGTGGCTAAAGCTATGACGGTTGGTTGGAACGGAAAATTTTCAGGTTAGCTAGCTGATTTACAACTGTATTTCTTGGGCCAAGCATAAAGTAGTTCTCAGCCATGGGCTATATTGCCTGTCAAGGGGGCTGAGGCAGGGTGAACCCTCTTCCCTTATGTAATCATCATCTATGTAGAAGCTTGTTCAGCTAGATTGCGGCGAGGGGGATTTTGGCATCTTAAGGGGTGCATCTATCTTGCGTGGAGGTCCAATAATCTAAATCTTGCTGACAACTGCATCATGTTTTCCCATGCCGCAAGGAAGGCAGTTTTAGATCGAAGGTTGTTAGCAAGGATTCTGAGTTGTCGACCAAATGGAACAGTTATTCCAACAGGTATTTTTTTGAGTTGTCGATGCGTCCAATCGAATGGAGCGCCCAACCAGAATTTGCCAAAATCAGGTTACTTGTACTTACCCAGTGTTTGGTTACCGTCCGCAAGAGTAAGGACAGTGGACAAAGTCAAAAAAGTACTGTCCAAAACATTGTTTGATTGGTGTCTTAACGAATTTTTGTCCCGTTCGTAGTGGACACGGACAGAAAATTCAGTCCATTCCAAAAGTGCGGGACGGAGACGCATGTCCATCGGACGCTTCGCTGAAAATTCTAAAATTAACCATGTTTTAGACGAAACCTAAAACAGTCTAGGTCGCAGGGTAATTTATTGCACATCGTCTTCTTCCTTCGGTTTCTCCCAAGTGTATGTCATCTGTCGCACCTCCTGCTCTTCCTTTTCTGTCGTCCCCTGAACCGTTTCTCTCCTTCGACAGTCGAGCCTCTCTTGTGGGTAAGAAGCTTTTCATCCCATCGTGTTTGTTGTTTGTCGGGGGTTATGGGTTTCCGTAGATGGGGTTTGTGTATGGAGTTAATGCAACCGTAGATGGGATTTGAGAATAATGTCG